>CADCXT010006976.1:2572500-3163527 GCA_902806775.1 Microtus agrestis | reverse complement strand
ATCCACGTAATCACCATTCTGTAACATGAAGGGCCAGACCTGCTTGTTGTTGGGGTTTCTGTCCCGCCTCATACCCCACAACTGTTTAGCACCAAAGAAAATCACATATAGGTCTCCATAAATTATAAGCTGATAGGCACATTAGCTCTAGCCTCTCACTGGCTAACTCTCACATCTTGATTAACCCATTTTTCTGATCTATGTTAGCCATGTGGCTTAGCTTCTTTTTTCAGTGGGGCAGCTCACATCCTGCTGCTTCGATGGTCTGGGTAGGAGTGGGAGGAATCCACTTCGTCCTTCCCAGAATTCTCCTGTTCTCATTACATCATTTCTATTTCCTGTTTGGTTTTCCCACCTATATTTCCTGCCTGGCCAATCAGCGTTTATTTAAAACATGATTGACAGAATACAGACAGTTCTCCCGCACCAAATACACGAAAATGTTTAATGCAATGTCATAGATCAGGTGCTGTATGTGAAAATAAAGTCCATCATTTTTAAAATAAGTAAGAATGCAACTAATACAAAAGTTTATAATTACTTATGAAAAGTTAAATTTTATCTGCAGTTATTAAATGTGAATATTTTAATATATGTGTTTCAGAGATATTAAAAGCAGAGACCTGACACCTTAGATGTGGCTTCACTTTTTGCCCATATTTGTTATTCTGTATGCCAAGGAACTCACAGCAAACTCCTCATCTTTTAGGCTTTCTGAGGAAAGTTATTTAGTTACTGAGACATTACAGTGCAATGACTGAATCTGGTGACCAATTGAATTCTGAGCTGGTGAGTATTTCATTTTCAGAAAGTTAAATTCTTTTACTCACAGGGAAATGTGCATGTGTGGATGGATACATGCTATAAATTATCTTCATTCAATTTGTGTTGTGTTGTGTTGTAAGGCTTTATGTGGATGTAGCCAATTAAGAGTGTTTCCAGGTAACACCTACAAAATATAAGTATGCAATGTCAAATATGATAAATTAAAGGACAGCAGATTCTAAAGGTTACATAATATTGATAAAAATTAACAAATCTCAAATATGGGAAAAATAACTACTTTGACCTTTAAGTGAATCTCATCCAATTATATTTTTTTTCATCTTAACAAGAATATGAACATACTTATTTTGAAATCTTTATGTGTCTAAACTAAATCAGTGAGATAGGGTTAAGGGGAGAGATAACCCATATGTGCGTACACAGGTGCACACACACACACACACACACGGAGTTCTAATAGAAATACACATTCTTTTATTCAAGTCTTGCATCTATGGTTTTAGAAATTACACTTCAATTTAGAATTACCTAATTATATCATTTTAATATTCATACTAGCAAGTTTCTCATATGGAATTCAACTTACATTATATCTTAAAATTCAGTTTTACACCGTTTATAATGAAGTCAGCATCTATGCTGCTATTAAAATGGAGGGAAATTATGTCATTAAGTGACATATAGGGTTTTTTTTTTTTTTTTTGGTTTTTCAAGACAGGGTTTCTCTGTGGCTTTGGAGCCTGTCCTGGAACTAGCTCTGTATACCAGGCTGGTCTTGAGCTCACAAAGATCCGCCTGCCTCTGCCTCCCGAGTGCTGGGATTAAAGGCTTGTGCCACCATCACCTGGCTTTTTGTTTTGTTTTTTCGAGACAGGGTCTATCTGTAACTTTGGATCCTGTTCTGGAAACTAGCTCTGTAGATTAGGCTGGCCTCAAACTCACAGATATATACCTGTCTCTGCCTCCCGAGAGCTAGGATTAAAGGCGTGTGCAACCACCACCCGGTTGTTATACACGTTTCATAAGATTGTTGATCATTGCAGTAAATATTGTCCATAATGCATTAATAACTCACCAAGCAGAAACATTGAATGTTGTAGCCTGGTTATTTGAAATAAAACACAAATATTAATGGGGCATTTTACTAACGGATTTGCTTTGTCCTCTAAAAGGGGAACAAATATTTGGACTAGGTTGTTTCACTCAATGATTCTTTCAATTTTCATTACGAAGAGATAGGAATACATATTCATAATAAAATGACATACAAAATGACTGATGCTTAATGTGAGAAAAATGCTCAAGTATGTCTTTAGTCTTCATCATCTTATTTCTAATTAAAACACACTGCCTTCACTTTTTTCCTTGAATACATGCCTTAGAATTAAGTAAACCATATGTTATACAAAAGCAGACTATTTTAATTTATTAGAGTTGGAAAAGTCTGACTTAAGTGGACTAAGCATATTACCAAACATAAAACCTTTTGCTTATAATATGATTAATTTATAATTCTTTTACTACATAGAAATATATGCTTAACATATGCTTAACATTTAAACTTGTACAAAAAATATAAAATTGGATAAATAGTAAATATTGATCAAATTCTTCAAGATTGGAATGAGAATTAGATTTAGAAAATAGGAAAAATGTGAGGAAAATATTGAAAAATACAAACCAACATTTTTTATTTGTGTGTGTTTGTGTGTGTGTGTGTGTGTCTGTGTGTGTCTGTGTCTGATTGCCAAATGTGGAGGAAACAGAAGAGGATACAGCATCCCCTGGAGCTGCAGTTACAGGCAATTTTCTGCAACACAATGTAGGTTCCCGGGTATGATTCTTGGTTGTCTGGAAGACCAGGAAGTGCTCCTAAACAATGACCCCTACATTTCTTCAGCTGCCACGAATCAATTTCATTGTTCACCTATGTATGTTAGCTACATATATTTAAAACCACTTCTTACAAGTTAGAGATTTGCTATATTTTTGATCAACAATGCTTATCTGACTGTGAGAACTTAGAGAATTATGCTCCACTTCTCTATTTACTGCAGAGACAGTTTCCATGATAAATAAATGGAAGAGTGTGTAGTTGTGATGACTAATTGCTCCAAATGGCATTTAGTGATATTTAGGTTAAACCCTTGAGAATGGCATTAGTCAAGTCATACATAGTTTGATAAAATTATAAAAATTGAAAATAACATATAGTCTAGCATTGGAAACAGACTTTCTGACCACATAAAATTTGCAGGTTCCATTAAAAGGCAAAATTGCACATCACCATGAATATCTTACACTCTTTCCCACTTATCCACTTAATCTGTAACACAAAAAAGAAAAGAAAAGAGAAGAGCAGAACATCATATCTAGGAAAAACATTTACCATACTAACTTCTCCAAAGTTTTGTTTTGAAATATTTTGACAACTAAGTTCAACAGTGTAATTTTAAAGTTGCCAGTCTCTACTCCCTGAGCCATTTTAATCTTAGACTTATATGAGAAAACTGGCATGGTGGATGGAATGGAGTTTTTATCATACATTATATATTTGATTAGGGAAAGACTTTAATAGGAATAGTTGTGTTCATGCTTTTTTTCTTTTTACTTTAATCCCCATTTCCAGGAGCTATAAAAGTCAACAGTCTGTTTTGTTATTCAAAGACTCAAAATAAAAATAAATTTATGTCTCTTCTCTATATTTTACTTATTTCTAGTAGAAGGAAATTTGTTCATTGAAATTGGCTTTTTTTGTCTACAAATTCTTATATACTGGCACTTGACCACATATTATACCATGCAGTTAATCAATAATTTTTAAAATTAACCTTAATTTTTCTGTTCTTCATAAATTCATATTAAAATATGTAATAATGTAGGTTAATATTACATTTTTCAATTCCATAGTAATTCAGAATTACTCCATTTATATATTGGTATGCTCTGAAATGTGTAATAGTCTGAGAAAAATATTTTATGTTGATAAAGAGTACAGCATGAAAGTGTCATAAAGAATACATAGATATATAACTAAAATGTGTTCATCCCATGTAATGGTAACTGTGTGTTTATAATTCCCGTGCTCATCACTTGGTATTATATACTTAGGAATACATATTCATCATCTGTCTGTCTATCTATCTATGTATCAATGTATCTATCTATCTATCGTCTATCTATCTATCTATCTATCTATCTATCTATCATCAATCAATCTATCATCTATGTATCTATCTACCATCTATCTATGTATCTATCTATGTATGTATGTATATATGTATCTATCTATTTATCTATGTATGTATGTATCAATCTATCTATCTATCTATCTATCTATCTATCTATCTATCTATCTATCTATCTATCTACTTTGCTACATAAATCAAACAATAAAAAATAGAGGCATGGTTTTGAGAGAGGGAGGAGTTTTATATAGGAGGCCATAAAGAAATAATAGGAAAGCAGGACAAGGATGTAAATTCAAAATTGTTTTAATTATTTTAAAAATAAGAACAAAGAAAACATGAAAAAATACAAAAATAACCAAACATTTATTAAAAACTCATAAAATTTTTTGTGGTCAACGAGATACTGTAGATGTGGATTTTTTTTCCATTTAGGGAAATAAAAGATGTGAAAATGTTGCTTTGCTTGGAGATTTTGTGTTGTTTGTGTCTGTGTGCAAAATTTTGTCTCCAGGGATGCTTAACAACATACATTTTCCTTAAAATGATAGGTTTTAAAATTGTGTATATGGATGTTTGTGTGCCTGGTTGGCCATATATGCAACACTTATATATGCACTCAGAAGGATGAAAGGTTGTTGTATCCCTGGAACAAGAATTGCAGGCAGTTATGACTTGCTCATTGTGCTTCTGGGAACTGAAGTCCTGTTCACTTTAGAAGCAGCAAGTTTTCTTGACTGCCAAGCCATCTCTACTCTACATCTAGACTACAAAAGTATATGAAATGATATTATTTTTCATCATTCATCTACATTAGAGATTATTACAAGTGTATTAAATCATTGTTGAAAAACACTCTGGCATTGACAAGATGAATATAGCCTTATACTCTTAAAAGGAAGGGTTTTTGAGCAGGTAATATTCATTGATGCAGCCCCCCATAATAGCTCTGCCAAGCTTTCTCAGTTCACATTATATGGGTTTTCTACAGCATCCAGAAAGCACTCAATATTCAGTGTTTGGAGCCAGAGTCTGGGCCAATATTTCAATATTTTTTTCAAAACACATTTCAGTTATGACATTAAAATGTGGTATCTTGATTAGTTAGTAATTAGAATTTTATGAACAGCTGATGAAATGATACAAAATAACACAGAAGAGCAAAGAAAACTCAAGACTATGGAATTTCCCTGATAAAAAGCAAAATGAAGACAGGAAATAATGTGACATATACTATAACATTATTAGACATCCTACTTTAGGTGACAGAGACTACACAATATCACAGCAAATTCCACGGTCCTTTGTCTCTTAATATCTTTTCGTCCCTTCTTCAGCAATGTTTCCTGAGAATATCCACAATGACAAGATAAGGATTAATTGATTATATTTAAACTGAATTGTCTAAGAAAATCTGATATGTACTTATTAATAAGTTAATAAATAATATTTCATATCAAGAAGATAATATTTTCTCAGGATTAACAAAATTCTCTAGATCTATATGATTGGGGCATACAATAATTAGTTGAATGTATTTTTGGTAGAAATTATATTTGGGTAGAATGATTTTCCTTGTGGAGATCATAATGTCCTCCTGTAGGACTCATGGTTTTAGTGATCAAAAATCATCCACATTAGTATTCCCTTAATTATTTTAGCAGGAAGAGTAGCTGCATTATCATATTTATTTATTAATGCCTTGATTAGGAGAAATAATTTTCCATATATCAGTGCATTTAAATATGAAGAGATAAGATTAGATGATAATTTGTGTAGCTAGATGCGATACATACAGAGTGTGCTGTGTGTGTGTGTGTGTTTGTGCAAAGCCTTAATGCATGGGAAGGTGCTTAGTCTTGCTGCAACTTGTTGCGCCATGTTTTATTGATACTCATGGGAGTCCTGCTCTTTCCTGAGCTGAGATGAAGGGGGAGTGGATTAGGGGTAGGAACAAAGGAGAGATGGGCAGAAACTGTGGCCCAGATATAAAGAAAGAATAAATGGCAAAATTCAACTGTATTCCCCATATAATCTGGGTATAATAGAAGGAGAGTAAACCATAAATAGGATATATTATGTGAAAAAAACTACTTTCAATACAAGGAAATTATTTTTTGAAAGTTAAAAATCAATCAAAAGTTTCAAACCGAACCTTTTGAGTTTTTCTAAGCCCAATGACCTTTAGAGACATCAGGAAGAATGACTCATCTAATTAAAGCTATTCACAGGTTAGACTCAATGAAATTGAAATTATACAAGCTAGAGGAAATCAAGGCTTTAGAAATCAAGCAACAGATGATTTGACTACAGTGACGACTTTGGACAATGACACTCATCTTATGGATTAAGTTGTGAGGCCGACTGAAATCCTACAGACTTCCAAATGGTCCTTTGAACTCTATGTCTAAAATACACACTGCCACAATAATGCACATCAGCGTGGATATTTCTCGAGAAACTGAAAATAGAACTATCATAGGCCTTACCTGCTCCATTCTAGGGTACATACCCAAAGAATGAAGTTAATCAATTGAAGAAACATCAGCACACCCACATTAACTACAGAAATAGTGATATTAGCTGAGAAATCGGGAAAAATCTGAGTATCCATCAACTGATGAATGCAAAAACAACACATGTTAGAAATATGTAATGGAATGTTACCATCCATAGCATGAGGGGAGATAATGCTACATGCGACTACCTGGCTGGAACGTGAGGACACCACGACAGGTGAAGAATTAACATGATTCCCATGATTTTCCTTCTTCTTGTACACCACATTAAGTTTGATGCTCAATAAAGGAATAACACCTCTTAATGGGAAGAACTAATTTTATTTAATTATATTATTTTGCACATGAATCATACTAGATAATTTACTTCTTAAAACTGTAAATTCCTGCTCTGAATTATGATTAAGGTTATACAAGTAGATTTGTTCATGATAGATTATCACTACATGATAATAGTCATATTATGATTGTCAGCCATATAGTAGTATCATATTGTACTATCATAACCATAATCATGATCACCTTCCTGTCATCAGTGCCATCATCCTGACTATTACCACCCTACTACCACCATCACCAGCATCACTATTGTTGTTACTGCCCTCTATCATCATCACCATCGTCATGACCATAACCATCCTATGACCATCTTCACTGCCATCATTACCAACCCATTATAATCATCACCCTCATTGCTACCATTATCATAATCACCATCATCGCTGCAATTACCATCCTACTAACATTTTCACCATTAACACACCTATCATACCCACAAACCTGATGATGGCTCCATGGTTATTACCATCCTCACTACCATTACATAGGTACTCTGGCATCATGGTCCTCCTCATCATCATCACCACCCTACTGTCACCATCATCAAGCTACTTACCACCTCACTCTCATCATCACCACACTCTCAGGATCACCATCATCATTGCCGTTCAATCACATTTTCAGTATCACCATACTCAGCACATTAACAGAAGGAAAAGAGACAATTGTGTATCTGGAAGCAAATTCTTTAGCAAATATAAAAAAATACAATCGTTTAAATCCATTGCTCACTTTTCAAACATCTACTAATATATGAAGAGATACTGCAAAGGTAGGCTTTCTGATTTTTTTGTTTTATCTATTTATTTTTTAATCACTAAAAGTTTGATTCTCACGTTTTTTGGAGTATTTGTCATGTTACACCATGAAGTTTGACATAGCTCATTTTATCTCTCTTTTTTAAGCATCTCTACATTGGAAGCAATATCATAAAGCTTCCTTTGAATACCTGGTAACTTTCTCATTCTCTGGCACAAAGCAATTAATTAATTAATAAAATACTACTAATAAGCAAATGAAGAAAATCCATGATTGTCATTTATATTTACCTGTAGATTTTGAGAGCGTTCTTTAGACTTTACTATATCTCATTTTTTCCCGAGTATTCTTTAAACCTTTAAAATTCTCAATACAAAACTGTTTACAGTCTATGGGAAATTATTTAAAACCGCTTGCTATGTCCCAAAGTTTAAAGCAGTCTGATGTTTAGTCTGCAACTCAGCTCCAAAGCAGACCAGAGTTCAAGCTGCAGAAGCAGTTTAGCATTTGTGCTCCTGGACAGGTGGGGTAGCCAGGGTGAGGCGAGCTGGTTTCAGGTACATGAAGCACATCCTGGCCCTTATATCAGCCGGGTCTCCCTGGACTCTGGGGGCTGGATGACACCATGCAGAGTGGTGTAGCTGGTTTTGTCAGCAGGCACTCCTTTCCTTGGGGGTAGGGAAGACTGGACCAAAGATCTCTTTAACCTCTCTTCACTTAAGAAGGGGGAAAATTGGGGGTTCCTGTGACTGTTGCCCAGAGGCTGGAACTGGTGGTATATGATAACAACAATGTATGTCATTGTACTCCCACTGAATTTGAGGTAATGATATTTGTAACTGCTTATAGATAATGGGTAAAGTTTGACACATGTTGTAAAGTGTTTGGTTTTAATGCATATGTTTAAAATTTTGGATTTTGATCCCTTTTACACTGCCCTAATTTTTTTGGCAGGCAGCACACGTAACTTTATGTGGAGTAGGCACTTAGGAATGTGGTCATACCATAGGCCAGACTAAAAGGTGAATACTGGGTTGGGAAAAAGCCCTTTCTTCTTATCTGGAGATGGAGTTATTGGTGCCAAAACTATATCATTATATCTTTTGTTTGAGGAGCTCCTCAGAGTCTTTTCATTAATGACAGACGCAGGGGCCCAATGACGGGAGTTAGTGTGGATCCTCGCCTGAAGAGCACACCATACAGAGGTTGTAGAAACCGGCTCAACATGGCATGGTTCAGGTATGAGGGTGCTCTCCACATGGCCTAAGACAGGGTGCCCTGTGATCTGCTTACTTTAATCCTGCTAGATGCCTTTTACTTGAGGAGCTCCAAGGACGGGCGACTTATGGCAGGATAATCCCCCAACCTAAGGCAGGGCCCTGGGAACCCTAGGAAGGGTAAGGGGGAAAAAAAAAGGCCTGGTCCCCACTCGACCTAGTAGTCATCGGGCACCCCTCTGTTCCCAGGAGAGAGGGATTACTTCACCACTCGAGAGGAGGGTCTCTCCTTGTCTCAGTCCCTTCTCCTTTGCTCTGACACCATGGTTGACTCTGACTGGTGCTCTCCACTTGATAGCTGCCTGCCTTTGTATGGGAGGGGGAGGGGATCTGTTGGGAGCCATTTCCCCCTAGAGATCATTGCAGGAACCATCGCCCTGGGGAGACTATGGGGAACCCCACACCCATGGTTGTACTGGGATTGGTTCTGTTGCCCCACACCCAGTTGAAGCTGTTAATGGAGAAAAATAAAATAAATAAATAAATAAATAAAAAAAAAGAGTCTACAGCCAGGTAAAATTAAAAAAAAATAAATAAAACCGCTTGCTATTTTTAGTTACTGAGTTAAAAATATTACTGTATATGAGAGTGATATTCTAAAGCTTGTATGAACTCTCTCTAGGGTTAGCTTTGTCTTTAACTAGTGGCATTAATTTCACTTCCAAGCATCCTAAAATGTGTTGTGACATGTTAATTTTAAACCCTGGACTGTCAATCTTCTTAAATTAAGTTTAGGATAAAGGATTTTAGTAAGGGTCAATCTGGAGGATTTGCTTTGAGGAAGAGGACCTGCCTTTGGGGAACTAATTAAGCAAAAGAAAGAAAATCTCCAACCTTTCCCTGCCATCCTCTCTCCAGCTCATGTTAGGCTCCAGGCATCCTCATATCCTTTCTTTAGAGTGTAATGCGCAGGGCTTTGAAACATACTCCCTGGTCTAGGAGCTGCTAACTCTGTAACCTGAAGGAACATGGAGAGCACTTATGAACAGTACTTATGTTTTAAAAGAAGTAAATTACTTCCTCCCAGTACTTGTAAGGAAAATGTATGACGTATTGAAGAAGGTAACATACGTAGCATAAAATGATGCTCAAAGATGGAAACTTAAGCCCTTTATTTGTTTGTCTCGTTTAAAATAAGGAAGGGGTAAAGAGCTAGATCGCTTACCTGCCAGTTTAGAGGTCTTACTTCTCTCACAAAGACTTGAGCTTGCATCCCTCCCATACTGGGAGGGTCACAACCATAACTACAGATCCAGGGGATTTGATAAGAATCTCCATCTTCCACAAGTACAGCATGGACACACACAAACCCACACACAGACACAAACATATACACAACTAATAATAAAACAAATACATAAAACCTTTGAGATAAAAACTAAACATATCCAGGTATGTGTATGTAAATATGACTCCTGCATGAGCATATATGTATACATGAATATCTATTAAATATCTCCATATATTCTGCCAGATATTTCAGATATATTTTAAATATAGATTTATCTTTTTGTTTATGTATATGCCTGTGTACCTATGTAAATTTATGTGCCCCTTAAGTATGGAGATATCTGTGGAGGCCAGGAAATGATATTGAATAAATTGGAACTTGACTTACAGGTAGATATGAGCTTCCTGATATGAGTGCTAGTAACCGAGCCTAGGTTATCTGCAGGAGCAGTGAGTTCTTTTACCCTCAGATCCATCTCTTTATCCCCACATATTTATTTTTTTTCAGAATGCTAATAAAAATAAATTTGAATATTATCTGTGTAACATATTGTAGAATGAATATAGGAATATCAGACAAATTTTCACTTCTGACTTCACTGGGAAATTTTCACTTTAAAGCTCCCAAGAAAATTAAAAACATAGGTTTCTTTACTACACCCACTCTGGATAATTTTTTAACAATGAGTTTTCATAATCAACTATAATTGACTTCCTATCACGTTATAATATTTGAAAAGTTTGCAAATGATTACTAGAGCTCAACACTTTTTCCTAATGGTTTCTGAATGGGAAAATTGATTGACAATCAGTCTGATAGTGTAGTCTGCTTTAAATTCTTGATGTTCGGTACTCTGATTACTATTCTGCTATTCTTGTTGTTTAAAAAATAGTTTATGCTCCAACATTCATTTTTGAATGAGGACTATGACAATTTAATTAAAGTTTAAACTCTTGTAGCTATTGAATATCATACATAATCCAATTACTTTTTATTCAATTAATTTAATAGCAAACCACTTTGCCGTAATTACTGTTAATCCTCTATTTTTTTCTCTCTTTGCTGTTTATCAATGACCTGAGAGCTATCTTAGGAGAAATCATATTGTGACATAATTACTACAGTCCCAGCTGGAACTAATCATGAAATAATATCCAATTACAAAGATTTCTCTATCTCTATACTGGTTAGAAACAGAGACAGTGAGAGTTCAGTTAAAATGCTTGATTTTTCCCCTAACATTGAAAAGTAAGCTTTCTTTTCTTAACAACATCATCAACACAAATTCTAAACCAGAAGAAATAAAATTAAAACATTACAGAGTATGAAAGCCCTCTATTAACACATAGCTCTCCGACCAAGAGTAAGCAATCATTTGGTATAAAGTCCAAGGGAAAGGCATAAATATTAGAGACTGTTTTGAATATAACTTATCACAAAGTTCTGCAAGGGAAGTGTTTTAGATTTTGAACTTTTAGAATATTGGACTATTTACCTGCATTTCATTAAGTATCTTGGTGTTCATATCCAAACCTAAACATAAAATCAATTACTATTTACATATACTTTGTATATGTAGAATAAAAGCAAGTTTTGCATGTGAGGTTGTGTGTGTGTGTGTGTGCATGTGCGAATGTGCATGAGCACATGTACCTGTATATGTGTTCTATTCAGGAGTGTGTAGAATATTCATACGTGAGCAACTGCATATGTGTCTGAGAATGCTTATGCCCTTAAATGAGTGAATGTGTGTTGAAGTTAGAAGTTAACCTCAGACGTTTGTCAGGGGATGTCCATATTGTTTCTTAAAACAATTTTCCTGGTATGTAGAACTCACTTTTTAGAATAGAATGATAAATCAGTTAATCCTAAGGATCTGCCTGTATATTTCTCCAACCTTAGGATTACAACTGTGTCATCAGCCTAGTGTCTCTGATTTTTCACATAGATGTTGGAATTAAAGTCAAGTCCTCACTCTTGCATACCAAGTGTTTTAATGATTATACCATTTCTCTACCCCTCAAGGATGTTTTATACTCATTTTTAAAAAAATGGTTCTACACATAAGACAGAGGTTCCTGGTGTAGAATGTTCTATTTTATGACATTGTGGTGGTAGCTTAATATTTAGAATTTGGGAAATTTTGAATTAAAAATTTTCAGATTAGGAATGCTGAATTTCTATATAAAAACGTGGGAGGCTTAATTAATTTCCCTGTTCTCACATTTCATTTGTAGTAACATTCGTAACAAGAGGCCATGAGAGCAATGCAAAGATTTATTAATAACAATTGTCAAAAATGAATTATTTCTTTTTCTTCTTTGTGTGCATTTATCATTCAAAGCACATAAGGTCACAGAATATCTATAATTCTATTCTGCTATTATTTTCTTTTTATCTGAATCATTGCTATCACTCACAATTCCTCTATAATCATATCAAAAGTTGTATAAAAATATCATTTTATGGGTGATGACTTATTCTGCCAGTTTCTACTTTTGAACATTATAATGTTTCTGTATTTTTTTTTGGACTTTTTGAGACAGGATTTCTCTGTAGCTTTTTGGTTCCTGTCCTGAAACTAGCTTTTGTAGACCAGGCTGGCCTTGAACTCACAGAGATTTGCCTGCCTCTGCCTCCCGAGTGCTGGGATTAAAGGCATGCACCACCATCGCCTGGCTTGTATTTTTATTTTTATGAAAATGGTGGTTACTCATCATTTTGTGTATTTCTTACATTTCCTCTAAATAATGAATGCTGTATCAGAGTTCTTAAGAACTCCAATTCTTTCTCAAATGTAGAAAAAGATGTTTTCAAAAGGTTCTTCCAATTCACTTTCCCACCAACTCCAGGAAACACCAACCCTCTATGTGCTAATTTGTAAGGGGTTGTCTAATGAAATGAGTCACAAGAATTATCATAGTGTTACTGCTTTTCCTGTGTTCAAAGAAGCATCTAACTTACATCATCATTATTTGCAGAGATTCTTCTGTGTAAATCTTAGGCTAAGTTATACTGTGAAATACACAACACTGATCCACAAATCTTGGTGCCTTATAAAATAACAATCATTGCTTCTACAGTTTCTGTTTAATATTCACTTAAGTCTAGGACTAGACTGACGGAGAAACCCTTACCTGGAACACTATTAAGTTCATGACATAGGGAAGAAAGAAATGAAACAAAAACAAGAGAAAAGAAACAAGGTGAAGTTGTGCAATGCTGGCAAGGCTCACTTCCTCAGGAAACCAACTCACATTCTGATTAAAGTCATCATGTGGCCCAGCCTAGAATCCATGGAGTTAGTTATGTATTTTTTTCTACAGGGAGAAATTGCTGGAAGGAATGGAAATATTCTTACCATGCCACCTCACACATTAGTTATGTTCTACATTGAAATCAGAAACAATGTGGTTTGCCTTCATTTCTCAAACATTTAAATATATGGAGCCCTGATCATTTGGTAGACGGTTAATAAAAATAAATGAACAATCTCGTTATCATGTCCCTTATTTTACTGGTAACATAATTGGTGGTATCTATATTCCTCCTTTTTCAGTTTGGCAGGCAAGTAAAGATCACGTTTCAGTTAGATAACCTGAATTCCTCTCATTTGTGATTCAAGACTTTGAGTGATTTACCTATCAGATTAGAGCCAACTTCATGACCTGTGATTTAATTTATATTCCACATTGCCAGTCACATGATTCATTTGGTACTGACATTTAACTTCCTTTTTTTCCCTGGACTATCAAACTCAAGTCTCCAGGGTTCTGTATGCCCTCATTTTGACATTTTAGACACTGAAAACTTTTGTGAATTCCTCATTCAGTTTATTTTTCATTGTTTATATACACTATCACATTCTGGGTCCAGGAGTCTAGGGGTAGTTTAGACAGAATTTCATATAGACAGAGATATAGGAAGAAGGGACTGGACTCTCAAAGGAGGGACTGTGACCCGTACTCACCCATTCTTATGAGGGAAAGTCAACAAGTTTGGTCTTGAGCATCTCATGAAAGCAGTGACAGCTGCTTTGATAAAGATGGTAATGATTGTTACATTCAGTGGCCAATGTTCCACAATACTTTATAGAACAAAGATGAGCATAGCATCCATTATGAGCTTAGATTTCGGCATCTGTTCATGTTTCATATTCATGGCAACAGTAAGAATTCTACGGAAAAAACATCGATTGAACATGACGTGGCACAGAAAATAAACCAAGCAATAGCACTGTGGTGTTCTCGTCTTTTAATATATAAAGGTTGAGCTGGTGCTCAATATAGAACAATCTCCACTACTGTAGCTGAAGTATGATGCGTATAAAACATCAAGTTACTAGACTGAAATATGAACAATGTAAGAAAATAATTAAAATATTAATACTTTTTATTACTAATTCCTATAGAAGTACATCAAATTGTATAATAAAAAACTTTGAAGTTACCAGTTTAATAAATAAATAAATAATGGTTATAATATTTTAATAAGTGTTTCTAGACTATGTGAGTCTATTTGAAATTCATTATCTAAGAAACATCAATGCTACATGCACTCATAATTACCAAAATACTTAATTTTGGAAATTAGAGATTGATTCATAAACTTAAAGCACAAATCATCATTACTATGAATCAATTCAGGCTAGATGTGTTATAGATGAAAATACGTTTTATTGAGTTTTCCCCCTAATGCGTAGATCTTGACAAATAACAAACTTACTTGTATATGTATACTTGGTGCTTCTGCACTTGGTTGCTAATTGTTTAAATATTGAGGAAGTTCTAATATATATGTATTCCTTAATTTCTCAAGCTGAATGCTTTTTTGGGATTTGTAAATATTTACAATCTATTTGCACCGCCATAAATTTTGTGTAAACTTCAGTAGAGAAGTCAAATATTTGTCCTGGTTTTTGGGGGTTTAGATTTGAATAGACAAGAGACAAAACTCACAGCAGAAAAATAAATATATAATTACAAATTATTGTGTGTGCTCAATCTATATCTTTCTGGTTCAATGACGGTGGAGGATACACAAATCACTGGATTTAGTCTGAACAACAAAGTAAAGAGTGAAACTTAAGGTAAGTTTTTTTTTAATTTAAAATATGTGAACATTTTTTATTTATTTCTTTTCCATTCAAAAATTTACACTTCCTCCCCTCCTCCCATTCCCCTCCCGCTCCCCCCACACTCACCCTCCTCCCCCCCTAAGAGAAGGCTGGCTAACCTGCCCTGTTGGAAGTCCAAGGGCCTCTTTTAAGGTACACACTGAAAGAGAAATTTTGCTCATGTAAAGTCTCAGAGAAGCCATTTCTGATGATGCAACTTTCAAGTCAGAAACTGAATAATGGAAGAGTATGGGAAAGAAAATAGAAAATATTCCTTTTGAAAAGGAGCATTTGATGTTTGAGAAGGCCACAAAAGGGAGAATTTGAGATGTTCTAAGGAAGCAGTAAGTACTCAGTTTCCCTGATCATTGAAAAGTGTGTTATCTATGGAGTAACAGAATCTTCATGGCTACAATAAGAAACATTCCTTTAGTCTGACAATAAAAACATGTCATTTAAAACCACTGATTGAGGAAGCCAGCTCAGTCACTTAAGTACCATCCTAATTTGCTGCCAAACTATGCTTGCTACAAGAACCCAGGTGACAAGTGTCTGGTATGGTGGCACTTATTTTTAATGTGCCAGTCGGAAAAGTGGAAGCAGGAGGATTCTTGAGACTTGCTAAGAAGCTAACCTCGCTTGGTGAATTCCAGCTAGGGAGAGACTCTTTCCCACCAAAAATGCAGTAGTCCTTGCAGAATGATACCAAGGTAGTCCTCGACATGAACTCACATATATGTGCACTTGCCTTCCCACATACACATACACAAATATGCACACAGTAAAATAATAAATAAATAGAAAAGTCATTAAAGGAAATTATATCATTGAATGTTTATTAAAACACTTGAATAATATAGAGATCTATATGGAAAGTGGTTAAATTACCCAAGTCTTTTCTGCATGATAAGGTGCACACACAGTTTCAGTGAGTAAAAAATGAGTGTTTATGATTTAATAACAGACGTGCATATCAGTTGCAGTGACTCTCCATTTTACTGTGCGCTGAAGTCATATCATTTAACAGTGTCCATTTTGTGAGCCTATATGCAGGGCATTAGCTCTCTACAGAAACTGTTTTCCCACACTCAAAACCAGTAATGTTATTGATTGCCTAGACTTGCAAACGGTACTAATCCATTTCAAACCATCTTCCATTAACTAAAACACATGATACAGGACAAGGCTAATGTCAGTGGTGTGGAAGTATACTTTTTTCTACGATGGAAGGCAGAATCTGTGTGTTGACCTTGTCTGGGTGAAGCTGTGGTTTATTCCTGATGCCTATCAATCTATACACCACAAGGGAAAAAAAATCTGATCAGTACTGAGCATGCAACAATAAATTCCACTTAACTGCAAAAAAAGATACATTTAGAAGTAATGTATATAATCTTATAAATAATCTGAATGTTAAAATTCCAGAGAATATTTAGGTACTTTACTTAATTTCCATAAATATAACAACTTAAAAGTGGATTTTAAAACTGGCATCAAAAGTTGAAAGCTCTAGAACTGATTAGGATCACAGTAAAATTTATGTAAGTGTGGTGCATACAGTAACTAGGTCCTCTGCATGTGGGCGACAGTTGTGTAGCTTGGTCTGTTTGTGGGACTCCTGGTAGTGTGAACAGGATCTATTCCTGGAGAATGACCTGGCTTTTTTGGAGCTCATTGCCTATGGTGGGAAGCCTTGTTCAGTTTTAGTGTAGTGGGGAGGGACTTGGTCCTCCCGCAATTTAATGTGCCAGGCTTAGTTGACACACCAAGGGAGGCCTTACTCCTTTGGAGGACTGGATGGGGGGGTGGGTTGTGGAGAGGAAGGCAGAAAAGAGTGGGGGGTAGAAAAAACAAAACCAAAGAAAAAGAATGAATAGAACTTAGTGCTTACTGTAGAGTAAATTCTAAATAAATGCTATATTTACAGGGTATTAGAAAATGCAATTTTGTTATAAAAAGTCTAATGTCTAAGCTTAATGAATTTTCTAATTTAAGTAAGTCAGATTGTTACCACACAGGCATATTTAAAACATAAATTTGGAAATAATGGACTTTTTTCAAATCTTGACTAGCCATATATATTTATGTTATTAAGATAATGAAATCTTTCAGTACAAAAAAGTTAAAGCAATGTACTCAGGCCACATTTCATAAGTTTCAGATTGAAAGTCTGTGTCCTGGATTAAATTCATGGTCTCTTTCCACAACTCCATTCTGGATAATATTATGTCACCCTGGCTGATGATAAAAAGTAATAATGAACACAATCATAGAGACAGACAAATGTGAACTCATACAAGATTTTCTGTAAGTATAAAATGTATTGAAGAAATTAGTATATAGTTATATAAAAATCATATGTGTGTACTGTACATGTGTGCATGCATAGATGTGTTTTTTGTGTGCAAGAGAGGAAGATAGATCTTTTGTGATCACTTAGTGCATCATCAAGCAAGGAGTCAGTGCATGTGGATATCAATGGAAGGACTCTGCTAATGGAAACCTCAGAGGATAAATCTCTGCTGTGGACCAGAAGACCTCATGCTCCTCAACCTCATTCCTCTCCTTAACAAGGACCTGACTTTGTCAGAGTCTTGATGCTTTTCTGAGGTAGAAGGTTATCTCTCAAGCTTGCTTTATTGATGGCCTATCTTTCTGTGTGACATCAGAGTTCTGCCAAACATTAAATTATGTAAAGAACAAGAAAACAGAATGCAACTGCACTGAGAATAAGGTCGGCTAGGATGTGTCAGGAAAGGATAATGTGGCTAGCCTTACAACCAGGTCAACACTGTGGAAAGGACAAACTCTGCCAAGTTATCCACTGACTTTCAAAAGCACACTATGGCAGATAAACATGTGCATACGCTTCAATCAATCAACACATACATACATACATAAATGTGTTTTTCTTTAAGAAGAAACCATAGTCACCCTTTGCTTCTACATGACAAGGATTAGATGGTAAATGTAGGTGTAAGATATAGGTACATGCTTTATGTGTAAAGAGAAAATGATAGAAAATATTGGTTTGCCCCAAAGCAACCAGTTTTTATGTTTTAAATGGTGCCATAAAGTTTGCAATGAACTTGTATTTTAGGTGAATGCCTCATCTACAGAGCATTGGGTAAGTTCCTCACTTTCACAGTTTTAGGATGTCAGGGGGGACATTGGAGCTGATACTGATGAACATTCATCTCTCACAGACAAACTCAGTGGGTGAGAGGGAGAAATAACAAGGGTAGAAGCTGTGAGTGTTGTAAACGGCGAGGAAAGACACATTGTTGGAACAGTACTCTACCAGATGTTCTCCTATCTTCTGAGTCAGTTCAGATAACCCCCTGTATCTTTTCAATAGCATGTGAACAGTTTGTGTTTAGAGAATCCCAGGCAGAAGAGGAGACTAGTTCCTAGTGCTCGTCGACAGCACTAGGGAAACCAGGGAAGTCAAACATGCATGTTTCTCTCTTCAACCGAGGGGTCTATAAACCTGTTTCTGCCCGGAAAGCAGGGCATGGATGCAATTATTTACTTGCTGGTCTGACCTATCTGAAGGGCTTGTGCACACCTGAATGCCCCAGACTATTATGATCTTTCCCAGACTCTTCCTCCCCATAACTTTATCCTGATCATCACTTCTCAGTCCACAGAACCCACTCTGATCGAAAAGGTCACAGGTACTGTGCAAAGACAATGTGGTTAAGCCTTAAGCTTTATTCTGGTCCTTGTTACCAGGAAACTTGCTTTCTAGTGTTGTACTGTTTCTAAATATGTCAACAGTAAGCTACCTGGGTCTGACTCTAGAGGTTTGAACCAACACTAGCTAACTTAGTTGTGTTTGAGCAGACTTTCTTACCTCATGCAGATCATTATTCATATTATTCACACGTTTGCAGGGCCCCTTTCCAGGCTAAAATAATTTCAGATTGATTTCTAAGAACAATAAAGCTGTAGAAGCCAAAACACCTTTGTGCACACAGATAAGTACTGGAGAAGCCAGCAAAAGATAAACACACAAAGGATCTCTCCCAGAGGGGAAGAAATTTGGCTGTTTACTCAGAATGTTGGGGAGAAATGTAGCTTGCTCTTCCAGGTAGCCTGGAAATGCTTTGTTACCTGCTGAGCTGGGCTCTACCCAGGTTTCCCAGAATATCGTGTTTGTTTAGCCCAGACTTTTCTCCGCGAAAACCTTGAGCATTATCTTTAGGCCATAGAACTCATCCTGTGATAGATGTTGTTTGAACTTTACACAGCCGAAATGACTTCTGTGTTATCACAGGCCAGGCTAAATCCCTACTCTCGCGGGCATTATGTGTTCCTCAGGCATTTCCCCTGGACCTTTATCTTGAGCATCATCTTTAAGTCAACAAGAACTCACCTTACAGATGGAGCCGTAAAAACTTTTGTGAAGGGCTTTATTGCGAACATGTTTTAAGTTCGCTTGGACTCATGAGACTGAGTTAGTTGTTATTTAAAACTGTTTAAAAACTGGATGGGAGGGGGAGAAGGGCGGGAGGAGGGGGAGGGAAATGGGAGGCTAAAAAAAATACAGAATAGGAAACAGAGAATTTGAAAAGATATACCCCAATAATACACCAAACAGTAAATATGGAAGAAAAAGAATGAATAAATGAAAAACTATGGGATGGAGAAAAAAATTGTATTATCCATAAATATGGCAATAATGAATGAGTTGAGGGCTGACTCTGACCCAGAATGGGTTACCTAAACAGCACGATTGTAAAAGCAGCTTCATTATTTAGAATTAGGACAGATTTGAAGCAAATTTTTATCTTACTTTTTATATATACTTAAGGTTTACACACTTAAAGTATTTACAACAGTTGAAGTTTTTGGAAACCCATCTTTGTGCTAATGACCTGTCATCGATAGTCTACAGATAAACCTCTTCTTAGTGTTGAAGTATAGAGTCGAATTTGAATTCACCAAAGATGAGGACTATTCTAGAGATGGAAAAGAATTTTCCTATAGAGCTAAAATGAGATACTTTTGTCTCTCCAACTGCAACAATAACAAAAATAGATGATTGGGAAGGTAGATGGAAAACTGGGAATGTAAACCCTGCTTTGAGCAGACTATGTTATTCCCACACCATCGGTGGTGTTACAGAAGCACGTGCTCGTACAAAAGGAACAGAGCTTTCTGCAGCTTCGTTTCTGGCACTCAAGCAAGATTCTGTCTTTCAAGCACTCAGGTTTCTTCAGAAGTTATTGATTTGTCTAGTCTAGTGTTGATAAGCTACACAGTTCCTAATTCAGACACAGAATCATTGGAATTGAGAGTTATTAAAGATGTGTATGCTTCACTTTTTAGGTTACATTATTAAATATCGCTTCTCAGACTCAGGGATCCACCCTTCCTTTCCACCATACCATAGAAGTTTAAAGAATAAATGTGTACTTTACATTGATTTTGATCAAACATTTGCCCTGGGTCATCCTGGATGGCAGGGTCATTGCAGCAATTATAAAACAGAATCCCCCAGCAGACCTTTCATCTGCTTGTAATATAAAATCAATAACATCTAAACAGGACTGAGATGCCATTTTAATGCTTGCCAAAGAGCATTTAGACATCTGAGCTGCCTCAGATGTGGTTTCAAAATCCATTTTGAAAACAGGGACAAAGATGTTCTCTGTCTTATTTGCAGCCCGAAAACCCACTTATTCAGTCAGGTAGAAAGAAGATGGATCTAATGGCTATATATGATAACAAATATCAAATGAACCGAAGTTTTTTTTATTACTTGCTAATTACCTGCAACATTCCATACATATAAAATCCATAAATAATGTTCATATTTTGTATAACAAAATTTAAATATATTAACTGAGAGAGACTAAAGCTATACACAACAATAAATATCTTTTTAAATCTCATATAAAAAAGCTTAAAATGTGGCATTCATTCAATAATCAGTAATGGCTTTTTATTATAATGTCTTAAATTTTGCACATGTTAAACTTTTGTGCTATGCATTGCATGACATCAACTCATATTTAAGATTAAGACACATCAATTGAATAAGATTTGTATTTATTCTACTCATAATTAACTGCAAACAAAAATTTGAAAGCATTCTTTTGATGCTGTTTCTTCTGTTTAATCAGAAATAAACACGATGATGTCCCACTGAGTGATGAAGGCATCACTTTCATTGCTCTTTAGTAAATTCCCTGTGTTAGGAACACGAACATCACACAATGTTTAGCACATACCCTGAAATTACACTATGAAACATTTTCAAGCTGCTGACCTTTCACGGAATAAGGTTAAACTAACACTACAAAATGTTCAGAGTTCCTTCAAGAGGTACTTAGCTTCAGTGTGTGCAATTGAAAGACTCAATTAATGGCTTACATCATGCAATATTTACACATGTTTTGTAAGCAGGTCAGTTGTTAAAATAACCATTTCTGCCAAGAACATCACTACATCACAAACCAGTGAATAGATGCAAGTCAGCCAGCTACTGTTGGAAGAGTCTCTGAATCAACTAAAACCTGGCATATACTAGATAGAAAAAGAATTCTCTCATCAGTTACTATTGACATGTCACCATGAAATTTATACTGAATTACCTAAATAATGAATTATCCACATTTCCAAAGTTACTCAAATCCATTGTACAGCTGCTTCTTTTAGACGACAAGGGCAATCACATTCTTAAATACTTATATGTGCTAGATTTTCTTTCTTTAAATTTTGAGTAATTTACAGAGTGTAATACCCATAAGTTAGGATGTTTTAGAAATTATGTGAGAATATTAGAGCTATCACACAAGTTACTGGAATCTAAAGAGTTCAGATGCTATAAAAGCCAGTAATTATAAAAACATGAGTATCCCTATCAGTGAGCACTATACTGACTAAACTGAGAGATGCTTTCATTTGGAACAATAAGGTTGGGGGCTCTATCATAATTCTTTTTGTTTGTTTGTTTTCCTGTTTTTAAATAATTTTTGAAAAATTCTTTTACTGAGACATATATTTTTCGCTGCTCCCTTCCCTTCTTCTCCCCACCCCTTCTACCGTCTCCTATGGTCCCCTTGTTCCCATTTACTCAGAAAATCTTGTCTTTTTCTACATTCCATGTAGATTAGATCCATTTATATCTCTCTTAGAGTCCTCATTGTTGTCTAGTTTCTCTGTGATTATTAATTGTATTCTGGTTTTTCTTTGCTTTATATCTAAAAGCCTCTTATAAGTGAGTGCATATTATATTTGTCTATCTCTGTCTAGGTTACCTCACTCAATATGATGTTTTCTAGATCCATCCATTTGCTGCAAATCTCAAGATATCACTTTTTCCGCTGTGTAGTACTCCATTGTCTAAATTTGCCACATTTTTTTTTAGTCTATTCTTCAGTCGAGGGGCATTTAGGTTGTTTCCAGGTTCTGGCTATGACAAATAATGCTGTTATAAACATAGTTGAACACATGTTCTTGTGGCATATATGATTAAGCATCCTTTAGATATATACCCAAAAGTGTTATTGCTGGGTCTTGAGGTGGGTTGTTCCCCAATTTTCTGAGAAATCACCATACCAGGCCCCAGTCAGGGACATATATGGGAACAGGCCCAAGCCTGACCTCTGCCACAGCAGGCCTGAGCCAGTGACCTCTAGCAGAGCTGGCCTGAGGGCGACCTCCACAGGAGCAGGTATAAGGGAGTGACAACTGAGGGAGCAGGTCAAAGCCAGAGACCACCACGGGACCGGGCATGAGTCAGGGACCTTGGAGGGATCAGGCCCAAGCTAGTGACCTTTATCATAATTCTTACCATCAACTATTCATTATTTTTTTAAAACAATATTATCTAGTGAGAAAGATCATTAATTTTCCTATCATGTAATACATGTTGCTATATCTTCAACTGAAAATTGACACAAGACCTTAAATTGTCTTTGAAACTATTAGCAAGATATGCCATACACACTTAGCTTTGATATAATATATACAATATGTTTATATCATGGTACTATAACTGGAATGTTCTAAAATAAACAAGTATTTATTTAGTGTAGTAAGGTAACATTACTCCATTGTTGGTGGGAATGAAAATTTGTACAACTACTCTGGAAATGAGTATGGCAGTTTCTCAGAAAATTGGAAACCAACCTACCTCAGGACTCAGCAATACCACTCTTGGGCAAATACCCAAAAGATGCTCAATCATACTACAAGGACATTTGTTCAACTATATTCATAGCAACCTTATTTTTAATAGATATAATCTGGTAATAAGCTAGATGCCTCTCAGTCAAAGAATGGATAAGGAAAATGTGGCACATTTTCACATTGGCGTACTAGTCAGCAGTAAAAAAACAATGACATCTTGAAAATTACAGGCAAATGGATGGAAGTAGAAAAAATCATCCCAAGTGAGGTGACCCAGACCCAGAAAGATGAACAAGGTATGTACTTACTCTTAAGTGGATACTAGTTGTAAAGCAAAGGATATTGAGCCTATAGTTCCTGATATTGGAGAAGATAAAGACCAAAGAGAACCCTAAGAAAATCATGCATAGATCAGCCTGGAAAGTGGAAACAGATAAGATTGGGAGCATGAGGGTGGGGAGAGAAAAGAGGCTGGAAAGGGAATGGGAGGGGAGAAGGGAACAAGGGGAAGAGAACATGAGTGAATGGGATAGTTGAGTTGGAGAAAGGACATAGATGTGAGAAAGGAAAGAGATATCTTGATTGAGGGAGCCATTATGAAGCTAGCAAGAAACCTAGCACTAGAAAAATTTCCAGGAATCCACAAGGATGACCCCAGCTTATACCCTAAGCAATAGAAGACAGAGTGCCAGAACTGGCCTTGCCCTGTAGTCAGACTGATGAATATCTTAAATATCACCATAGAACCTTGATCCAACAACTGATGGAAACAGAGGCAGAGACCCACAGCAGAGCATTGAGCTTAGCTTGCAAAGTCCAGTTGAAGAGTGGGAGGAGTGATAACATGAGCAAAGAGGTCAAGACCATGGTGGGTACACCCACTCAACCACTTTACCTGAGCTAATGGGAGCTCACCAAACCAGCTAAACAGAGTAGGAACCAGCCTAGGTCCAAACTAGTCCCTCTATATGTGGGTGACAGTTGTTCAGCTGGGGCAGATTGAGGGTCCACTGGCAGTGGCACCAGGATTTATCCTTCCTGGTTATACTGACTTTTTTGGAACCTGTTCTCTTTGGATGGATACCTTGCTCAACCTTGATATAGAAGGGAGGGCCTTAGACCTTTCCCAAAGCAATTTACCTTACCCTCTCTGAGGATTGGATTGTGGTAGGTTTGGGGGAATAGGTGGAGGGAATGGGTGGAGGAGAGGGAGTGGAAACTAGGATTGGTATGTAAGATGAAAAATGATAGTTTGTTTTCTTTTTTAAAACAAATAAAAATAAAAGAAATTATAAAAATAATTTTCACAGAGTTTACAACTTTAAGTTTTATCGCTATTCTTTGAATCTTCATACTGCTCTAAAATATCAGATACAATACTATTTAGAATGCAGCAAAGGAAGTTTAGTGAGAGTGGTAAGAAACACATGAAAGCAAGTGTTCCTTACTTAATGAAATTTCTTTAATACATATAGCATTTCTCCAGATGCTATTTACTGCAGCTCGTAATTTAAAATATAGGAAACATAGTTTTTTATTCATAAAACAATAAAATTTCCAGTGTTTAAATTCTTGAAAGTGACTGTGTAAGTTCTATCATTAGCAACACCCTCAAGCAAAGAGGAAATACACAAATGGTCTCAGTGCATTTACAAAAGCGTATTGTAATGGATAGTTTCTTCAGCAGAATTTCATATTAGACATGTGATGGATGGCAACAGTTACCAAACTGTACATAGTGTTTTAATAGCAGGAAACATCACTGCACTGAAAGGAATATTTACAAGAAATGTGTTGAAGTTAAAAAAATAATAATTTGCCTAATGTTACATAATGCTCCAATTTCCCCTGTACATTATCATATTTTGTCTTCATTAAATGACCCCTGGCAAGATCCATGGGAAGTATCAATAAACTTACAGAAAGAGAAGCAGAGGATAAGATGAACATAGTAAAATATTCTCTGATTAGCTCATGCACATGGTGAGGGTATTCTTAATCTTCCACAATTATGGATCATTAAGTGAATGAAATTCACGCCATTTTAGGTAAAATGATGCAGGAAAGTAGTGCAGAGAATCTGATTATATGTAAGTTTGATAGGATCTATGTCTTAGTCAATTTTAAATATCATTATACAATACTAAGCACTTGTTGCCTCAACAATAACATGCATATGTGTTCAGAATTGTTAGATGGCCCAAATCAATTGTGCTGACTAGTTTTATGTCAGCTTGAATCTTAATTTAGAACATGCCTTCATAATATCCAGCTATATGTATTTTTAGTAAATGATAGATGCATAAGGTATAGCCCACTGTGAATGGTGCCCTCCCCAACTGCCCTGACCTGGTAGCCTTGGGTTCTATAAGAAAACAAGCAAGCCACAAGGAACAAGCCAGTAAACAACATCCTTGCATGGCCTCTGCATTAGCTACTGCTTCTAGGTTTCACATCTGCCTGAACTCCTGTAATAATGTCCTTGAGTGATGTACTATGATGTAGTAGTGTAAGCCAAAGAAACCCTTTCTTCCCCAATTTGCTTTTGGTCATGTGTTTTACCATAGCAATTGTAACTCTAAATAGGGCACAAATAATGTAATATTATATTTACTTTAAAAATATATATAATTTTTAAGTTGTATCAAAAGGTATGAGAGATTTCAAAAGTCAGTTAAATTATAACTGTGAGATAATCACTTCACTATCTACTGAAAAAACAAGATATTTAAATAAACTAAAAGGTTGGCTTATTTCCACAAGTAAATATTTAAAAAATTAATATGTACCATATCACA
Organism: Microtus agrestis; assembly: GCA_902806775.1. Lineage (NCBI taxonomy): Eukaryota > Metazoa > Chordata > Mammalia > Rodentia > Cricetidae > Microtus > Microtus agrestis. The sequence goes on along the minus strand of CADCXT010006976.1, from coordinate 3,137,372 downwards.
ATTACAAGTTAAGATGGACACTTAGATTTTATGTGGTACCTAAATGACAAGTTAAAAACTAAGGTAACTAGTGCTTTATTTTTAAAGATTTACTTATGTTTGTTTTGTGTGTTAGTGTTTGCCTGGATGTTTGACTGTGTACCTCAGTTCCTGAGTGGTGTAAGAGGTCCTTCTGACTATGTGTTGCTTTCATTGTTTGAATAAAAAAACTGCCTTGGCCTTTTAATAGGGCAGACTTAGATAGGCGGAGTAGACAGAACAGAATGCTGGGAAGAAGGGCAGTGTAGAAGACGCCATGAAGCTCCTGTCTGAGACTGACACTGGTTAGATTCTTGCCCAGTAAGCCACGATCTTGTGCTGCTACACAATTTATTAGAAATGGGTTAGATCAAGATGTGAGAGTTGGCCAAGAAGAGGCTAGATATAATGGGCCAGGCAGTGTTTAAATGAGTTCAGTTCCTGTGTGATTATTTCAGGTATAAGATAGCTGGGTGGCTCGAACAAGGGGCCCTGCTGGCTGCTACACCTGAGGAGGTCAGGACAGGGTGTCAGATCCCTTAGGGCTTGAGTCACAGTCTGCTGTAACCCTCCATTTATGATTGGGAACTGAATGGGTGCTCTTATGTTTGAGCCATCTCTCCAGCTACTCATAAAGTTTTATAGAAAATATTAATTAAAATCTCATAGATAATATAAAATATTTACAAGCAATAATTTCAAAGGGCTAAAACAATAGGTTTAGATACACACAAACACACACACACATTCTGTGTTTTAATAGGAGTGAATAGATGAATAAATACAGGGTTTTATTTTTATCAATGTTTACTTATATTAATATAAATATATATGTTTATAAGGACACCAATTTCCACCACTGTTGGCATCACAGACCATTGGTTTGGATCCACTGTCTAGCTCTATGAAATAACATGTTATATTCTCTGAAGGTTTTCAGGCATCCTGAACTGCTACATCAGTAGCCTTTGCTGCTTTCCAGTCAAAATATTTTAAAACATTTCTACAGTATTCTATTTAAAGGCAAAGAAAGTAGAATCCGAAGTATAAATGCCTGCTTTTTAATAATGACAAATGTTAGTGAGGATCTGCCCATGCATCTAATTCTCCTTATCTGAAGAAATCTGTGAGACTTGACTCTTGGGTCAACAGGATAAGTTAGAGCTGGTTATGTTATATGAGCTCCACTGCTCAGTCAAATCATATTGTGATTCTGATCTGTGTGTGCTTCCACAACTGTGTTATGGTTTGTTCTTCAGATCACCTCTATTTACTGTTGGCTCGATAGTCACATCTGCTTTCATAAACAAATTCTGTGGCCTCTCTCTGCTTAGTCATGTTTTCCTCTTTTGTTTGTATTTTGCACAGTATGCCTAGCCTGGGCAGCTGCTTTCACACATGAGCCCTGCCAGTCACTTGGTAGGAAGTATTTTAAGTCCTCTTTCTTTTCTGCAGATTACATTGCTTGAACCTAGCATGCAAAAAAAAACCACAGTTCAATTTGCTATCTTTTTTTTTTTTTTTGGTTGTTTCGAGACAGGGTTTCTCTGTGGCTTTGTAGCCTGTCCTGGAACTAGCTCTGTAGACCAGGCTGGTCTCAAACTCACAGAGATCTGCCTGCCTATGCCTCCCAAGTGCTGGGATTAAAGGCGTGCGCCACCACCGCCGGGCTCAATTTGCTATCTTAAAGCCATTAATAATATCACCTCATTGTCATTTTTATTCTATGATTATGGATTAGGGTTAAGTTTGCATTGTGTCTTAAGTCATTTATGCTATATACATTTATTTGAATAAGATGAACATTAAAGGTATGCAAAAATAGAATTTGCTGTGTAAAGAGAAGGGTGAAGCAAACAAGGTTTTGAGTCAGATGTTATGGACCATGGAAGAAGGTACATGAAGGGAACAAATAACCAAAGCCAACTAACTTCTTCTATGACTGGTTTTAGTCAGAATTCCTCCATCTCTAAAACAGAAAGCCCATAATTTTAGACGACTTCTAATCCTGCCTTTAACCCAAAAATCATACAATTAAATTACATGTAAATTTTAACTTTCATTCTGTTGATAAACCTTGCAGAATAGAGTTTCCAACATTTGTTTATATTTCTTTTATTTGACCAATTCTCCTACAATCAGGACTCAGGTGAGAAGCAAATGAAAATAGTGTAATTATATCAAAATAATATGCAGCAGCCCTCAGGGTTGGAAATACTCATTGAAAGTGGGTTGACTAGTATGATTTCTAACTACATTCTAAATACTTATATACAGGGACTTCAGAATTGAATCAGTGATTAAAAGACTCTGATGTTTAATGGAGGATCTTCATTCAGTTCACACACCCGTCATGACACCTCAAAATAATCTCTAACTCAGGATCCCAGGGAACCAAAGACCTGTTCTGGCCTAAGAAGGTTCAAGATATGTACATAGTACACATACATATGGGAAAAACACCCCCATGCACATAAAATTAAATAAATACAAATCAAACCATTAAGAATAAATAAAAATAGTTGAACTCAGGAATTTGAGGGAGAAGAAATGGAAAGGGCACAGAAATCACCATGTAAAGGACATGGGGTCACTAAATAAAGTGGAAGACAACAACCCAATTAGACTTCATCCACCACCAAGTGAAACCTCCAGTGACAGGAATGGGTTACATCTTGTTGGGTTATTGGTCAAATGGTTCTATAGGCTACTCTATTCTAACATCAAAGGCTATTGATGACTTTTCATAAACTTTTTACAGCCCTTTTTCTGAAGACACAGCTCATTGAATATGGAGACATTGAGCTGTTGCCCAACTAGAAGCATCCCCCTATAAAGCTCTGCTTGCAAGATATACTGGTACCATGGTGGCACAAATGTTATTGGAGTAGCACACCATTTGTGTCTGATTTAAGCCTTCTCCATGATATTGATGGAACTCATCCACAACACTGCTAAAGTGTCAGGAAACTATGACTAAGTCAGGTCATGGGCCTAGGGGAAAACTATTATTCTGCTAAAGAAACATAGCAATAAAATAATTTCTAATGGAATATTGCTGTGACAATAGATTTAAGTGTTTCTCAATCCTATTCAAGAAGCTTCTTGTATTAGATGGTATAGAGATCCACAATTGGACAATTTGAGGAGACAGACTTTGAAGCATTAAGTCCTAAATGAGTGTCTTTAGCAAATATGTCTTCTCAAGGCTCAGGGATCTATGTGAAAAAGAAGACAGAAAGATTTAAAGGCCTGATGTGGTGGGTAACTCCAAGGTAACATAATTTCCATACACAACATGAATGACATTCAAATGAACTCAGGACAACACACACAAGTTATGCATACAAATTCATAGCACTGTAAAAAGGAAGGGGACCTGGTTCCAGCATTAACAAAGAAGAATCTATTCAAAGAAGGTGCCTATCATGATGAGGAGTAATTGAACAACACAAGGTTTTCTCTTTGTGAGTGTGTGTGTGTGTGTGTCTGTGTATGTCTGTGTAAGAAAACAGTTCATTAATTTGAGAGGGAGTGGGAGGATATAGCTGGAGTTGGTGAGGAGGAAGTGGTAAAAATAACTTTAATACAGTACTTATTATGAAATTCTATAAAAAGGAATAAATTTTTTTGACATGAAATTTATATGTGCAATATGTCAGGAAGGTATGTCAAAAAGCATTTTTAAGGTTTTGTCGTGGAATAAAAAATATTAAATTCAATGGTAGATTATAGGACAATATATTTAAGTTTTGTTTCCTTATAGTTAATATTGATGTTGTATTAGACATACTGCTTGACAGTTGTTACTGTTTAGATGTTATACTTGTTGGACTATTCTTAGACCACTAACTAATATTTTCCTGCCTACATACTATCACCCTATTTTATTGTTATCAAATATTGCTTTACTTTATCCATGGCTGTATGTCTTAGAAATTTAATTTACTACAAAACTTTATACTGAACCAATTTTTTTTTGCTGGTAATCACTCAAAAAAAACATTACACACATATAAAACAAAATTAAAATTCATTTTTCTTTGTAAAATCAATACTTTTGGTATATTTGCCTACCAGCAATAATTTCTCATATGACACAGTGTCCCAACAGGATTATTAAGGGACTGCCTACTTTTTCATTCGCATTGCCCACAACAATAAATTTATTTATTCTTATAATAAGAGGTTGGCATAACTTTCTTGATGATTCATCTTTCTTAAAAATTTCCACCAGCAATAATAACATACTATTTGAGCTCTGTAAAAAAAGGGATTTTGTAAAAACGTATAGTTGAAAATCTAAGTGACAGTGGGCATTAGATGTGGTCAGCTGTTCCTGAAGCCTTTCATTGTTTTAGTAGCAGAAAGAGTTCTAAGGGAGGCCTATAACATGTACCATGTATCCATGGGAGGCCATGGATATACAGAGATTAAACATAATGTACCTTTCACCATTGGAGGAATGTCCATCCATTAAAATAAATAACTTTGTTGAGAAACCTGGCCGACTCTGGAAGAAAACAGTTTTCATGACTTCGTTGAGATTTAGAACTCACTATGTGTTATGGACTTTAATCACTCTCATTCTTCATAGAGACAACTGCAAATTAAATAATCTTTCTTCTTTAAAATTTGAGATATCTTACCAAATCTGATACTTTTAATCATTAGTACAACTGGCTACTAATGATAGACTGTTTCGTTAAACTAATTTAAATAAATTCCAGCCAAATTCCAACCATTATTACTCATTTTTTCACATACTTTGGGGATTTCTATCAGGTGCAATTGTTGATATAGCATTATTATAAACAGAAGGATTAAATTGCATAATAAACTGGGTATAGTACAGCTTTGAAACCTTCTGGGTAATTGTGTACAACCTCAATTACAATATTTGAATACCCCCTCCTCCTTCATACTTGAAGTAATCACAATAAAAAATCTCTTTTCTAAAATATTCTAAGACTTTTATTCTCATGTCAGAAAGAATTTGCACCATTTTTGACTATGAAAGAGGCAAACAAATAATTTAATTTCCTCTTGTTTCTTCAGAATATACACAAAAACTATGATAGTCTACCTGTAGAGTACATATGGATTTGATTACAGTATGTATTTGATTACAAAAAGTATATTAAACAATATTTATAGCATTGAATTGCTTAGAATATAAATGCAGTTAATACATATTTATCATTTTAATTTTAGAATATTCTTACTGTGAGTGTACTCACTGCAAGCATTACCTTCAAGAGCTCAGTAAATAATAATGATAGCATTCAGACTGCATTACTTCCCACCCAGATGATTTCCTTTAGATTGAGTTTGTTCTCTAGACATCCCGTATCTAATATGTCTCATTATGAAGTAGTAGAGGTTAACATTTTAGCATACAAATAGGCAATTCAAGTTACTTAATTACCGCAACCATTGCTGCCACAGAGCAGAATCTTGTTTTTCATACGTTGCATGTGTGTGCATGCGCGCACTTGAGTATATTTATACGTAGCATGTAAATGGAAATTCTTGCAGAGTTTTAAATACCATGCTGAGTCACTTGGAACTGGAGTTACAGGTGGTTGTAGACCACATGATGTGGGTCCCGGGAAAAAATCCTAAGTTTTTTTCTAAGAATAATAAGTGCTCTTTCTTGCAAACTGGGCCACCTCTCTAGTCACTAAAACGAGAGACTTGATCACTGTAGAAACAGAAGTGTGAGATGTTCCCAACTAATAAAATTGTTAAGGCCCTTTGAGCATGCCTTTTTTTTTTTGAGGTTGAATGTTTATTCAGGGGGTTATGGAGGTGGAAGGGTGAAGGGGGAACAGAGAGAGAGGGGGGAGAGAGAGAGAGAGAGAGAGAGAGAGAGAGAGAGAGAGAGAGAGAGAGAGAGAGAGAGAAGGAAGAGGAGGAGGAGGAGGAGGAGGAGGAGGAGGAGGAGGAGGAGGAGGAGAAAGAGACAGAGAAGTGGGGAGAGAGGCAGAAGCGAAGCTGCCTCTCCGAGAGGAAGATGGAAAAGAGCCCTCTGAGCATGTCTTAAAGATCTTTCTCACTCTTCTCCCCACCTCCCTTCCTTCTCCCTTCTCTCCTACTTTCCCTCCTCCTTTACTCTCTCCTTTTCTCTCCCTTCTCTCCTCTTCCTTCTCTCTTTCTCTCTCTCTCTCTCCCAACACTTCTATAATTTCACTTCTTTATTTCTCTGACTTCTACAATGGGGTATTTCCATTTACCCTCACTGAAAATACTTTTAAATCTATCTTTTAGTGTCTTTTAGAACCATTGGTTGTGCTAGAGCATATGGTTTAATTGCCAAGTTTTATGAATCTCCTGGCTTTTCTGCTGTTATGTTTATTTAAAGTTTAAATGTTTTTAATATGTAGTCTATTTTGCATGCCTTTATGTTTGTGTATTGTGTGCATACCTTTTGTGCAAGGAAATCAAAGGAGGGCATTAGATTCCCTAGAACTATTTGTTAGCCACTAGGTAGGTGCTGAGATTCAAAACCAGGTTCTCTGCAAGGTCACAAAGTATCCTTAGCCACCCTGCTGTCCCTCTAGTCCTTGATTTTCTGTTTTAGGTTAAGAGAAGACAGTTGACATCATTTAACAGCTGGATTAAGTACTTTATCACTCTATAACAGCCTTCATTGTCTCCTGATAATGTTTATTACATATTGTAAATATGTATATTTATTATTTTTTGTGTATAGTTGATTCAGGAATTCCACAGCATATGTGTGCTTGATCAGAGAGAGTCAGTACTTTTATCACAAGGGTCTTGTGATCAAACTCAAGTTTTTAGGCTTAGCAGTCAATAACTTTACCTGCTGAGCCATCTCCAAAATTTCAATAATATATTTTAATTATCACTTTTAAAAAATTTGTAGTTTCATGATGTGTTACTGTGAGGCATAAGTAAAAGATTTTATACATATTCTAGTTTATTTAATCTACTGAATTTTAGTTTTACACTCAGAAACTTTATTTACCTCCATATGCATAAAATAACGTGTTGTCGTGATAACTTAAATATTTCACTTATTATTTATCCATTAACAAATTACTACAGCTCTAATAATTTTAATGCATTGACAATTAACTTTCCTTCTATAATTAGAGATTACTCATGTAACATCATTGCCAAGTTAGGATTTTCTATGTCCATATTCCTATTTTTATAATGAACTTTACACTTTTGTGTATTTTCATGTTTGTAGTGAATATTCTTCTACTTAAACTAAAGAAATCCCTCCAAAAATTCCATAGGACAGACCTCATGTTTATTTCATCTATGTTTGTGCAGGGTAATCCTTACCTTTGCTCATTCCTGAAAAACAGACTTACCAATGTACTTAGTTGGCCATTTAGCCGTTAGTGCATCATTGACACTAGTTGCTTTTGTCTATGTCAGATATGTTTCTTGATGGTCCGTGGGTGCCAACATTGTAAATAGTTCAGAACACACACCTATTATGTTCTTCCTCGTATATACATAGATAACTATGATGAGTTTCAATTTATAAATTATGCACACTAGTATTTTAACATCAATAATAGAAAAGAATTACATTTCTCTCTAAAAAGGATTTTGTGGATATGCTTCTCTATCTCCTCCCTCTCAAAATAGGATTTAACTTTGTTTTTTAAAATATGCAATTTTTTTACTCTATACAATTGAACTTGGCTTGATGTCATGCCCTTGGCACATAGTACCAGAGTTAATCTGTCTTTTCAGGTTAACGTTGTCTACAGAACTATTGAACTCTTTGTTAATTTTTCTGCTTTGTTGGGGTTATTTTTTTCCTTTTTCAGTATGCCAATTCTTTCCTTTATCTTAGAGTGCAAATAAGATAATTACATGGAGTTACTTATCAATTGGTTACTGCACCTCTCTCTTTGGCCAGTTACTCACATTTTATTTCTTTCCTTTCCTAACACCATGCATATGACACCTACTTGAAAACCGCAATGAAAATTAAAAAAAAAGACAAAAAATAACCACAAAATGTTGTAATAAGAGCGGCGGGGCTGCGTCCCCAACACCCCGGCCGCTTGCACAGCTAGCTTTACCCGAAATAATTACGTGGACACTGTATTCTTTTAAGCACTGCTTGGCCCATTAGCTTCAACCTCTTAACCCATTTCTAATCATCTATGTAGCACCATGAGGTGCGCTTACCAGGAAGATTCTAGCCTACGTCCATCTTGGTTCTGAGCTTCATCGAGAGTGCCTCAGAGAGCAGAGCTATCCCGTCTGCCCACGAGACAGGAGCATGGCGTCTCTCTCTGAGGCATCTGGCACTGAGCGGAGCTGCATGCTTTCTGACCTCACTTCCTCTTCCTCTCAGCATTTTCTTCTGTTTACTCCACCCACCTATGTTCTAACCAATCAGACCAAGCAGTTTATTTATTGCTTATCCAATGAAATCAACAGATTGATATGACACTCCCACATCACTTCCCCTTTTTCTGTTTAAACAAAAAGGAAAGGCTTTAACTTTAACATAGCAAATACAATATTATCTAAGCAAATAAACAGTGAGCAATTTTGGATTTCTTATTAATAAAGAAACTGCCTGGCCCATTCGATAGGTCCACCCTTAGGTGGGTGGAGAAAACAGAACAGGATTTTGGGAGAAGGAAGCTGAGGAGTCGCCATGATGTTCCCATACCAGACAGACGCAGGCTAGAATCTCCCCGGTAAGCACACCTCGGGGTGTTACACAACTTATAAGAAATGGGCTAGTCCAGGTGCGAGAGTTAGCCGAGAAGAGCTAGCCTACGGGCCAGGCAGTATTTAAAAAAATACAGTTTCCGTGTAATTATTTCGGGGCATAAGTAAGCCATGTGGGCAGCGGGGTGGCGGGACGCAACAGCCCGGCCGGCCGCTGCTACCAATTGCAACAGAATGGCGCCCGACGTGATGGGCTAAATCCACTTAAAAACCTGAGAGAGCTTAATTTTAAACAAAGAAAAAACGGAGTTTAACACAGATTTTTGTTTGGTGGCGTGCTGTAGAGAGACTTAAACGCTGCATCATTTTAAAGTGCGCTCCCCGCCTGCACCTGGGCATACGGCGAAATCGGGCTTGGGCAGGCGGAAGAGTATGGCAGATTCCTGCCGCGATACAGAGACTACGCATTGCTCTGCGTATCAGATTTGGTTGTAACTTGGATGAAAAGAGTTTCTGTGCTGCACGCTCAATCTCAGAATTAAACTGCTGAGTACAGCTCCAATGTGGACTTTCTGTGTGCCTGGAACTGTGCGCAGCTCAGGCAGGAAGTACCATAATTACTGTGATAACAGCGCACTAGATTTAGGCTGAGCAGGACTCAGATGGTACCGTATTAACCTTACATGATGCAACTTAAGTTTTTAAAAACTGCTCCTGGATATTAAAAAATTACAGATTCACAATAAAACAGATTCAGACAGACCAATAAATGAATCATAATGTTGGATGAATGTACGTAGGCTTGACAGAGAAAAAAATAGAGAGAGAAACAATAAAGTTAATGCCCTTAAAAAAAGGGGTAAAGTCTTTAAAGAGACAGAGTACAGATAGTTATAGATTAAGAAAATAAAGTAAAAAATAAGCCACGTAAAAATGGAAAATTCACAGAGAGTCTGGATTATGTACATTGTGTTTTCTTTAAAATTTTTGACTGTAAAGGAGCTAAGTACAGAGAGTCATTTCATTATATGGGCTGCCAAATGGAACCAAAATGGATATCATGAGGGTATGACTTCAGAATTTGGGTCAAAGGATATGATGCTTTGGAAAGGGTCTTCTTTTGTTTTCACAGAGGATGAGACCCTGTGGATTTCTTCTATCCCAATTTGGTATGATAGACCACGCCCTCCTGAAAGGTTGCTGTGAACACCTTCAAAAATTTCTTCACTCAACTGCCAACTGAGATGACCCTGGCACACAGGTTATACCACGAAAGATCTAATTAATTACGCCCCCATTCAGCAGGAAGCAGTTTGGAGAGAAAAACTGCGCCCATGTTCCCAAATATTGTTTATAAATGTTCTTTTACATTTAAAGGGGGATATGATATAGATATAAATAATTTACATTGGTATGGATTTTAAGGTCAATTTTGTTATATGTGTATGTATTTCTGATCTTGATTAAGGTATTATGATTGTGCAGTTCATTTAAAAATGTAACATATTTAGGTTGTTAATGGATAATCATCAATAATGGTCAAGCTTGTAGTCATGTTAGTTAGATTTTTTAGAGGTGCATAGATATATTTCAGATAATGCATTCTTCATATCTTTCAAAGACTGCAGAATATGGCATTTAATGTTTTAATAACTTAGGGTTTTTCATGACAATGAGACACATCTGCTCCTGGCAGCACCAATCTACTTCGAGAGGAAGATGGGCATTGAAGAGGATCCTTATGGAGTTGGATAGCCATTTGGGCAAGAATCTGCTCTTGCCTGGACTGATGCATAAACTGGACACAAAGAACCCACAGAGAGGACTGCTGAACTTGCTTAAAGGTGAGACGGTCTTTCGGGGTTCCTGACCTATGAGAGAATCTACGAGACATTCTACAGGACAGCAAAAAGTGACTAAACTGTCTTTAAAATTTCCTGCTTCATGGAAATGTCTGCTGGATACTGTGGGCCTGAAGGCCGAAGATGGATGCCCCAAAGGTACAAAGGAACTTTGGGTGACTGTCCAGGCAGCGAGATGTCTCTGTCATTTCTAGAGCTTTTGACTTCCTGTTTACTTAGGTAGTTTTATATCCTTCTGGAGTCTTTGATGGAGTTGAAGAATGGATAGTTATAGTTTTCCTTAGTTATGATAAAAGATAAAGTAGATATTGTAACTGTAATTCTTACTTGATAACTGTTTTGTTATATGTAATTTTACTATGTTAAAGTTAAAGCCTTTCTTTTTTGTTTAAACAGAAAAAGGGGAAATGATGTGGGAATGATTTCTTATTAATAAAGAAACTGCCTGGCCCATTCGATAGGTCCACCCTTAGGTGGGTGGAGAAAACAGAACAGGATTCTGGGAGAAGGAAGCTGAGGAGTCGCCATGATGTTCCCATACCAGACAGACGCAGGCTAGAATCTCCCCGGTAAGCACACCTCGGGGTGTTACACAACTTATAAGAAATGGGCTAGTCCAGGTGCGAGAGTTAGCCGAGAAGAGCTAGCCTACGGGCCAGGCAGTATTTAAAAGAATACAGTTTCCGTGTAATTATTTCGGGGCATAAGTAAGCCATGCGGGCAGCGGGGTGGCGGGACGCAACAGCCCAGCCGGCCGCTGCTACCAATTGCAACAACAAAATACTGACTTCAGTCTTTAAATATTGGGTTCAGTTTGATACCCTGAGCAAGCAGCCTATTCAGAAGCTCTTGGAGTTTGTAACGTGTTCCCTTAGGCTTAGAAAATGGAGTATAAAAAACAAGATCTATCACAATGTTTATTATGCAAGAAGGGTAGGTTTAGCATTTGGTTCTGTAGTTCAGGGTCAGGAGCATAGTATAACTAAACAGACTTGTTGAGGTATCTGCACTTGGAGATCGGATTCTGTAATGGCAGAGGCCAACCTAAAAAATGAGTACCTGGAGAGAAGGAGTTGCTGGCATTGGATTTGAGAATGAGTATAGAGTTTAGGCCTAGTCGTGGTATAGGTCTGAACACTGGTCTATGGAAAAGCTTTTGAGAGCAACCATGATATCTATTTCACAGCAAAACCTGAGCTGTATTCATCACTCTATATTGATTGAGTAATGTATTACTGCATTATTACTTTTATAGTTGTATAAATTAAATATTGAATTTTAACATTTTTGCCCTTTATTACCCTCAACAATTCTCCTCCCTTTTCCCAAAAAGCACCACCCCTACTTTTCTGTCTCCTGTTGGTGGAACCAACTGAGTTTAATTAAAGTGCCCTGAGTGCTGGGAGAGATCATTGACTGAAGTGGGGATAACGTGGGCATGACTATACCACCGAGGAAAATGGCTCCCTTCTCTAACATTAATGGCCAGTATTCCTTTACGGGACGTCGTGATGAATTGTTGACTGACCCAACCTTCTACAACTTGTGTGTGTCAATCATCATAGTTACAGTTAGTTCATGAGTTTCATGTCTATGTCAAATCCAGGAGAAACGCTTTGGCTTCGCAAATACTGACTGTTCCTTTTTTTTTTTTTTTTGTCTTCTCTTGAAGTTTTCCCTTTTAAAGCTTATCTAGGAAGAAAAATACATACCAATACTTGATCTTCACCAGGGTATAAATGATGATGATGTTGTAAATATCCCGATTACTAAACATTTTTATTTCAACTTTAAAATCACGGACTAATTGATTGAACACGTAAAACTATTTTACAGTTATTAGATTTATTATTAAAACTGGACCCTTAAATTTCACAGCTGTCAGATATCTTGGATATAGACTTGTACAGAAATATAGTTTACATTTTATCCAGGGTCTCCCAATTTCATATCAAAATGTGTGGCTTTTGTCAGTAATCCAATTTATCAATTAGTCCTACAGCTCTGTTGAGGGAACAAAGATATTAAGCAAAGACTGCTCTTTAATCTGTGAGATTTCCTGTTGCGATTTCATGTGTTGCCAAGTTTCACAGATTGACATCTTATTATAATCCTACATAGGAAGCAGGAATTTTAACAAGGGTTGGATATTTTGACCTGGAAAAGAGATGACTGAATAAATTGTCTTTTAATCTTAGTGAATATTGGTATTTCCTAGAAAGCTGGAATGATTACTAGTGATACTTGTAACTGAATCATTCATTTTGTAATGGAGGGATTCAACCCACGAGGTAAATACTTGAGAGAGATCTATTAATCTTGTACCAAAACCACCATTCTGAATGCATTTCCAATAACATAAATAACACAATCAACCACAATGTGAATTTTCTCTATGAATGCTATTTCCTAATTTAAATATTCCACTGTTGTGGGACTTTTCCTAGGAAAATATCTCTTTGGTCATGATATGGTAACAAAGAAATTATTTCACCTAAGTGTCTCTTGGTAAATCACTGAGTTTATTAAAGTTACTTAGAGTGTAGTTAAATGGTTATAGATGCATAAACAATTCAAAGGCACCAGTGATACTGAAAAGCCAATTATAACATGAGTCGTCTTATAAGTTTCATTTGTTAACATCGGTAAATCTGATGATTTTCCACCCTCTCTCCGGAAGATATTGTTTCAATTCTGAGGAAATAATAGTTGAACACTTAAGAATACACATTATGATCAGCTAAATTTTGAATTAGCAAGATGTTTGTGCTTTTAACATTATAAATTCCTAATAAATATTACTAAATGAAAGAAGCTTTATCACAAAATATGGCACCCATTAAGAACTTAAGAAAGAACATACTAACTTAAAAATAGAATAATCTCTTAAAAGCTAAAAGTTTAGCTTTCATATTTAATATATATATATAAATAACAAAGAAAAATAACTAATAAACAATGATAAGAATACTACCAGCTGTGGCCAGTAACTAAGCGGTCTAATGTCAGCTACACTGAATCACAGGGCTTCTTACTGACTCTAGACTTCCTCTACTTCAGATGCAGAATGCATTGCCCCTCTTATTTTGCAACACTGTTTCCCTTTGATATTTCATCTCTTACATATTTGGATAAGGGGGAACAGAAATGAAGATTTGAATAAAAGTCAAAATACATAACAATCATTAACATTTTCTTATGAACACATTAATGACAAAATGATGACAAAACTGAGGCATACTATTTGATATATGATGGAAAATATTAGCTACAGAAAACTTTTAATCTTTCAAGTATATTTTATATATGACTATGCAAGTATTGTATTAACATATGATATATAACTGATCTCTAATTATAGACTAATGTTTCAATAGATTTAAATTTTCATGCCTTTGAATTACTTGTCAAAAACATCAACAATAAATGTGAACACAGGATTATTGGCACTAACTATGGTTTGTTTTGTTTCAAATTTGTTTGTGTTTGAAGAACTTTCAGGAACTTTCTCATTTGAATAAGGGGATAGTAAAAGTAGGAAAGTAAAAAGAAAATAAGACATGACTTCTTATTATAATTTGAAAAAAGACAGAAATTAACTATTTTTTTAAATAATTGAGATCATTATAAATTTACTTAGTATGAAGTTCCTAACACTATTGTAGGGGAAATTTATTGCAATGTTGTAAAATTATGTTTAGTAGTGCTAAACATTGCAGGAAAAAAATCCACAGTTGATTTTATAATTTCTAAACTAGATGTTTGAAAAATCTTTCAATATGAGAAACTAAGTTTCTATGACTTATTATTTTAACATGAGAAGACCATTATTATCAGATGTTATTTTAACATAAATACAGAGGCAGTAGACATAGATGACCAACAAGTTAAGGTTTGAAAATAAACTCCCTAGACCTTCTATACCCTTGAAAACACACAGTAAATGTGTCCTCTGAGCAAAGCTGCTGACCAGACAAAATACATATCTCGAGCTTTGTTTTCTTCTCATTTACAGCTAATCAAATCTGTCAGTGATTTTCTAAAAACGGCACATTAAACAAACACTCTGAGTTATTATCAGCTTTTCAGTGACTAAATGTCTTCCATGAGATTCTAAAATAAATATTTTATAACAGATGACAGGATCTTTAATCCATCACGGGAACAAATAACGACATTTAGAGAGTGTTTGAGAAAAAAAATTAAAGGATCAGCACAGTAGAGCTAAAGAGAAGACACAAAGGGGAAAGAAAGACTTTGCATCTGAAAAATCTATGCTTACTTTGTTTCTGCAACTTTGTTCAGAGTCTCTGCTGGTGTTCAGATTGGTTTATCTTCATATGCTAAAATGTGAAAAAGTACATTGTGGTGGCTGCCTCTACTGTGTTTTAATCGACTCCGTTGCATCACATCAAATCACTTGAATAACAGTTGGGGATTGTGTTCAGAAAACCCTGCTGTGTAATAAGGCACTAGGTTGGAGGTCATGACATTATATTGGATGGTTTTGTACTGAAAGGATGTGACATTCCTTGTGATTTAGAGAATGACTTAGAAATTAGTAGAATTCATTTGTAGAATGAATTAGAGTAATAAAAAAAATGTTCGGAGATACCAGAAACCCTAGAGATTGGCAGTATACTATAAGATCAAGGAACATGAGACTGTGGCATCCTTTTGGAAGCAGCTTGATTAAGTTTTTTATATCATAAAATCCATGAATTGAATGTATTCATTTCAATGATGTCAACATATGTGAGGAGGTGTAAAAGACATCATAACTACTCAGTTTCAAAAGCTTTTCACCAAGTTCTCCTATTTTAATTCTCTCTCCAGCTTGACTTCCTTTGCAACCTCAGAAAACCATATATTAGTGGTCTTATTTGAGGTTTTAGAAAATGCATGCTTCGCTAAAAGATCTAACCTGGAATTTTGTTCCAGATAATGTGTGCCGTTTGTGTATATTGAGACAAATGATTAAGAAGTCCACCCAGATTGTAGCATTTCTGTGTGGTGCCCTTCTGTGCTGTAAGATTCTGTTCTCTCTGTTTATCACTGCACCAGTTGACAGGCAGACTGTTTCCAGTTTGGGGCTATTATAAATGATGCTGATATGAGAAGTCATGTACAAGCCTTTGGTTGGATGCATATTTTATATTTATTTGACAGGTTACAGAGATACAGAAATCCTGGGTTAAATGATAAAGGCTGTGTAATAAATATGAAGCATTCTGCTGTTCTCTAAAGTGTGTATTCTTTCATATCACTCATTGGTGGAGAAGACTTCCAGTTTCTCCACATCTTCCCCAACATTTGGATCATCAGTCTTGCAGACCATATTCTTATTTTTTGTATGATGTGTTTCATTGTTCTAGGAACTTATCTGCTAACCATACTTCTATTTACATAGCTTGATGAGAGTAATATTTTTATATTGTAGGCAAATTTCAAAATAGATTGCAAGAAAAACTGTAGCCTCAGTTCCAGTAGACTACAGGTTAGAAAGTTATTGCCTGTGGTCAGCCCTAATCCAGGTGATAATCATGGATTCCACACAGAAAATACAAATAGAATCTGTGGTAATATTGTAAAATCGACCAAATCTTTCATATCTAAGAGGCAAGCACTAATACTATATGCATATAGATGGGTATATATGTGTACATTTGCATGTTTTGCTATCAATGGATTTTGGTAGAATTTTAAATGCAAGAATTCTCTATGTATTTATGTCATATTGGCCTTCAGAATAATAATGTTTTTAATTCTAATATCTATGAACCTCTAACACTTTCACAGAGTCAAAAGTAAAGATGCCATTTATACTGTATGTTATAAGGGTTTCATTCATGTTTATTGCCCTAGAGGAGCAACATTCAGTCTAGCTCCTGGTAGTGCAGGAGGATTTTTTAGCATCACAATTTTGCATCAGCTGGTCAATCTCACTGCAGATTTTAGTATCATATTAAGAAATATCAAGACATATATCGTAAAGAAAATGCCACAAGAACCATAAGTGCAAAATGAACATCTTATAAGAAAAGTATAATTGGATTATGTATCATAATTATTTGGATAACTAAACTGTGACACAGGTTTCTCTGTTTAAGACCATAGTGAAGATTCAACAGCTAGATGAAAAGAATATTTTTCTTATCTCTTGTATTATAAACATGAGAGCATAAGTCTCCTTAGAAACAAAATTATAGCTGCTTCCTATTCATATTTGTTCTCTTCATGTGTGTTTAAGAACCAATTTGAATTCTACAGTTTCCAGAGTACATTAGGAGTATTATCCGCAGATGGCTCTATCTTCATGTCCGCCAAGGATTTCTGTCTAGATCCCGAAGATAAATTTCATTTGTTGATTTCTTTTTTTTACTTCTAAATCAACAAGTGTTGCAAATACAAACAGGGCATTAAGATTCTACAAACAATCCTTGATTAAATTCCAAGGTTAATAGCTATTTGGCGTTTCTTAGATGAAACCTTTCCTACCCCCCCATCTCAGTCTTTGACCATTGCCCCTGGGCTGCTCATGAAAATCTAGACTACCTCCAAACCATTTGAAGAGTTTGAAGAAATGTTTCCTTCTAAGAGTGAAACCTCATCTCCTGTAACATTTCCCTGTCTCTGATTATGATACAACGAGAGAAAGGTATTTTATACTAAAACAAAACATAGTGATATTTTGACGTATAGATGTAACCTGAAGGCTTCTCACAAAAAGCTGTTTGAAAATTTTCATGTCCAATTACTATAAATAGCTGACAAAACTGAGGTACTAGAAAGTTCACAATAATAAACGCAATCAGGGAGAGAACAACCAAAAATATCGTTGCCATAAAATGGTTCACGATTGGCAGATGCTACTTAGCAGTGTAGAACATGTACAGTTAAGTCTAATATGACAAGGTACACCTGTGGTGAGAAAAATTAATTCATTAATTTTTAGCCTAAAGAACACAAAATGAGGACTGGAAAGACTGTTCAGTGGTTAAAAGCACTTGCTGCTCTTTCTAGAGAACCCAACTTCAGTTCCAGGCACCCATTGGGAATGAAAAACTGCCTGAAGCTCCAATTCCAGGAGACAGAATGCCTAGAAGAGAGGCCTTCTGTCCTTTGTAAGTTTTTATGTAATGTTACTTTAACTAGGCAAAAATGTGTTACATTTGTTTATGTTGCATTGTGTAAAAAAGTGTTACTGTTTAACCTTGCCTGCCTAAGGCACCTAATTGATCTAATAAAAAGTTTAACAGCCGATGGTGGCACACGCCTTTAATCCCAGCACTCGGGAGGCAGAGGCAGGCGGATCTCTGTGAGTTCGAGGCCAGCCTGGTCTACAAAGAAAGTTCCAGGACAGGCTCCAAAGCCACAGAGAAACCATGTCTCGAAAAACCAAAAAAAAAAAAAAAAAAAAAGCTTAACAGCCAATACCTAGGCAGTAGAGGGATAAGCAGGTCTGGCAGGAAGAGAGAATAAATAGGAGGAGAACTATAGGCTCACAAAAACAGAGGAAGAGAGGAGAAAATTAATGAGAACAACAGGGAGATGCCAGGGGCCAGTCAGTAAGACACAGAGTAGGACACAGAGAATGAAAGAAAGGTAAAAAGCCATGGGCAAAACATAGATGAAGAAGAAAATGTTAATTTAAGTTTAAGAAAAAAAGCTAGGCAGAAATGAGCATAAACTAAGGTTGAATATTAATAGCTAATATTAAATCCCCATGTCTTTATTTAGAAGATGGTTTATGGTCCAAAAGAAAATCTTGCTACAATATATGCACATGCAATGTATGCACATACATACAACAAGTAAAACACCCATAAGATAAAAATGAACAGATTTTAAAATAAAAAGTATTCAGGATGATGCTGGAAGTAGAGTCAATCATGGGCAAGTATCTCTACACTTGACCTTGAAACTCTTTCATGTATTGAAATGAATACTTAGTCACATTAAGTTGGATCTGAATGATATAAATAGATTCATGCTGGTTAAATGTACTATTGATAGGGTTATTTTTCCTAAAGTGTTTTTAATTTGAATAGGTTCCAAATTGTTATTATCTTTTTACTTTTATTATGAGCTGAAGAGCTAGAATTTAAAATTTTTGAGATACTATTTTCTTGGCCGTTGAAAATGTTCAGATCTTTGGCGGCTTGTCACAAGTAGGGGCAGTTTTAAGCAAGACTTATTCAGTCTGGAGTTTAAAAATAAAGTGTTGTCTGAAAAACACACTGGACTGAAACAATAACAATGATGTGAACATATTTTGAGAATAGAACATATTTTCTAGATCATTTGGCTTGCCCATATAACAATCAATTTTTCATATGCCCAGTGTACTTAGAGAAGTCTTGTTTCAGCTTGTTAATGACATATGCACTCTGAATTATCTGTCTATGATTTATTAATGAAGTCAGTACTTAGGCTGACATGCTTCACTTAGAAAAAAGATTCCTGAGGTCAACATGTACCTGAAAAAGAAAGATTATCCTTCTTGGTGATATTTCTGCACAAGGAAATGATTTGTTATGTGTCAATTTATTACCTGTCAGCCCCTTCTAGAGCTGCCTCATGTCTGGCACTGTGACTGACTTCAAAGAAAGCTAAAATGCATTATCTTTTTGAGAGCATGCAACCAGGCAAAGATACAGTCTCTCCCAGAATGAAAAACAATCAATGAGCAGTATTTTAAAACAAGTGTTCATAAAGAGAGGGCTTCTTACAGAGGGGAACCAGGTGCATGAGCACTGAAAGTATGTTTGATAATTGATGAATTGCAGGTGATAAATATTTCAAAAAATGATAAATTAAAAAGTGAGCTGTGTTGTTTAATAAGTAATTCCAGCTCCATGAGCATTTGGGCACAATGGCATTTCTCTAGAGGTTACACGGTAACCGTGGCTATATGGACCATTTCTGGCTAGAGTCATGCTTTGCTGTAACAACATCACCTCGACTTCTTTATTACCTATGCCTCATATATTTTATAAGCACGTTTCCCTTCAGAGCATCAAAACTATACCACAGCCTGGGCATCTGCAGATAGTAAGAGCTTCTGCACAGCTACAGTAGAATGATGAATATCAGATGCAATACTTAAGTGGTGGTGCTTACAGAATTGCATATGCATACCATTTGTTTCAGGAAAAAAATGGTATTTTGTTTAGTATGTTTTGAAATTGCTAGCTTTCTTCTAGTGATACCTTAATTCTTAAAGCTAAATTATGGACCACAAAGGAAATGTTGTTTGCTTTGGGTCAATATTTGAAGATTTGTGAGTAGAGAACTCTTGAAAAACTTTAACATCAGGAAAGTACCTAGTGCGATAGCATGGCATTGTACACATTTAAACCGGGCACTGAGAAGGCTGAGGCAGGAGGGTCTCATAGCTAGCATAAACTACACACTAAGACACTACTCAGATACCAAGTAGATACATACTTACATACACATACATACATACATAGATATAAATAACATACAGCTAACATAGCCTACACACTGAGACACTTCAGAGATACCGAATACAAACATATAGACACATATGTATCATACTAGTTAAAAATCATATCTTCATTAATCATTTAAGGATAGCTGTTTGTACTGCCTCTGAGAACAATGGCGTGTCTTAAGAGAGACTGCACATGAAATTCAAACCATTGTAAATCTTTCGTTTGCCGGTTTTCTATTTTGAGATTCATTGACCTATAAGTGGTGTGCAAATCAAACAAATATTCAGTGTATGCATTTTAGTGCATTGGGGCACGTTCATACACTTATAATAAAGCTCATTTATGCACACATAAATAAATAAACATTATGTAAATCACTGAGAAGGGTAGTTATCCCACTAATAGATGTCTAAGTATCCAATGCTGCATCTTTAATTGACAGCTGTAAGGTTGTAGAGAAGAACTCTGGAATGTGTTCATCTTTCATCACAGATATTTAGTCCCCTACTGACCAACAATCTCCCAGTTGTCCCTCCTCTAGGCCCTGAGAACTGCCACTTATCTTCTGCTTTCACAAACTGACTTTTGAATGATGAATCCTGACATATTTATCAATATTTGATTGACTCATTTCTCTTGGCATGTATTCATACATGTTGCTAGGAAATGTAGGCAGGACTACCTTTTACTCACTGGAATAATATTATTGTGTATTGTATTGTACAGCACATTTTTATCCACTTGTCTATCACAAACATTAGGCTGAATATGTTGTTATGTTATTGTGACCAATATTTTAATAAAGAGTGGGTAATATACTTTACTTCGGGAACCTAATTTCAATCCCTATGGATATATCCCTGAAAATGGAACTGGTGGATCATAGGATAGTTGTGATTTTTAAAGGGATTTCTAGAGTCTTTCATGTCAGGCTTACCACATCTATGTAACAAAGTATGAGACTTTTTACCACCTTTTTGCCTATGATTTTATACATAAACATACTGATAGATATGAGGCAATATTCTGTTGGTTTAACTTACTGTGTTAAGCAAACATTCATTTGTGTTTGTGTGTGTGAGAGAGTGTGTGTATGTGCATATGTATGTGAGTGCGTATGAGTGTATTCGTGTGTATTCATGTGTGTGTGTGTGTGTGTGTTTCAGCCATCTACATTATATATAGAGTCTCTGATGTTCTTTGTCTGTTTTCATCAGATTATTTGTATTATTTTAGAACTGTTAAGTTATAAGTCATTTCTTGTCTTGGATATTAAGCCTTTGTCAGATACATGGTTACATAGATAACAAATGTTTTCAATAATTGCAGTTTAGGTTTCAGTTTTGATGATCAGGTCTAGAATGTTGATCAAAAGTCTTTGAGAGCTGACAGGCCCTTTTCTCTGTTCTCAACAAAGTGTCTTTTTCCTTTATCCCCTCTGCCTTCTACAAGCATAGCCAGCAGATCTTGGCAGACAGAACACCTCCAGCTATCATGCTAAATGACTTCACAGCCTTCAGTATTCTAAGGGATAAAGTAATATTTCATAAATAGGGTTTTATTAGCTATTACCACAAATAAACAAATTCCCTATGACTATTTGATAGTTTTCCTCCTATTTCTCTAACAAATATTTTTAGGATTTTGATGGGTTTATGAATTACTTCAGACAGTATAGTAATTTTGTGAATATTATCCCAATTTCTGTACTTAAGAAACAACTTTCATTTTATTTTTGTATCCTATGATTCCTTTATTTTTCTTTTTATTGTATACTTATTGCTTAAACAATTCTTAAATTCAAATAAATTTTGATCATATTCTTTCCTTTCCTAAAGTCCTTCCTTATTCTTTCTTTATCCATACCCACTAAACTTTAAGTTCTTTCTCAAAAAGCAAATAAAAACCCAATGCAACAATGGGATATAGAAAAAAAAATCACATTATCCAAATAAAAAGAAAATAATGATCATAGAAGGCACAGAAAACAATCAAACAGTGTAGAATCCATTCTTTGTTGGTCAACAATTCCTGGACATGAGACCTGCCCTGGAGTTGCTGATATACCCAGTTATAACCCTTTGGAGAAAATCCATTTTCACTATTCTAGCAATTATCAACCACAAGTAAGTTGTTAACTTTTGCTCTAGTGACTATGTTTTATTTCATTATTCACTCATTCATTTATCTTTTTTTTGTTTATTTTTTTAGTTGTTGAAAAAAAATTTCTGCCTCTTCCCCGTTTCCCATTTCCCTTCCCTTCCTGCCACACATCGCCCCCTCCCCCCACGCCCCTCCCTCTCCACTCTATTCCCCCTCCCTCTCAAGAATGAAGAGCAGTCCAGATTCCCTGCCCTGTGGGAAGTCCAAGGTCTTCCCACTTCTATCCAGGTCCAGGTAGGTGAGCATCCAAACAGGCTAGGCTCCCACATGTATTAGGAACGAAACCTAGTGCCATTGTCTTTGGCTTCTCATCAGCCTTCATTGTCCGCCATGTTCAGAAAGTCCGGTTTCATCCCATGCTTATTCAGTCCCAGTCCCGCTGGCCTTGGTGAGCTCCCAATAGATCAGTTCCACTGTCATTTATCTTTTAAATATAACAAAATAAAATATAATACTGTAAATAATACAGTATTAAATCAAAGTTTGACACAACAAACTACCAGAAAGAAAAGAGCCCAAGAAAAGTCCGGAATAAGACTCATAACTTATTTATTCACAGTCAAAAATTCCATAAAAAAATGAAGGTGGAAGCCATAATATAAACACAAAGATTCAATGCAGACCTGTGCAGGTCCTTTGCAAGTTTATCAGTCTCTGTGAGTTCATATGAACTTGGTTCAGGTTTAGTTAGAGTTTTCTGCTTTCTTCTCATCCTCCATCTCCATGGCTCCTCTGGCTCTTATACTGTTTCTGCCTCCTCCTCCACAAAGTTTCCTGAGCTCTCTGAAGGTTTACATTTAAAAGAGACATCCCATTCAGGGCAGAGTGTTCCAGGGTCTCCACTTTCTGTATAATGTCTGACTGTGGCTCTATATAATTGCTCCCATCTGCTGAAGGGGGAAGCTTCTCTGATGATAGCTGAACAAGGCAGTAGTGATGTATCAGTATAGCAGACCAGCATTAAGAGGCATTTTATGCCTATGTTTTTGTTGTTATTGTTGTTGCTTGTTTTGTTGCTGTTTTTGTTTCGTTATTGTTGCTTAACTTAACAAATTGTTTGGTTTTGTCCTATGTTCCTAAGCTATCAAATCTCAGGTTCTTGGCTACTTAAGCAGTGTTGGATGTTAGTTCGTTTTGTAGAGTGGGCCTTAAGTCAGATAAGTTCTTACTTGTTTACTCCCACAGCCTTTTCCATTAGCATAGCTTATCTTGCAGGCACGACATCATTGTTGATACATAGTTTGTGGCTGGCTTATTATTTATGTTTCTCTTTTGATAATCCGCAGAGTACCTCATGTACCAAAGAAGCTGGGATGTAGGGATGAAAACTCTGCATAAGCACCAGTTCCACATTTGCATCTTCTATTCAATGAGGTGTCTGCTCAACAATGAGTGCTGGCTGTCAGTCTGTAGAGATCAACCTACAGTCTTGGCTACAGCCTGGGTTGTTTGGGATTTTATCACCATTTTACACTTTTCATTACCTTACCGTAAACCTTTTAAGGTAAGCAATTTGAAATCAGAGGTAAAAGTTGACATCTGGGATTTTCATGTATTCACTTTTATATAGTGGATTTCAATCGGCCACCAATATGTTGGGCACAATGGCATAGTGCTCTTGCCCTGGAGCCTCTGTTGGAAGGGGGTCCTTGACAGCGGCACAAACTGGGATTCAATCAGTAAATGTCATCATCCTTCTCAAAAGCAAAACTTGTAAATTACTTTCATTGTATTGGTTGGTCTTGTGTTTTTGACTAATCATACAGAATAGTGGCTTTATACCATATTGCAGTTTTTCCAAAACATAGAAGTTAATTTCACACAAATCAAATATATGTTAAAAATAAAAATAAGTTCCTTTAACTATAATATGAGGAATGAAAATTCAGAATATTTTTCTTATTTAGATTGCAATAGAACTCATATAAATTTCCCTAGTACAAAGATAAAATACAAACTGCTTTATCCTACTACAATGTCATGAGAATTGAAGTACTGACTATAATTTTGTCTTTCTCAAGTAAAACCACAAACATTTTGATTAAAGTGAGAAGTTAAAAAAAACACATTTAGTATTAAACATTTAGTCAACTTATTTTAAAAGCTTTATTCTAGATGCAAGTCTATTTAAAAAGTAAACCCTTTAAATATCTAATAAGATATATTTCCTTGTCAGCAAATTTAAAAAGCAATCCGTATCTTAGCTGACACCACTCATTTTGTTCCAATTAAAATGAAATATAAATCCACAAAAGCAATTTTGGTAATTGCATGAGCAAAATAAATTCTGACAAAATGAAAGGTTCAGTAGTGTTTGCCTGAAACCTTGCTGCTTTGCAAACCTTGCTGTAAGATAGCACAAAAGTCATCATGACCTGACACAAGACAAGAGAAGCCCCACCACAATTAACTCTAAAGCACTGTTTATCAAAACGGGTTTGCATTCCTATAAACACATTTCCTATGGTGACTTTAACTCAAGATAACCATTAAAACCAAGGAAAAAGAAGATTAAGTCACTGTATTTAAATGGTTAGAATATTGCTTCCATCCCTTAGATTTTCTCTTAGAACTTTCTATCACACATCTCACATGTCCAGAAGTCCAGGCTTCAGAGTGTTCCCGATCATCATACCATCACCTACCCAGCAGTGACGAAAAAGTTCTCAGAAACGTCTGCCCTTCAAGAAGAATGTCATTGTGACTCATTTCCTATTCAAATGAATAAGAAAATATGTTCAATTTGAATTAGCATATATGATTTTTTAAGCAATATTTTCATTTTGTAAAAAAACAATAGTGATTGCATTAGGCATTTCAGTATTTTGGATACCAATAACTAAGTATTTCCAATCACCCATATATTAATGTCTACATATCTTGGCTTTTGACATACATTTAATATTTTTTTAAATGTTATTCATAATAAAAGCCAGTAATTAATAGTTTTAAATATGGGTATAAGAAAAAGAAATAAGGGGCTGGAGAGATGGCCCAGAAGTTAAGAGCATTGCCTGCTCTTCCAAAGGTCCTGAGTTCAATTCCCAGCAACCACATGGTGGCTCACAACCATCTGAAATGGGGTCTGGTGCCCTCTTCTGGCCTGTAGGCATACACACAAGCAGAATATTGTATACATAATAAATAAATAAATATTAAAAAAAGAAAAAGAAATAATAAAAATGATGAGGAAGAATTCATACTTTCTGCCCAATTCAGATTTTTTTATCTCTCATATTAACATATATTATTTATTATTTTATAAATCCAAAACAATCCTATGATGTATTCTATTTTTACAAGAGACACTATATTTACTTCTGAGGACGGTGAGTAAATGAACAGTTTCTCAGACAACTCACACACAAACTAAAACCAAAATTGTCTTTCTGCTTTATCATTTTGACAAAGCATTCATTTTCTGGTTGTTATTCTTATCAGATATATAAAAAATAAATAATCTTTGCTTTAGAATTAAAGAAAAATTTCTGTCCTGCCTTTCTTGCAGCCATTCAGTCCTAACAAAAAACATAGAGGCTTATATTAATTATAAACTGGTTGACCTTTTAGCTCAGGCTTATTATTAACTAGCTTTTACAACTTAAATTAACCCATCATTCTTATCTAAATTTAGCCATGTGGCTACCTTACTCACTGAAGCATTCTTATCTAGCTTTCGCTGCACCTGGTTGGTGACTGCAGACTGAGCTTTTCCTGTACCTAGAATTCTCCTAGTGTGGTTGCTCCACCTATACTTTCTGCCTAGCTAAGGACCACCCAGCATTTTATTAAGCCAATACAAGTGAAAACTTTTTGTAAGGTAGAAGAGCATTTTCCCACAGTATTAAATACAAAATACAGGACACATGAAAGATACTTGGCATGTACTAAATACTCTAATCATGTATTTTTTCCTCCATTTGCACAGCATAAAACTACAGAATGCAGAATAAATTTGAATTCACAACCATTATACACTATTTTATAAGTTTAATCATGCTAAATCGGTGTCTATATGCATAGCCATTCTTATATAAACAGTGATATGTTTCTACATCTCATTATTTATATAAACGTATCCACAGCATAGAAGAAAATACATACTAATTATTTACTTATTTTAATTAATTTAATTATGTAAAATGTATTTACAATTTAGAGACAATTTCCCAAATTTGGCAAAGATTTCCTTTGACAACTTAAGGTGTATCCATCATGATTTTGTTAAACAAAAATAGAACAAGTTGCTTTTGGAAAATAAATATATAGACTTACTTGTTTTATGATAATTAATATTAATAATCAGCCTTCCAAATTAAACATTATTTACAATGATTTAATTATAAAACATGAAGTATCCATGGATCAATAACATCTCTTTGAAATTTTGGAATAAAGCAATTCTTATACCAAGCAACAACATGAAATTAATTTTTGATAAAGCATTTAATAAGTATTTTAATAAGGATAAACATCTGAAAATGAAGCAAATATAGAGTGTATGTGTTAAGCAATGACTTGAATCTTCAAAAATTCAAATAAATCACCCATCAATAGAATTTTTTTAGCCAATGTTCTCAATTTATGCCAACCAATTTTTCCAGTGATCATAGCTATTATTTTATCTTAGAATATAGTCTGTCATAAATCACACAAGATATGATTTCAATCATGTTTTTAGTTTCTCAGCTTAAACACTATGGAAATTGCATTTTTGATCCTCTGTAGGAACTAAGATCTTATGATAACAGTGACAAAGTTATCTGAGAAAAACAGATACCAATATATTGTATTTGTCTAAGAAGAAATGAGAACATATTAAAAATAATCTCTGGACAAAGAAATGAAATAGAGGATTCAGCGATTATTCATTGAATTCTGGTATCCTTAATGGGAAATTCAGATCTCTCAGACAAAGCAACACCTAATGTGAGGTATAAGATAAAGTGAAGGGGCCAAAATGTTGTCTTAGACTTCATGCAGTACCAATGAGCTTTATAATGAGAATACAAAATGATTCAAATAATATCAAATAAGTATTTTGTCAAATAAGTATTTAAATAAAGTCAATTTATTTAAATTAAAATAATTAAATTAAATTAAAAGACTTAAGTATTTTGAGAGAGGTATAAAAAATATCAAGAGTGGTTTCTATAATGTTACCAGTATGCATATGATCTCTGAATAAACAGTTGGTGTGCTCTTCTCTGGGCAAGAATTTTTGTCAATCTCTTCAGCTTCCTTCAGTTCTTTATAGTTCTTTGTCTAGAGCCATGGCCTCTTGTCATGAGCTATTACTTCTTCCATTTTACTATGTTATTCTGTGCCTTAATTGTTCTGGTTGCATATATAATATATATGTATATATACATATATATATATATATAATATATGTAAATGTAATGGCTAGTTAAAAATGAGGTCAACGATTATATAAAAAGCAAGGGGGTGTAGGGAAGTACTGGGGGGGAAAGGAGAAAGGGGAGATGATGTCATCATTTCATAATTTTTTAAAAGCTAAAACATTATTACAAAATTGACATTTAATAGTGTGGGTCTATAATAAGATTTCTGATCTCTTTAAAATGAACTATTCATTAAAAATAAAAAGCACTCCAACTCACACAATAGCCATTCACATTCAGAGGGTCTAGTTTGGTCTTATGTAGGTTCCCCAGCTGTCAATCCAGAGTAAGTGAGCTTCCTCTAGCTTGGGTCAGCAGTTTCTGTGGGTTTCCCCATCATAATCTTGATCCCTTTAAGTTGTGTGGCTTGTACAGTTTCTGGAGCCACTGGCTGTGGAACCAGTACTTATAGCTAATCCAAGAACTTGTTTTTTGGAGTCCTTTCCTTATGTAGGGATACCTTGCTCAGCCTAGATACAGGAAAGTGGGCCTTAGTCCTGCCCCGAGAGATGTAACAGATTCTGTTGACTCCCCACGGGAGGCCTCACCCTCTCTGTGGAGTGAATGGGGAGTGGGGCGGGAGATTGGGAGGAGGTGAGGGAGAGGGACCTGGGATTTGTATGTAAAAGAAAAAAATTGTTTTAAAAAATAAAATAAGGGCTGGGCAATAGTGACACACATCTTTAATCCCAGCACTCGGGAGGCAGAGGCAGGTGCATCTTTGTGAGTTCAAGGACAGCCTGGTCTGATCTACAAGAACTTGTTCCAATATTGGCTTCAAATCTACAGAGAAACTCTAATTAAAAAAACACACAAAATAAATAATAGATAATAAATATTAAGAAACAGAGTGTGTTTATTTCTCCTCCATAATTGTTCCATGACACCTTTTGTACTGTGCCCACAGCAATGCAAAGGAAAAGACCACGTGGCAACGAGGGACATTTCCTCGGAAAGTTCTTTCCTGCTCTGGCTCAGTGGAGTGTTTTCTAAAGTCAGATTTTCAGTCAGTGTTGCAGCACTAATGAGAACCTGTAGAGCTCTCTGGTCTCCTTCACCTTTCAATTTTAATGAATCATGCCCTTATTTCTATGTAAGACATTGTTAATAGTTTTATTGACAAATTGCTGCTATAAAGGGAACAACAGATCTTGGAGAGTAAACTATCAAATTAAAAATGGGTCTGATTTCATAGCTTTGGTTACAAAAGAAATAAAAATCAAATAATATGCTAAATTGGCTGGTTTTAGATTAAAGAAGGCCATTTCTTATTGAAAGAATATGAGAAAATGCTTTCTTAGTGGGTGGACAGATGGGTCAGGAGTTAAGTGCACTCACTGCTCTTGCAGAGGTACCAGGCTCAGTTTGCAGTAGATACCACACTACTGTCTGTAATTGCAGCTCTGGGGTAGCCAATGTCTTATTCTGGCCACCATGTACCTGTGTGTGTGTGTGGTGTGTACATGTGCACACATGCATGCATGTGTGCATGTGTATGTGTGTACATACTTCAACATAGATATAAAATTATAAAATAAAATTCTTTTTTATAAAGATGTGTCCCTAGAAGGAACCTGAGGAAACAGTTACAAGAAGTAGGTGCCCTATGATTCTAGATGACTAATTGACTGGAGTTTTAAAATAGAGCATAAAATGTTATATGTTTACTTGAAGTATGTTATGTGAAAGGTTAAATTTCAGTGCATCGCATTAGCTAATAATCTACTAAAACTAGCTGTTTGCAAGGGAAGCAATCGATTGACTCATTTTTATATGATGGCAACAAGTCAATCAGAGAGTACAAACTATTAAGTTTCAATAAAACAATTCAATCTCAGTAACTGTATACTTGTGTTGTTGCTTTTTTTAAAAAAGATTTGTAAGTGACTAGCTCCTTAATTTCTACAAATCATCACTAAGTTTAAAGCAGTCTCTATATTTGACTTGGGAGCTGTTCGTGGTGAAATACCTATTGCCAAGGATAAGCAAGACAGAGTCCCCTCTATTTACCCATGCTTATTTCTGAAAGCTCCCAGACTTCCCACATCACTCAGATGTGCACTCCCGACCATGAAGACACAAAACAAAGTGGCAGTGTTATATCTTTCTATCTAAAGTTATACCTGTCTAAAGCTATATTACCATATCATGTGTACCTGAACTTTTAAACATCCTGTCTTAAAACACAGAACCCAAGCCCCCGAGTGTGGTGTACATTTGAACACATATCAGAATAAAAAGCTGTGTCATCACACCTTTACAAATCAGTGTCTGCCTAGAATCCTTCATCCTTTCTCTCACCGATGATGACTTGCTTTTCGTTGCTTGAGTTTCCAAGACTTAGCTTCTAAAACATCAGCTTAATGAGCTTTAACAAAAATGGAACTTCAGGAAAAAATCACCTTAAAAGCACCATTTAAAATCTAGACACAGTCCTGACAGAATTCAGCAAGTGGAAAAAGTGTGAATAGGTTTTTACATTGTGACCAAAGTCCAGTTCTTCAAAGTAAAGAAATTTGAGATGAAATAGTTTCCTGTACACTGAGATGGTTCTCTATAAATCCATTTACTTATTAATTACTTTGTTTTGAGTACGGACCCTGTGAGTGTGTGTCCATTTATATTGTAATGCACCTGTGGAGGTCAAAGGGTAATTTTTGAGAAACTGTTTTCTCCTTGCAACTTGCGGTTCCTAGTGTTAGAATTCAGTTTTCCGGGCTCAGCAGTAGGCAGGCACCTTTGTCTTCTCAAGCATCTTGGTAGACACTCTTATGGTTCTTTCTGCTTAAAATATCTGATATAGAGGATATCTGAAATGCAACCTCTGTGAAATGGTCACTTGACCCACACTGGGGATACTACCTATATCGAGAACCTCTCAATTAGAAAATACACTTCCCATGTGT
The DNA here is from genome assembly GCA_902806775.1 of Microtus agrestis. NCBI lineage: Eukaryota > Metazoa > Chordata > Mammalia > Rodentia > Cricetidae > Microtus > Microtus agrestis. The sequence continues at coordinate 3,106,878 of CADCXT010006976.1, read as the reverse complement.
TGTTAACAGACAGTTCTTGTTTTCTAGCAGGAAATGCATTAGGATGTGAAATGAAACAAAATCTAGAGTACTTTCTCACCTATGCTTGGTTTAGAATTACTGGATTGGAATTTGTGAATTAAAAATTCATACAATATATCATGATCATAGCTTCTGCTCCTCCATTCCCTCCCAGATTCTTTCCATCTTCCTATCCATTCAAAGCTACACCTTCTTTCTCTTTCCTGTCTCTCTTTAGAAAGCAAACAAGCAATCAAAAAGTAAACAAACCACAAAAATAAACACAGAAAAGAAGCAAAAGATAACACATACAAACACAATAAGTAATAAAAGTAAAAAAAAAAAATATCAGAAACCATAATATAAAAGAGGAGACAGAGACAGAGACCCACATCGGAGCACCAGACAGAAATCTCAAGGTCCAAATCAGGAGCAGAAGGAGAGAGAGCATGAGCAAGGAACTTAGGACCGCGAGGGGTGCACCCACACACTGAGACAATGGGGATGTTCTATTGGGAACTCACCAAGGCCAGCTGGCCTGGGTCTGAAAAAGCCTGGGATAAAACCGGACTTGCTGAACATAGCGGGCAATGAGGACTACTGAGAACTCAAGAACAATGGCAATGGGTTCTTGATCCTACTGCACGTCCTGGCTTTGTGGGAGCCTAGGCAGTTTGGATGCTCACCTTACTAGACCTGGATGGAGATGGGTGGACCTTGGACTTCCCACAGGGCAGGGAACCCTGATTGCTCTTTGTGCTGATGAGGGAGGGGGACTTGATTGGGGGAGGGGGAGGGAAATGGGAGGCGGTGGCGGGAAGAGACAGAAATCTTTAATAAATAAATAAATAAATAAAAGCAAAGAAACAGTAGGACAAAAATTCTCAAACAAAGCAATATGTAAGAAACCAAAACAAATAATACAAACAAAAAAATCTTAATAAAAGTTGCATTAGTTTTCTGTTGGCCATCCAATGGTGAGCATGTAACCTACCTTTAAGTGTGCTCTATCTACTTAGTATGACTCCATTTCAGAAAAGTGATGTTTTTTCTTTGAGAATGGTTGAAATTAGATATAGTTTTTCTGGATTTTTTTTTGATTTTTTGTTTGTTTTTTGGTAAGTATAGGAGCTCATGTCCATTTCTGTCTTAGGATTTCTATTGCTGTGAACAAACATCATGACCACGGCAACTTTTATAAAGGAAAACATTTAATTGGGGTGGCTCGCCTATCACTCAGATGCTCAGTCCATTATCATCTTGGTGGAGAGCATGGTGATATGAAGGCAGATATGATGCTGGCAAAGGAACTGAAAAGTCCTACATCTTGCAGGCAACAGGAAGTCAACTGAGACAGTGGGTGGTATGATGAGCATGTGAAACCACAAAGCCTGCCCCTACAGTGACACACGTCTTCTACCAAGACTATACCCACTTCAACAAAGCCACACCTACTATTAGTGCTCCATGTGCCAGGAAAATGTTTTGCTGTTTTAATTTAATTTGAGCCATATGCATGCATATCATTGTCGCCAGCACTTTATCTCTCTTCTTTCTTCCACTTTATGTCAAAAACAGGTCACACTGACATCCCTGCTTTAGGGAATGAAACCTTTAGAAAAATGCTTAAATATCCACTAACACAGTGACCTCCAGGAGAAAACCAGAATATAAAATATTTAGAGATTGAACTTCTTTGTCTAAGTCAGAGGTCAGAAAAGTCCCCACATATCAAATCTGGCTTGACCTCTTCCATGCATAGCTCACGGCACAGAATGGTAATGACAGTACACACATTGAAAAATGTTCAGTGTTTTGTGTGAGTGTGTGATACTAAAAATATGTAGTATTCAAATGTCATTGTCTATGAAAGAAATTTTCTTAGAAAATAGCCATGTTCACACATCTGTTTCCCATGGCTACTTTATGATCCAAGGGCAGGTTTCTGATACTGCAATAAAGAGTATATAGCCTGTTAACCCTAAACGTACACTCTTTGCCCTTTGTAGAAAATGTTTTCAAGTCCCTGAGGTAAGAGTTTTACATTGACTCATTGTTTTAGCTACACTGACCATTTTCCCCTTCCCATGTCTTTCATCACAACCATGTACTTGACTAGGTCTTGAGCTCTGCTCTGTCTGTGTATTCAGGCAGGGCCATGATAAAATGCTTGTCTTCATCTTATAAGTCTTCGGGTATGTAGAAAGGACAGCCAAGGGTCAGCTGGTTACTAAAGGACAAGAACTTTGAAAGTACAGACTAGGAATTAAGAAACATTCTATTTTCTGACGTTCCCAGAGATGGTAACCAAATGAAAGCTTATAAAAGACGTGTCCGTTATTGACTGCCATGCTCCCAGTTGAGACAGAGGAAACTAACACTGCATACATGTTCATGTTTATGTCCCATCAAGTAATAAATGAAAAAGCCAACAGTGAAACCCAGGAAGGCTAGTTTTAGACATTTTCCCATTTGACTCGGCTAGGCAGAAAACCGAAAACCATGTTTCGCTAGTTGTATGAGCTGAGAGAACAGGAGGACTGTCCTCTGATACATACCATATGGTCTGTATGTGCATATCAAATAACTAACTGCAAGCTCTGTAGGGTCAAAAGAAAAGAAGAAATGTCTAAGAAAGGAAGATGACTCAGAGACATATAAAATACCTCTTTCAGGACTTTCCTCAGGATTCTAGGTGGAAGGCTATTCTCTTCATTGTTATCATCAACTTTGATTTAAAGGCAAACTTAAATAAGGAGAAATCAGACACTGGAGAACAGAAAGGAGGACATAGAAGACAAAATAAAAAACACGAGTGGCAAAGGAGGTCAGAAATGTGCACTTACAAGACACAGGTAAACATGAGAGTTCACACTAAGAGCTGAGGCACTGTCTCTTTTCATTTAGAGAGGAGAGAAAAATTTTCTCTTTTTCTTTGGTGGGGGGGGTCGGTTGAGACAGGGCTTCACTCTTCAGTCATAACACTGGCCTGGAACTTGCTCTATAGACCAGGGTGGGATGACCTTGAACTCACAGCTATTCACCTGCCTCTGCCTCCGGAGTACTGGGAATAAAGGAGTGCGCCACTGCTGCCTAGCCGGCAGAACATTTTCAAAGACATCGAGACTGATGTGCATTGAAATGTGAGCAAATGTCTGCTAAGTAGACAAATTAAAAAGAATAACCAGGGAGAAGTAGCTAATTTAATTGTTCTAATTCCCCAAATGCACATATTAAGATGGTTAAAATTTATGCATAGATCAGATGTTCTCATCACACAGCCAGTGATCAGACATTAGAATCTAGGATGCCAACAGGAGTGGCCTATTAAGGATCAATGCCAGGATGGATAGATTAGGATTCTGTAACATTTCATAAACCAATAAATCAATTCTGACAGAGGAGTGGTACTATGAAAATTTTTGAAATAATCATTTGTATACCAAAAGGATCACATTTCTCAGAATGGGGCTTCCATAACAAAATATTTCAGTTCACAGACTGCCCTGAAATGCTTAAGAATGAAAAGAAAACCTTTTAAATGGTTTAACACTAGAAATATGGTGGGGGTTCTCTATCATCACAGATAATTACAGTTTGTGTTTGGTGTTACACTGTCTTTCCTTGGGAGAACTTGGAAAAACACCCAGACACTCTCGAAGAAATATCTGTCACATAATAGTTAATGCATGTTGTCATCTGGAAAAACCTAGGTGACAAACCTCTGTACAATGTCTGTGAGGGAGTTCCTAGATGAACCTTTTTTTTTTTTTTTGACAGGGTTTCTTTGTGTAACAGCCCTGACTGTCCTGGAGACAGTTCTTGTTGACCAGGCTGGCCTTGTACTCACAGAGATCTATCTCTGTCTCCTGAGTTCTGGGATTAAAGGTGTGTGCCATAACCGGGAAAGACCAATTCTTAATGTCAGGGGCTCCATTCTATGGGACAGGATCCTGAAGCAAGTCTTCCCCTCTGTCCTCTCTGTTTGCTTCCTCTTTGTGAAAGCAAGGTGACCAGCTGTTGAAGCTCCTCCATGTCTGTCCTCCAATAATGACGAACACTTAAACTATGAGTCAGAAAAACAAAATCAAAACAAAAATCTCCCCTTTCATAAATTGTTTTTATCGACTATTTTGTCACAAAATAAGAAAAGCAAGTGGTACAGGCTGTGAAGGAATGGATCCCCAACAGTAAAGACAGACCTAGGTAAACAAGTTGAAACTACACCAGTTTTTGGAAACTGAGCTATACCAATGAGAGCAGAGAGCTCAAGAATATGTCAGCTTGAAATACACAAACCTTAAATAACCAATATTTCCTAAGAAGTTGCAAAATTTTCAAAACCAATGAAGATGTCTGGAAAAGTACATAACCTTTGGAAATCTTTGCTATCAAAATGCATCTTATTTATCTTTAAATTTTCTCTGTTTGATAAAAGCTGGGCTGAGAGACTGTACCTAGTGCCGCAGATGCTAAACAATTCCAGACTAGGTTGAAAATAATTAAACCAAGATGTCATTGGATCCAGAATGGATGTAGCTTTAGAGCACTTCATTTAGTTAAAGGATGCTCAGTTCTCCCATGCACCTTCTTCTTAGCTGCACGGACTAACAGTGGTGGTCTTCCCAATGTGATGACTGTGGATGGGAGATTTAGGTGTGAGCACATCCTAAGCAGCAGAGAAACAGCCTGAAGGAAATTCTTTTAAAACAATATACACCCATTAAGATTTATTTCACAGACTCCAAACTATTATGAAGAAAAATGAATACATGTGTAAATAAAATAGAATATGGAACTGGAACTGATGAGCTTTAGAAGCAACCCTGTGATTTATATTTTGTGGAAGGTAGGAGATTTGTCATCCATGAATTCTGCTGCTTGTGATATGTAGCGTGTACCATGCCTCAGTGTCAGGACCTGGAAATAATTATTGCATATCACATTAGCTATCATCCTAAGACTAACGGTAATGTGTACAAGGTGTCGCAGAGTGCACGAGCTTACTGGATTCTCTTTTAAAGATATTGCTCATATAAACAGCATGATAAAAAGGTAACAGGTAAATTATTACATTCCTTAGTTGCTGGCTCAGGGCTGAATAGGCTTGAAAACACACATTCCTGAAAACCTAAAAGGAGTTTCTTTTTGACACATTTTTTTTTATTCAACAGCTTTTTATTGTAGTAATATTCATAAATGTAGAATTCAATGTTTTAAGGTCTGCAGTTTAATTATAGGGTGATTTTGAAAAAACCCGAATTATCTGTTTCCAGTTTTCTTTGCCCCAAAAGGGAATCTTCGCCCATTACCTTGGTCCCTCCCTGCTTGCCCCTCTCCTAGCACTCACCAATCTGAACTAATTTCCTTTTGTGTCTAAGGACCTGCCTATTCTAGATGTTTCAGACACAACAGATTTGAGCTCTTCTTCCTGGCTTCTTTATCTTTTGTCCTGTTTTGAAAGCTAGCCTCTGTTTTTACACATACCAGTTCCTTGTTACTTTTTATGCCTGATAAATATTCCATTCAATGAATGGATATTTGGATAAGTCCCACATTTAAGTTTCTGTGCAAGATGATGTCATGAAGATATTTTTGCTAATTTATTTAAGTTCCATTTCTTTCATACATGTGTAACATATATCTTGATTTTATTCACCCCTCACCCCAATTTCAACTTAGCCTGGAACCTCTGCTGCATCTCCCTCTCCACTTCATGTCACCCTTTTATAATGTTTTCCTCTAATTTTTAACTACTGAATCTGATTAGTGCTGCTGATATGCAGATGAGTGTGAGATTATCCACATATAGAAACCATCAGTGGTCACATTTCTAGAGAATTGTCAATCACTTCCTCAAGTAGCTATGGGTTACTTATAACTCCTCAGCTCGGGTGGGGACTCTGGAGCTCATCCCTGGTCCATTTCTAACTGGAACTTCCAAATGACTTGATCTTGTTTCTTACATAGGTACCCACAGCTGCTGTGAGGTCCTGTGTGCCACAGCTATGTCGCATCCAGAGAGGAGTACTTCACAGCACTGCTCTCCATCCGCCCACTTAATATGACTTGCATCTCAAGTCTTTGGGGCATGAAAATTTAGTTGCCACATCTACAGTTGAACACAAATAGTCTTTTCTGTCTTTTTTATTGATTTTATTGAACTATAGATACTTTTCTCTGCTACCCTCCCTGTATCTCCACACCGTGCCTACCCTCTCCCATGGTCTACATTCTCCCAGTTTACTCAGGTGACCTTGACTTTTTCTACTTCCCATGTAGATTAGATCCACATATGTCTCTCATAGAGTCCTCATTGTTGTCCAGTTTCTCTGTGATTGTGAATTGTAAGCTTGTTTCTTTGCTTTATAAACACATGTAGTCTTTCATTTACTGTAATTTGAATAGATTTTCCTACATTGACAGCTACCTACTTCAATAAGAAGCTTCTCTGGTGAAGGTTAGAGGTAGCACAAATCTGAAAATATGAATATTTAGAAAGAATTTTGGCAACCTGATCATTAAGGGGAAAAATGCACAAAGAGATTGTCCCTCTGAGCTCATGATGTCACCAGCTTTGGGCTTTGACATTGTATTTTAACAGTCATGAATTCCTTCCTGTGCTGGATGCCTCAATTTCAGTCAAGACCATATCTAATTATCCTCCATAAAGAGTCTTACCACTATTGCGTCAGAGATTACCATAATATACAGATCTGGCACTAGATAAAACACTTAATCTTTTCTCCACCCAAAACCTTCAAAGCACTTTTTCACACTATCTATGGTGAGAATTTCCTGGTTAGTTCAAAACTGATTTCTCTGTGTTCTGTAAGCAAAGTATCTGGTGTATTCCACAATAAAACCCTAGTGTTTAATAGTTCTGGTAGGCTATGACCTATGGCAATGACCTTAATTGGCTTTGGCATCTGTGAGGATACTCTTTGCATAGGACATAAGCCAAGAAAGGAACTGAGATTTTCATTTAAACCCAAATCTTCTTGAAATTAGATAAGTGATTAATGTGGGACACTTTGTTTCCAACATTTTAAAAAAATATAACACAATTTGGTTACAAAATAGTGGAGTTACACAAGATTTCCTTATTTAGCCTTAGTTATGCTCCAGGAATCATTGTTGTTTGAAAAGAAAGACTTTCAAGGGAGTTTAAAGGTTTTTTAAAAGTGCAGAATATCCACAGTACTCATCACTAACCATGACAGACTCTGGATGGCTGACATGGTGAAGACTATATCAAAGGGAAGGTCTTGATTTTGCTCTCTGGGAAACAACATCTTGTCTGTTACTCTCTAGAACCAAGCTCAGTCTTTAATTAAAATTATTTTCTAGGTTTGCTGCTACTATTTTTAACTATAGACAAGTAAATATATTATATGTGATACTTTTCATATATATCATTTGCCTATCTAATTTATCTATCTATCAATCATCTATCTATCATCTATCTATCTATCTATCTATCTATCTATCATCTATCTATCTATCTATCTATCTATCTATCTATCTATCTATCTATCTATCTTCCATTTATCTATTTAACTGTTTATCATATATATACATTACCATAATCTATCACTTACATAACATCTACTAATTTACCTACCTATCTATAATCTATCTATCCATCTATATCTTCTATATATGCATACATCTATCCTTTATAGTGCCTTATTTATTATGCCAATATTTCTATTAATGATAATAAAATAATATCATTGCTTAATGGTCATTGAAGAGAGATTCTCATATTCCAGTGTTGTAACAATATTTTTTTATTCTGACTGTCATTCAGAAAAGTCATACCCTTTTCATCTGTGTAATCTTCTCTATTGATTTAGAGATTGGAAAAGTAGACTATGAAGTGGATTATAAGAAGCTTTTACATGCCCTACGCCCAGGTGTTGTAAGTAGTTTTGTTCACATCCAATGGTTAGAATCCCATAATTCGACTTTCTCTTTTAGAAAAGGCAGATGGCAAATTAAATCTAGTTGTGTGAACCCAAAATAATAGAAACAAATAAATACATTGAGTCATTGCCAGGGTACCAGTATTATTTGTGTTCAAGATGAACCCATGGTGTAAAATGTTTTCAGCTCAAAAAGTTGTTGGTGTCTTAGGTCTATCTGTGATGTCTCATTTTTTTCCATGGTCAGAGCAGCAACAATAGCTTGTATGTCACTACCACAATGAAGATGCACACTTCTTAGGAAACTGCAGTGTACCACAACAACTAATTATGACCTTGTCTACACAAGAACCAATATGTTAGGATCAAATAAAGCAAGTGGTGAAGAACTATTACTCATTAGGTTTCATTGGCATTGCTTCTCATAAAATTGGGTGAAAATATTTTTGAAGAAATTCTTATAATTATATACTTAATTATGTTCAAGAATTTTTGTGGACTATTACAGTTAGGATTTAGTATTCTCTGAGTGTGTCCCCCCTGGATTTATATAATGAAATTTAATCCTTATTATTAAAAATTTAGATGGTAGAAATGTAATAGAACTAAGCGTTTAAAGATGTGGTCTTTGACAAGTGATTAAAACTGTATAACTTCATCAGGGCCAGTGTCCCATGATTTTATTCTGGGAGCTTCATAAGAACAAAAGAGGGAGAGAATAGAGGAAACACACAAAATTCTCCTTGTGTCTGGCCATTTGGTCCTCTGCAGGATTCTGCTAACCAGAATGTGTTCAGTGCATGCCTCACCTTCCCCTCAACCAGAACTATGGCTCACATAAGCCATCAAAATTTTCTCACGTGGCAATATTTCATAAAAATATGATTTTCAAATCATCTTAAATGATTTTCAAATTTTGATTTGTCCTTTAAAATTTCAAGGTGAGACTCCAGAAGGACATCTGTAGAGTACGTAGATGATTTCATATATGCTTAGTTTGCTATTGCTCTTGCTATTTTTGAAATTTTTGTATTTTTAAAAATAAGTGAATAAAGATGTATGGTGCTTTTCTAGTAACTTTTGCAAAGTTTAGTCTAGCAAATGTCATTAGTCAGGCTATTTCAGAAATGTGCTTAATCTCATGTGAATCAGTATTTGTCAAAACATCATCAGAAATGAAAATAAATAAATTAATTTTTTGAATTTCAAAATGGCATAAATATTTAAAGCAAAACTACAACAAATTTCTGTTGTACCAAATAAATAAATTATGTGCCAAAGTTAAAAGAGTTTTATATAATTCAGAAATTGGAATATGAATATCACCATAGATTTGGAAATAATACTTTTCATGTCATGTGGCCCATATCAGACATTTTGAGAATAGTCATTGCATGACTTTTTGAAGTTTTCAGTTAAGCTTCACTTTTAGGAGCTGCTAGATGTACAGACATCATTAAGAGCAAGGAAAATTTTCCATGTGGATCACCCAGTTTCCCTCATTATCATATTAATGTGAACTAAGACCAATGCTTTGTTAAGCAGGCTCCCCATCTTTTTCAGACTGCCCAGTTTTTCTGAAGAGCCACCCTTCTGTCCCAAGACACTCACATTCTTTTCAGTTTCTCTGTTCCTTAATATTCCATTTAGCTTTTGACAAATTTTTCCCCACAGAATTCCCTTCTTTGGTGACTCTAAGGTTGCGTGAATATTTGGTCTTTTGGCTACTGTCCTGCAAACAAAAGGGGTATGCTATCCACTCTAGTAACTGGTTATGCCATTCACTCTCATTATTTTGTCTGCAATTTCCTGAAGGTTTTGTTTGGATTAAACAATAAGGTGGGCAGATTTGTAGATGCTTATTTGTTATTGAATCATGTTTAAAAATAAACTGTTATTTAACAAAGAAGTCTTTATCCAATGATAGCTAGAAACATGCCAAAATATTTGAACCAACTACCAAAAGGTCATGTCAGACATGGCAAATGATTTCTCATAATTATAATAACTTGTTTGATCATAATATGATTTCAAAATAAGACAAATAATTTTACCTTACTTTCAGAGAAAAGACAAAAATGTCATTTGCTTTTGTTCCAGAATGAGGGAGATATCGATGGAAAGGCATAAGCTAAAGTATACATAATGTGTGTAAAAGATATTTGCCCTCAAGGCAATGATTTATCAATTTTAGTTCTTGCAGACCTCAGAAAACATATTTTCACGTTCTTTTTTAATTTTGGGGTTCATTTTTTTTCTTTTTTGGTGTATTGCTGTGCTTTTTGAAAAATGTACTAATGTAAAAATAGTTTATAATGGTAACTTTGGGTGAATTTAAAAAGTTGCATTTGTTATTAACCACAGGTCACTATGGAAACTTGTGTTTTTATCTTGTCTTGCTATCAAGGAATTTTTTTCCTTAATCATCACATTAAGGATAATACAGAAAACTGCCTTGGAAATTAGAGATGATGCTTTCACCAGAATAAAGTACATGCTCCTATTGCACACTGTGTTGAGGATAAGGTCCTCCTCTAAATCAAAGGGCAGGCTTTCTTGTTACACATTAGAAAGAACTTAGATTCCTAAACTTGGTGCTTCTTTATCGTAATGCAACATATGAGAGCATGTGGGATTCCATGACTCTTTCTGTGTCATGTTATGGGAGCTAGAATTTAGAGAGATAACGGACAAGTGCTAATGACATGGCGACTGTAATTCCTTCGGGCAATAAACGGACTTCATTTATGGTCTAGGAGTTTAATTTTCTAAATGTGCCCATGAAAGTATGGTGAGCTGATTTTTATTACCTTGTAAATAAGGAAAAATTTCAGGACTTTTACAGCACTTAACATAGATACTCTACCGTAGGAAAATTTTAGGATAAGGGACACACAGAGAGTAGTAATGAAAGTGCCCCTGTGGAAATCATTAGCATTCACAGGATGGACAAGGTATGTCTGGCTCCACAGTTGCGTTTTAAAATAAAGGCAACCATGCCAATGATTTTCCAGGAGGCATACGATATGTTGTATACCCTGACTCCATAATAACAGTATGTTAGCCAACGGAAGTCCCCTTTCCCCTTTAACCTCTTAATATGTTATAACTAAAAAGATAATGACTTGTTTTTTTTTTTTTTTTTTTTGAGACAGGGTTTCTCTGTGGCTTTGGAGCCTGTCCTGGAACTAGCTCTGTAGACCAGGCTGGTCTCGAACTCAAAGAGATCCGCCTGCCTCTGCCTCCCGAGTGCTGGGATTAAAGGCGTGCGCCACCATCGCCCGGCAAAAAGATAATGATTAATAGCACAGAGTCCATAAAATGACAATATTCTATCCCTGCTTTATGGACAGTTATATCAGAAAGGTGGGCAGTGATTTGTGTTCATCAGGGTTATTTCCTGAGATAGTGTAGAATACGTGCATCTGATGGTAAGAAAAATTAATTAGGTCATTACGATCGCAGAGATCTTTTAAAATAAATTAAGGGTTACAGAAATACAAATGTGTCCCCTTGAATCTGAATGTGAATACTTCAGAGTTGACATTCTTGTTTTATGGATAAACAACGTGAGGCTAAGAATGGCTGAGTAAGTACAGTGAAATGATTTTCACATGAGGTAACCGAATGTGGCCTCAGTTTTATGGTACTTCAGTTCTTAGTCTGTATGTCACTAATTGTATATCACTTTTGCCTTTAGTGCGCGTAAGAGCAGAATGCAGCGGAGACTCAGAAGTGCGCCTGCAGGTCAGCATTGGCAAGTAACCCAGATTCACAAGAGTATTCATCTTCAGCACATGAAGAAGGCAATGTTCTTCATGTGGGTCTCTGCTTCCTACACAACAAGCATAAACACACAGGACAAGAAAAAAGGAAATTTTCCTGACTTCGATGTAACTTAAAGGACTGGACTCAGGAGAAGAAGGTTCTAGGGCAAGATGGCTGAATAAAAGCTGCCAGTGTGTGAAGTAGTGTAAGCGATGGTTCAGGAAATTGAACAATATACTCTGTTCGATAGAGAAAAGGAGCAGAAAACCCAGAAATTTCAAGTATGGATAGAACGATAGAAAAGCGTGCAGACATAAGATAATCAAGCAAAACAGCCAGTTAGAACGTGGCTAGAACACAGCAGTGTGCTCTCAGCAAGACAGAAACAGAAGTTAAAGAATCTCTTGAAAGCAGACACTGGCAGTCCTATGCACAGAACAGGCTTCTGGTTCTGCAAAGCCTCAAACATAGATGTAGTTCTTGAAGGTCAATTGGTGCTGAGAGACTGAAGAGCCTTCAGTGAACTGTGGGGAGATAAGACCTACTTATTAACTCTGCAAGAAGGTCACCAGGCAGGTAGATGTCAGCAGGTATCCAGATGCAAGCTGACACAAAGAGACCTAGACACAGACAAAGACAGACAGACAGACAGACAGACAGATACACAGAGTGGGGTGTAAACACACAGAGGCACAGGCACACATACACACATGCACACACAAACGAGGGGTACAGATACACAGGCCACACACACACTCACACACACACACACACACACACACACACACACTGAAAGCACAAAAGGCAACTGTTTATGAAGAGGAAGGGGGGCTACTACAGGGGAAGGAGAGGTTGGAAAGGATATAAGGAAATGTGAAATTGTCACAGTGTCCATACATGAAAATGCTACAAGGAAAAATTATTATTTTGTAAGTAAGGTTGAAAATTTAATAAATACAAATTCTGAGAAGAAAAGAACCCCATGATGTCAGCTCTATGTATAAGTGTCTCCCTGGAGATTACATAAAGGATTACTTTTTCCATAACTGTCGTGTAGGAGAAAGGTAAATATTGTATTTATGTTCTAGTGTTTCACAGCTTTGATATGGATGTTGAGTTCTTTCAAGTTCTCAGTCTGTATTAAGTCAGCCTTAAACCTATGAGGATAAGGCCTTGCATAATTCATGTTTATTTTTTCCCAGAAATTAATACAGTGCTTATCATGAAACAGCAGGAGATTATTCAGCAAATTATTAGATGGGAAAATAATCATACAGAAACAGACTTTAAACTATAGAGACAAATTATGAGACAATATGAAAATTAGAAAAATGTCAGATGATATTAAAGGTATTAAGTGAAAAACACTATGAGTAATTGTTTCTAACACCCTTGAGTAATACACTTGCCTTAACTCACATTCACAGACACACTACAATACACACACCCAGAAATAGTAATGGTAAATCTTTAACGAATTTTGTAGTGCAGTATTTTAGCATCATTTAACACTATACTTAAATCTTTCAATTTTCTACTCATTACCATAAATATCATGGTGCCATGTAAATCATTGTCTAAGTTGTGCCAGATTGGAATTTGTGCCATAAATGTAAAAATAAAATGTTTTGCTGGGTGTGCATCAGAAAATGCACTTACAATACTATAACAAAATATTATATTGTAATTATAATACTACCCTTCAGCAGTATCATGGGTGAGGCAGAAGTCACTGAAGAAAACTATGTACTTTACTTTAAACCTGTACACTTCCAAACAGAATTATTAGGTTGTGGTCCTGAGGTCAACCATTCTATTATTTGTGGTGTTACAACAATGTAGAACTTTGTGTTTCAAAGCAGTGCTGTGAGCATCAAATGCTATGCTAAGTTACTAGACTTTTATCAATCACTGATTGAGTTTTGTAATAGAAGATGGATTCTGTATTTATGTAACAGCCTTGAGTACATTTTTTTTCAATTAGCATGTATTTCAGTAGCACAAACCAGGCAAGTAATCTGTGTCATAAGCTGCAAGAAAAGTGCTATGCTGTGTTATTACAAGTGAAATGGCTCCTGATTTGGACCTTGAGATTTCAGTCCCGTGCTCAAGTGTGGGTCTCTGTCTCTGTCTCCTTTCATCGCCTGATGAAGGTTAATATTCAGGAGGATGCCTATGTGTTTTTCTTTGGGTTCACCTTCTTATTTACCTTACTAGACATGGATGGAGGTGGATGGTCCTTGGACTTCCCACAGGGCAGGGAACTCTGATTGCTCTTTGGGTTGATGAGGGAGGGGGACTTGATTGGGGAAGGGGGAGGGAAGTGGGAGGCGGTGGCAGGGAGGAGGCAGAAATCTTTAATAAATAAATATATAAATAAATACATAAATAAAAGGAATTGAGCAAGAAAAAAAAAGAGAGAGAGAGGTCAGGGGAAGAAAAGCTACGTGTGCCTCCAACTCAGTGACCTGCAGACTTGCCCTTTGTTATATCAGCCCCAGGAAAGAAAAAATTAAAGAAAGAGAAAAAAAAAACAAGTGAAATGGCATTTCAGTTATGAACATGTGGTTCTAGTGTAAAAGAAAGACACCTAGATTGACAAATGTCCCACTGTCTGGGACAAAGAGTAAACTCTTAGTGCATTGAGCAATGGTTCTCAGCTTTCCTAATGCTGCCAACTTTTGTGGTGCCATGTTTGAGACCCCCAAACAAGACCATCACAGAGCTGGTACTAGATGTAAACAAAGCGTTTATTGAAGCAGGTCTGGACCTGGGCAGCATCTCAGGAGGATGAGAGTGGACGTAAGCATTCACACTGGAGGATTTATAACGAAAAAGCACAAGCAGGGGTCACAAGCCTTGTCGTTACTCAGAAGGTCTGGGGTAGTTGACAGTTATCCTGATTGGTTGTGGTAAGGAAAGTACAGAATTGGAGGGTACAGTTGTTAAAAATACATCAGGCATACTGGAGGCAAGTGGCTAGGAGCTGTCATGAGTCATACCCAGGGTGAAGTTCAACCCATTTCAGGAACTTGGAATCATGGAGGGCATGAGAGGCATGGTCTTAGTTTAGTTCAAATTTGACCATCACACCTTCAGTACAGTTCATCATATTGTGGAGACCTTCAACCATGAAGTGATTTTTGTTACTTCATAACTGTACTTTTGCTACTGTTATGAATTACAATGTAAATATTTGTAATATTTGATGGTCTTAGGCAACTTCTGTGAAAGGGTCTTTGGCCCCAAAGGGCTTGAGAGCCACAAGCATAGAAGATCAGAAAAACCTCTCCAGATGAGATAGTGCCAGGGACAGCTTGTATTTCCAGAACAAACATGGCGTGTTCCAAGCTCCACCGATATTTTTTCTAACACAAATATGTATCTAAATATACTTTCACTTCCCACTAGGGACTCTACCCATAAGTATTCAAAATTTCTGCTGGCTTTCCTCTTCTTCTCTTTAGAGCTACGTTTGATTGACTTTAATTTTACAGTTTTTGCTAAAAGTTTGCATTTGCTTGAGTGGAAATGTGTGATTTGAATAAGAATGGGTCCCCTAGGCTCATATATTTGAATACATATTCATCAGGGAGTGGTTGTATTTGAGAAGAATTAGGAGGTGTGGCCTTGTTAGAGTCATGTAGCCTTATTGAAAGAAGTGTGTCACCAGGGATGGCTTTTAATTTTCAAAAGCCCCTATTCGTCCCAGTTTCTCTTCCTTTATCTTCCCTTCTCTTCTCTTCTCTTCTCTTCTCTTCTCTTCTCTTCTCTTCTCTTCTCTTCTCTTCTCTTCTCTTCTCTTCTCTTCTCTTCTCTTCCCTTCCCTTCCCTTCCCTTCCCTTCTCCTTCCTTCCTTCCTTCCTTCCTTCCTTCCTTCCTTCCTTCCTTCCTTCCTTCCTTCCTTCCCCTCCCCTCCCTCCCCCTCTCCTCTTCTCTCCTCCCCTCTCTTTTCTCCTCCCCTCTCTTTTCCTTCTCTCTCATCTTCTCTTCTTGTCTCTTCTCTCCTCCCCTCTCTTCTTCTTCCCTTTCTTTTCCTCTCTTCTTTGCTTGCAGATCAGGTTGTGAAACTCTTTCGGTTACAGCTGCAGCACCATGCATGCTTGCCATCTTGCCCCGTGCTCCATGCTGGCAGGCTCCCCACTATGATGACAATGGAATAAACCTCTCACACTGAAAGCAAGCCGTGACTCAATGCCTTCTTTCATAAGAGATGCCTTGGCCATGGTGTCTTTTCACATGATTCAGAACAGTGTCTGAATCTGGTTATATATGTGTTAACAAGGACATACATGCATGTTTTATGTTAGTGATATAAAAACATTTGAAACTAAGTGTTTAGTAACAACAGCAAAATCCTGCTGCGTCAACCTCCCTTAGAACTGTAACAGGAGAGCCAGGCCACTTGTTCGTCCTGGCCGCCCGGCTAGCTTAGCCCTGAAATAAACACACAGAAATTGTAGTAATTAAAATACTGCTTGGCCCATTAGCTCTAGCATCTTATTGGCTAAGTCTCACATCTTGATTTAACCCATTTCTATTAATTTGTATATCACCATGTGGCAGTGGCTTACTGAGTAAAATTCCCAGCATCTGTCTCCAGTTGATCCATGGAGTTTCTCTGACTCTGCCTTCTTCCTTCCAGAATTCCATTTAATTTTTTCCACCCCCTAAGTTTTGCCCTATCAACATACCCAAAGAAGTTTTTTTTTTTAATTAACCAATGAAAGCAACACAAAGACAAAGGACCTCCTACACTATAGAGCAACATTCATGGACTCGAACACTTACAGGTAGTATGACTGATATATCTCCTTGAGTTACACAACTGAGACCCCTTGATTATATGGGTAAAGGGACATATACTTTCGCTGCATCCTTCATTCCTCACAAAGCTATAATATTGAAGTGCTATAGCATCCCTCTGAGCTCAGATTTTCTGTAATACTAAAATAGGAGTAGAGGTTGACATGCAGCTTCCCCAGCAAATTTGTGTGAGGCTCAATTCTGCTTCCGCTCCCAGGGATCATTTCTGGGTAGCAGAAGGACTAGGCTGCCTGGAGTCCAAGAAAAAGCAGATACAGAAAATCACAGTTCAGAGTATCTGAATGTTCGAAGTGGCTCTGAATTCCAGGCCTGATCTGAGCAGAGCAGCCTACAGTTTTACATTGTATCAGACCAAGAAAGCAGACTGTCTAGGATCCAGTGACAGTTTCTTGACTTCAGAGGGTAGTTCTGCTTGTTGTAGGATGCCACTTGAAAGTTCAACTCACAGAACAGCTGAACTTCAGAGCACAAATGCTGGTCCAGCTAAACTAGAAAACACTACCTCAAAGTTTGACAACCCATGGCTATCAGATAGCTTATTATGAACCCCAAGAAATATTAAGTGAATAAAATGTATTTGCTTTTGTGGTGCAAAATGTTATCAAATTCCACGGCCAAAAGCAATCTAAAAAGGAGAGAGTCTGTTTAGCTTGAAGTTTCAGAGGAAGAGATCGTGATGGTTTCAGAGGCACGACAGTAGAGCAGGGAGCTGAGAGATCACATCTTCAATAACAACCACGAAGCAGAGAGAATAAACAGGAAGATTGATGGAGCTGTAAACATTCAAAGCATGATCCTGCATCATACTTCAAGGTTGCAGCAACAGCAGTAACAACCAAGGACAAGCATTCAAACGCAGGATGCTATGGGGGGAGACATTTATTATTCAAGCTGTCACATTCCATTCCCGAGTTTTTGTAGGCTCATGGCTGTACATCAAAATGTAATGGACATATTGTAAAATTCAAAAGTTCTCTATGGACTTTGATACTTTCAATAGTTTTTAAAACTCCAGAGTTTCTTCGGGAACTCAAGGAATTCTCTTCTTTTAGCCCCTTATAAGATAAAAAGCAAATTATGTACTTCCAACATACCAAGACAAAGAATGTGCATTCCTGTTCCAAAAAGGATAGTGAAGAAATACTGGACCAAAGCACCACTGCAACCCAGGAGGCTAAAAACTCATCCATCTGACTCCCTGTCTGTGTAAGTGGGCTTCTGTGGCAATGGATGTGAATGCCTCTGTCGCTCTAGCTATGCTTTTGGTTATGAATTTCTCTCCCTCCCTTATTCTGGGTCCACGTATTTTTATTCTTTTGGTTTCAAGGCTCTCCATTGTGTACTTTTTGTCTACTTGCTTGTTCTTATGGATTTAAAAGTGTGTCTTTGTCACTGCATCTCTGTAGTATCATTAGAGGGCAGGTACTGTGATGCCTCCCACACTGTCTAGCAATAACACCGTATTGCTTTGAATATTCGTGATTATTTCATTTTGATGCAATGTGCTTGCACTGTTATCTCTAATTTTATGAAGAACAACATTGGAATTTTGAAGGAAATTGCATTGAATCTAGAGATTTTTTTTTAAAAAAATATAACCAAATAAGCAATGTTAATTATTTCATTTCAGGTGTATGAGATATATTCCCACCATCTAGTTCTTCTTATGGTTTTGTTTGTTTGAAAGTATCATAATACTATGTGTGTCAGTATAAAAAAAGTTCATAAATGAATTGGATCAAGATTTACAATAGATAAGCATAAAAGAAATGTAAGTACCCTTAAGCCTGAATAACCAAGCAAAACATGGGATATACATTAAGGGCATTATTATTCAGGTTTTGTATAGTGCAAAGAATAATAATAAATAAATAAATGTTAAGTGAAAAAGCAGGTTGTGAAAGGTCAAATATTGTATGATTCAAATGATATGTACTTAGAGTAATAGAACCTTTAACAGTAAAGCAATGGTTTGTGAGTCCTAGATGTGGGAGGCTGAAAATGAGTTACTGTTTGATCAGCATAGAATTTCAGTTTTTCCAGGAGAAATGGGTCATAGAAATAGAAGATGGGAAACGGAGCTTCAATATCATGATATTTAATATTATTGGGATTGAAATTTAGCACATAGCAAAGATGACCAATTGGAAGGAGGGTTGTTTTCTAGTAGATTTAGTTGTTTTATGTGTTTAAGTGTGTGTGTGTGTGTGTGTGTGTGTGTGTGTGTGTGTGTGTGTGTGTATCACATATGTGCAATGTTCACAGAGGCCAAAAGAGGAATCACCTAGAACTGGCATTAGAGAGGATTCTTAGCCACCATGTGGGAGCTAGAAACTGAACCCCAGTCATCTAAAAAACAGCAAGTGTTCTGAACTGTGGAGACATCTTCCCAGCCCTGAGATACCAATTTTGGCAACTTAGTTTGACAACTCTGAAAAAAAAATACATTTTAAGAAAATATTTAGTTGGAGTATAGCTAACTCAAATTAAACAAAACACAGCTGTGTGTCATACTACACATGAAATACAAATTATTTTCCTTTTATAACAATTGCTTGGTTCGAAATTCTGCCTTTTCCTTTCTTATTTGACACCTGTTGTAGAAAAACAGGATTTTGGGTTGTGACTAAGTCCTGTGGATCAAATTTGTCTTGTGAACATGGAATGAAAATTCTATTAAAGAAACATATGTTGAAAAATATCTTTCAGAAGGTGTTTCTTTTGGAAAATGTTGTAAAGCTTGGTAACTTTTATCTGTTAATAATAGTAAAATAATTTATATTTATTTATGCACAGATGACATTTTAAGAATATTTTGAAAGTAAGTGTATCAGAGGAAAAATTGCTGTTAATGTTGCTATTCTTTGAAACACAATATAGAAATTCTGCTGCCTTAAGTATTCTCCCTAAATTCATCCCGTAAATACTGCTAAGCCTCATTGATTTTCATCATAAGCTGCTGCTTTAAAATACAAATACTACTGCATATGTAGAAAAGTTACAGTAAATGACAATGACATTAGCCCCTTTGCCATTCAAAAATCCTCTCACATTCTCCAACTTGCAAATGGCTACCAGGCCTGTGATTTCTGAACAAGGTGTTAGGTTTCCTCTTTGTTGAATTGTTTCTGAATTTTAATCTTGGAGTTATAGCTATTCTATTTCAGAACCACACTCAGAAGCGCTTCCAAGGCAATATCTTCTATTTCTTTACTTCTTTCTAGGCAAATTGATCAGCAGTGTTTTGAGGACTGGCTGTGTGCCCAGTTTCCACAAATGCCAAAGACTTCTGTGCACCAAGTTAATTAAAATTGACTGCTTGTTTAGGGAGAAGAAACGGGCAGAATGCCGGATGCCTCGAAAGACTGATGGAACAATTTAGGTAAACAGAATAACCTGCCTTGCAGCAAAGGAATAAAAATACTTTATTATGCTGCTTCAGTTCAAATAAAAAGCCATTGTAATGTTATTTTTTTAATTGAAAAATGTGAAATATATACCTGAGTGAAAATGAAAATGCTACATTAGTAGTGGAAAACAATAAAAAAATATGATTTTCACAAAATCTATTAGATTTTTGATGCCCAGTGTTTTAAGGAAGTATTTTTTGCTGTTACAAACATATGATAATTATTTTCACTAGTGTCCATTCTAAAAAGTCTATACAATATTGAATTAATATTTGTATAAGTGCATATATATGGCAATTAGGTATCAAGTTTATATTTTAGAGTCAGTGTAAGGGAAAACAGTGTGTGAGTGCACATGTGTATCTGTATTGTGACCAATTATCATCTAATTTTAAAGGCAAAAAATTAGCAATAGCAGTATTTATTATGGTATATTTGCAGTAGGTGTGAATTAGAATTTAAAATAACACACCATCTTAATACTTACAGAAATCTAAATTCTACTATACTGAGAAAGCTTGTTTAAGAACTTAGTAAATAATCTTAACACTAAGTATTGAGTGAGTTGAGATTGGTTTCCATAAACAAAACATGGTCACCTTTTAGACAGGGAATGTAAGGCTGCTAATATACACTGAGAATTTTCCAATTAACAGTTATACTTGGTGTACCAGTGCTTTTGCATTTTCACCATAGCAATGAAAGGTACACTCATGCACTTACTTTACATTTGGTTATCCCCTAGTTACTATGATCTGTCTAGCCATAGGTTCTCACATGGCAATGGAGTCAGACATACATTTTATTTTTTGGAGTGGGCCTCAAATCCAATGAGAAAATTGTTGATTACCCCTATTGATATTCTTGCTACTATTGCAGAAGTGGGCATGTCTTGCCAGGCCAGTCATTGTTGTACTGCACAGAGCTCACTGCAGAATAACGTTGATAATTTCTTCACTCATTAGGTAGTATGTATAGTACCTTCCATCGCTACAAAACTAGCCAGTGATAATGTGTCTTCCATGTCAATACCAGCTTTATTTCTCCATGTCCTTTTTTAATTTATTAGAGTTTTAAAAAGATACCATTGCAAGTTCACACTCCCTCCCTTCCTATCACCCTCCCCACACCTGTGTTCTTCCTCCATCTCATCCATCTCATTACCTCAAGTTCTCCTCTACCTTTTCCCTCTCTTCTCCTCTTCTTTTACCCTCCCTTTTCCCCCCACTCCCATGCTCCCAACCCTGTCAGTCAATCCTATCCACTTCCAATTTCCACATGAGTCTATAATTTTTTCCTATGGGTTCACATTATCACTTAGCTTCTCTAGGATCATGAACCCATAGGAAAAAATAGGATTGCCATTTTTACTATGTTGATCCTACTTATCCAAGAGCATGGGAGATCTTTCCATTTTCTGATATCTACTTCAATTTCTTTCTTCAAACACTTAAATTCTTGTCAAATAGGTCTTTAACTTCTTTGCTTAGTGTTATCCCAAAATATTTTATGTTATTTGTAGCTATTGAGAAAGGTGATGTTTCTTTGATTTTCCTCTCAGCTTCTTTATAATTTGTGTGTATAAGAGGGCTACTGATTTTTTTTTTAGTTGATCTTGTATCCTGCCACATCACTGAAGGTATTTATCAGCTGTAGGAGTTCTCTGGTAGAGTGTTGGGGGTAACTTATGTACACTATCATATCATCTGCAAATAAAAGTTTGACTTCTTTCTTTCCAATTTGAATCCCCTTGTCTTCTTTTGTTGTCTTATTGCTATTGCTAAGACTTCAAGATGTATGTTTAAGAGATATGGAGAGAGTGGACAGTCTTGTCTTGTTCCTGGTTTTGCTTTGAGCTTCTCTCTATTTAATTTGATGTTGGCTGTTGGTTTGCTGTATAATGCTTTTATTATATTTTGATATGTTCCTTATATCCCTGATCTCTCCAAGACTGTTATCATGAAGGGGTTTTGGATTTTGTCAAATGTTTTTTCAGCATCTAATGAAATTATCATATTTTTTCTTTCAGTTTATGTATATGATTGATTACACTAATAGATTTTTGTACGTTGAATCAATCTTGCATCTCTGTAATGAAGCTGACTTGATCATGGTGAATGATTTTTTTGGATGTGTTCTTGGATTTGGTTTTCCAGTTTTTTTTTTTTTGAGTATTTTTGCATCCATGTTCATGAGTGCTATTTTTCTGTAATTTTCTTTCTTGTTTGAGTCTTAGTGTTGTTTTTGGTATCAGGGTAACTGTAGCCTCATAAAGAGTTAGGCAATGTTCCTTCTGTTCCTATTATGTGGAATACTTTGAGGAGTATAAGTATTAGCTCTTCTTGGAAGTTCTGGCAGAATTCTGAGGTAAAACCATCCAGTCCTGGGCTTTTTTTTGGGGGGATGGGATGTTTTGATGAAAGCTTCTATTTCCTTGTACTTTATAGGTCTATTTAAATTGTTCACCTGGTCTTGATTTAATTTTGGTGTATTGTATCTAAAAATTTGTCCATTTTTTTAATTTTCTAATTTGTGGAGTACAGGTTTTTGTAGTATGATATAATGATTCTCTGAATTTCCTCAGTGTCTGTTGTTATGTCCCCCCTTTTCCTTTATGATTTTGTTAATTTGGATGTTCTCTCTCTGTGTTTTGATTCGTCTGGATAAGGGTTTGTCAATCTTGTTGATTGTCTTAAGGAACCAACTCTTTGTTTCATTGATTCTTTGTATTGTTTTCTTTGTTTATATTTTGTTGATTTCAGCCCTCCATTTGATTATTTTCTGTCTTCTACTCCTCCTGGGTGAGTCTGTTTCTTTTTGTTCTAGAGCTTTCAGGTGTGCTGATAAGGCACTATTGTGAGCTTTCTCTGTTTTCTCTATGTGGACACTTAGTGCTATCAACATTCCACTTAGCACTGCTTTCTTGGAGTCACATAGATTTGGATATGTTGTGCCTTCATTTTAGTTAAATTCAAGGAAGTCATTAATTTCTTTCTTTTTTCCTTGACACAGGAGTGGTTCAAGAATTCACTGTTCAATTTCCATGAGTTTGTATGCTTTCTAAAAGTAGTATTATTGTTAATTTGAAGATCTCCCATACACCCGTTTCCCATTTCTCTCCCATATCCCTCACCACTATTCCTTCCAGTGTCAGAGTCCATTTAGTGTTGCAGGTATGCATGTGGGTATAGGATCATGTACTATAGCATGAATAGCTCCTTGGCATGTGTGGAACTTCATGGGTATTTCCCCATCCATGATGCAGTTTTGGTGGCATTAATAATAAGAACCCAGACCAGCTCTTGGGGTTCAACCTGAAGATCAGAAAACAAAGCAACAGAGTACTGGAGAGACCTTTTACCTCTGTGAAATCTGCAAGCCAAAGCGACAAGACACTGATTCCATGAAACCTAAAACTCCACACTCCCCTGAGTTCCTCTCTCTTCCCCTTTATACTCCTCTCTCTTTTTCAGCTATATTGTTCCTGTCTCCACCTTCTTAGTTCTGGGAATAAAAGTGTGTGACTCCCAAACATTGGTATTAATAATGTGAACCACCACTGCCTAGATCTGTTTCTGAATTAGTCTTGTGTAGCCCAGGGTAGCTTTGAACTTTCAGAGATCCCTCTTCCTTTGTCTCCTGAGTCCTGAGATTAAAGGTGTGTGCCACCACTCCCTGGCCTGTATGGTTGACTAGTGTGGTTGCTTTGCCCTCTGATCTTCAGGCAAAGTTTATTTATTAAAACACAAATAATATACCACTA
The DNA here is from genome assembly GCA_902806775.1 of Microtus agrestis. Classification (NCBI taxonomy): domain Eukaryota; kingdom Metazoa; phylum Chordata; class Mammalia; order Rodentia; family Cricetidae; genus Microtus; species Microtus agrestis. Next base: position 3,083,182 of record CADCXT010006976.1, on the reverse strand, counting down.
TAGGTTCTTGCTGGCTTGATCCTGCCCAGCTCTTATGCACACTGTCACAGACGCCCTGAGTCCATGTATAAAGTAGCACTGTCATGGTGGGAAAATCCTTTTTCCCTGTAGACATCCACCACCTCTAGCTCTTTAAATCATCACACGATTTCTTCTATGATGATTCCTGAGACTCAGGTGGATGAGTTGTGATATAGTTCCCTCATTTAGCAAGCCACAATTCTCTTATTTTCTATGTACTGACAAACTGTCACTCTCTATGTTAATTGTGCTTTATTGGAAAAAAAGGAAGTTCTTGTAGTGAGGGTTGACAGATGTACTTATCTATGGGCACAAAGGTAAGAATTTAGGGGGAAGCTCATCACCATGTCCATTTAGAAGAATAATAATACTCATCTACAATTTGCTATAGGGCCTTTGAACTAGCCAGCCACAGGATCTTCATTCCAGGCAGCAGTCTGTCTTGTGCAAAGTCCTTGAGATGTAATCTGAAAGTGGTTGGTTACTACCATTTTTGCCACTATTGCACAAATAGGAATATCGTACAAGGAAAGTCATTATTCTCACAGTGTTCACAGCTGACTAAGGCTATAGATGATTTTCCCCCCAGTTGTGAGCATAGAACCTTCCAGCACTATGAAAGATGCCTATTAGCGATGAAGCTTCCTGGTCAGTACTTGTTTATTTTCCAAGTCTTATGACTCAAGTATATGGTGTCTTTAGTCAGAGCCTATAGACCCCAAAATGACATAGGATATCACCATTGTTCTTAGTTATCCTCTAGAACTTGATAGTAGGAACTTATTACTGAAAACATCGCAGATTTGATTGTTTCTTTTAAAATTAAATAGGCCGTTGAACTATATGTCTCAGATTTCTCCTTGATCCCAAAGGAATGAAGAGCCATTTCTGCTCAGAAATCTGTATAGGAATGCACCAATCAATATTAAGTAAATATAACACATGGATTTCTTAAATATAGATTTTCAGTTCTGTTATCCATTATAATGGTATTTATCTTGAAAAACCTGATGTATCATTCCAGTTTTTCACTTTGCCTTGTCCCCAAAAATCTTACCAGTTCCTTTCTGGGTTGATGTTTTAACTGTCTTGCCTGATTTTAAATAGTGCATTTTTTTTCTTTTTGTACGTGATTATAATCTAATTACAATGTTCCTCCTTTCTTTTTCTTTCCTCCAACCACCCCCTCGTATTCTCCTACCAGCTGTCATTCAAATTTATCAACTATTTTTCATTGTTAATATATATTCAAAAAAATTTAACCAGTTCAATTTTTAAAATGTTGTTTATGTGTAAATTTAAAATGTCTTTTGAGAGCTGAACAAATAATTAATATACTCCTTCCTGGAGGCAGGGACAACTTCTTCTGCTTTCATATTTACTCAGTTACCTGTAGTTCTTTGTGTAGACTTGAAACCTCTTGGCTTTTCATTACTTAGTTTGGCATGTTCACTAGTGTCCTTCCTATTCAGCTCATATTTGTTATGTTTGGGTGGTCATGCTGTTGAGACTTCATGAGTATAGATTCTAATGTTACTAGGAGATACATGTCATAGTAAAGTCTGATTATTTTGGCTTTTACAATCTTTCAGCCCCCATATCTGTAATATCCCTGAACTTCAAGGGCAGTACCATTTTATAGATATACCCTATATATTGCTACTGGTCTACAGAACTCTGTATATTGATTGGTTGTGGTTTTCTGAAGGGATTTCCATCCTCTGCAAAGAGAAATTTTCTCATTGAGGGGTCAAGACTAGACTTATCTGTGGGTATAAGGACAAATGTTTATAGATTTTGGTAAAGACTAGTGGATTGGGGGTCTCTAATAACTGTATTTTCACTGCATTTTGTAGTTAACTATGTATCCAGTACCAGGCATGGTATCCTACTTGTTGAGTGTATTTTAAGACCATTTAAAGAGGTATTGGTTATAGTCAAGGTAAGTATGTCTTTATTCATAGTTTTTTTTTTCTCCATGCTAGTCATTATTGTGGTTCATAGGTGTCACAGTTGGGTAGGACTTTTAGTTGTCTCCCTGCTTTAGAATCTAGCATGGCATCATCTTGTACCATGAAACCTGGTTCTCAGAAAGAGCACAATCAGGTAATTATAGTTCAGAAGACTCTGGGCCCTGCTTTTCAAGTGCATGGTGTTGTCAGCAGACTAGACTTAACATCTACCAAAAATTGGCTGTGTGTTTTGAGAGTTTCTTAGACAGGCCTGGCCAATAATTGCAAATAGGGTTCTTCATGTCTGGTATTGGAATTTTTTTTAACATCTTCAGCTCTTGGATGGATATATATGCTGAGTTATGTATATTATATTCCCATGAAAAACTACTGTAGTTTTACACATTAGTGTAAACTCCAGACTAATATTTTTTTATCAAAAATTTACACAACACTAGGTCTCCAGTGGCAGCTTCATGGCTTCTCTAAATTCCACCTTCCTTCTCATAGCATTCAGTTTAGTTTTCTCCACCTAGCTAAATTCTGCCCTGCTATAGGTCCAAAGCAGTTTCTTTATTCATTAATAGTAATCATAACCTACAGAGGGAAATCCTACATCACTTCCCCTTTTCTGTTTAAATAAGAAGGAAGGTTTTAACGCTGATGGACAAACTTCTCATGATGATTCCTTAAAAGAATATTTCAATGTGATTTTTAAGTAGTCATATAGATCAATGATTTGTTCAAAATGTTATAAAATTATAAAGCAAAAATAAAGCAACACACAGTTGTTAAGGTACTAGATTACACATCTATCTATATATAATAGATTATATGTCTAGTATATGATCAAGACTTTAAATATTTACAAGTCAGTTAAGGAGGAAATATATTATTTAAAGTAATATTTTAATCAAAGCAAAAAGACTAATACAGTGGTTTTATCTATAAACTGAGATGATTTAAACATGCTATTTACTCATTATCAGATAAAGGTTATGTTTTTCAGAGTCTCTTTAATTGCCTAGGGAAATCAGTTTTGATAATGTGGGTGAAATTCTCATCTATCAGTTTTGTTATTAATGACTTGTTTTATTGAATAAGAAATTACGGATAAGTTTTATTTCATTTGATACAAAGTGTGTGTGTGTGTATGTATGTTTGGTGGTGACACATTTCTTATAAAGAAACACTGCAGAACACACTGAGGAAAAAAAAAGATTTATTTAACAGTCAATCAATGAGAATAATATCATTTTGGAATAAGAACAACTTAAAAAATCTTTCTGTGTTAGTTCTTTTAAGCATACCTTTCTATAAGCCAGTGGATAAAGATGAGGGAAAGATGGCTTCTGTGCTGAAATACATATTGTACCATATGGAGTCCTATGTTGACTGATGTGCAAGGGGACCTACCTAGTCAGGTGTTGTGTATTTCAGCACTTTTCCTTTTATAAATAGAAATGTCATACCTCAGATAAGACAAATTTAAATTACAAAGATGAGAATTCTGATTGAATGTGTCACAAAACTATACATGATATTTAATGGCTGAGATATGAGAGCTATTTCTCCAACAACACAAACTTCTAAGAAAACACAAACTCACTAATTCAACTCTGGTCCATTTTTATTCTACAGCGTAATTTTAAAAACCACATTACATGAGTGTTCCTATATAAAAATTAAGTCAATCAAATGCTATTTCTCAAGAAAACAGATAATATTTAAATATATTTCAACTGAAATATAAGGTCCCAATACCTTTCCATTGTGTCTTGCATTGTAGTTCATGTGTTATCGCTTTAAGGGTTTTTATAACAACGATTTAATTAGTTATCTCCTACTTCTTCTCTGACTGCTGGATTGCAGATCATCATTCAAGAGACCACTGAAACTCTGGATTGGCTGACAATTCTGTAGTTTTCCATAATGTTGGAGTGGAACTTCCTACTCAATAGGTTTGTCCTTTTCAGTGACATGAGGTAAAATGAGCTGGTGCAGCCTGTGTCCCACAAAACTTTAACCTGGCAGGCAGGCTGGTCCCAGGGGCTATACATCACACTTCTTAATGTCTTTTCTTCAGCCACATACATGGATTTAACTAAGAACCTAAATCTAGTTATTCAGTATAATGTAGGATCCATTTAGGACAAAAAGCAAATACAACTTGATAGCTTGCTTTGCATATTCGTCAGAAAAATAACTTGAAACCAAACCTTTCTTGCTTGTATTGAATAAGGTCGTTTTCTGGTACAATGTCCCTTACTCATACACAAAGAGAAATATCTTAGGCATAATATTATTTTTAAAAAGAATAGTTCAGGAAATTTGATATTAGCTTCTTACAACTGATGACAAGACAACAAGAAAATCTCATCTATACTGGATATTCTCAAGGCTCTATCTGTAGGTGCTCACTGCAAAATCCATGGCAAGCAGAGTAATGATTCACAGGAGGCATGATAGACACACATTCATTTCATTACAACTCATACTTGCTGTGTGTTCAGACTTCAAAGTCTGATAAAAGGTAGTTTATTTTAGGTATATTTAAGCACAGCACAGTTTAGAAAAAAAATCCTGGTAATAATTAGCTCAATCCTACATGCACACTAAAGCTTACTTAAAACATTACCTTGTTGAAACTTTTTGTAAAGTACATGTGACATCTTTCATAAGATCTGATGTGATATCAGTTGTAGAGATACTTCAACGTTCCCCAGGCTGTTAACCACCTTCACTCATGGCCTCCATGATGAGAAATCATTTATAAATCTTTGCCTTTGAATAAACAGCCCTACAGGTTTAACATTCCTGGATTCCCTGGTGCTTACCTGTGAGCACAAGACCCTCTGTGCCTTCTACCCTTACCAAAAGGAGGACTATGAAAGAACTGGGACAAGTGTTGGATTACATGTAATTACCTCATTCAAAGCCCATTCAAAACAACACATATTTGTACAAATTGTTGGGTTTTTTTTCCTTTCCAATGAAAGGAATGCTTGGATAATATTGCATCGAGGTATTCCTGGTATCAGCAATTTATCCTCAATTTGCATTCCTTTAACAATAATTTGTTACCCAATACTTCCATGCTTTGCTATTGAAACCTACTCGTTAATTTGTAGTTCTTCATTACCGCAATGGCCTGCTCACTAAGGCCGTCATACCTGACCAGCTAATAAGTACACATGTCTTCACGGCTGTCCCAGGGGCAGGCCATGACAGTTTGCTCAATATGTTTGCTGACATTTCTCTAGGTGTTACTCACTTTAGATAGAGCATGTCCTCTCTACCGCTCTGCTGCTGGACATCACCTTCCCCACTAAGCTCTTCTGGACTCTCCTGACTGTTTCCTTTGCTTCCTCCAGAGTTGTGAGAAATGTTTGTTCATAGATTGGGTGCTGTAATTTTCTCTTTAAATACACAGAAGCAGCCTGGGCTTCCATTACATCCATGGATATGTGCTGTCTGTATCTGTGTATTAGCCATGCATTGCACACTGATGTACACTTCCTTCCTGGAAAGAAGCACCTTAAGAGTTACAAAGTTCTAAAATGACACACATTAGAAAGGAGGCAACTCAGGAGTTTCAGGAAGTTTCCGAAACCAGACACACAAGCTCTCTTCCCTTCTCAAGTTTATGCAAGCAATAAAGACACTTGAGTAACTAAGACTCTCAGTTATGTAAAGCTGCACACGACTTGTGCAGACAGCTACGCAGTCTGCTTTAATGAATTGTCACCCATGCTCGGGAGGGTGTTTGATGATGTGGTTGTGCTTGAGTTGACCACTCTTCTATTAGTAACTCCTTACACCTACTCCACTAAGTAACCCTAATAAACTCATTGTTCACAACTTTGGAATTTAATGGTACCTTTATTTGACCTGTCATTAGTTCTGTGAGTGGTATAAATAGATGCTTGTTCATGTTTTCACTAAATTCCAGGAATAATAGTACAACACACACTGCATACAAACACACAAATAAACACATAAATGGATACATTCATATGTATATAGAGGTAATATTCTATATTTTAATATATACAAATATAGATATATATATTTTGTTTAGATGTTTAATATATCATTTTAGAACCTATAAATAATAATATGGTTTTGATATTTTAAATTCTAAATAATTAATTCTAATTATTTTTAAAGTATATTTTGACAGTTTCTGACTCTTGTTTACTTGGCTAGCTTGTAACTTACTACTCTACATCTTGAACTCACAGTGTTCCGACTGGCTCTGCTTCCCTAATAGGAGGATTAAAGGCATGAACCACCAGGATCTACTATCTCATCACTTTTTTAATCAAGATGAATGAAAACTATTTATGTAGTTGAGACCTGTGAAAGAACTGTGTTTTAATTCTGTTTACTTCCATACGAATATTCTTTATGATATCAGGTCAAACACTATAAAATGCTCCATATAATGAATATACAATTTTAGAATAATTTCCCTGTGAAGTTCAAATCTATCCTGACACAAACATGGCCTGAATATCTAGGGACAGCTCAAACAGTCCTTTTAATTATTTAATCTACATCCATTCCTTCAACATAAACTTGACTAATGTAAACTTGAGTAATGATGATTTTATTGAAACAGCACTAGAGTTTCAGTACATTTCAGATGTAAAATAACATCTCAAAAACTAATCAAACATAGGACAACAAACTAATTAACATAAAATAAATAAAAATCACTGTCATGTGTGGACACATTCTAATGAAGCTCTGTACATAAAACTATATTATTTATTGCAAATTGCTTCTAGCATGATGAATTATCCTCACCCTGGGATAAATACTAAACCACATGTACATTAAAGTTTAGATATCCCTGTTAAATCAACAGAGCCTTCTGTACAAGAAATAGTTATGATGGTAAGTATTAACTATCAACTTCATGGAATCCAGCATCACCTAGAGATATATACCTGGGCATGACTACAGGAAATTACTCTTGTTATATAACCATTGAGGTGGGAAGACCCACCCATGGAGAGCAGACAAGCCTTTGACTGGAAACCTAGAAACCTGGACTGTGTCAACAGGGGAAGCGAACTAAGTACCAATTTGCATTCACAGTTCTGTGTTTTGTTATGAATACAATGTCATCAGGTGGTTCAAGCCCCTGTTGCCTTGACTTTTCTGCCATGACAGACTGCAACTTTTAGCTGTAAGGCAAAATAACCCATCTTTCCTGCCAGGCAGGATGTTTTCGCAGCAACAGGAAAAGAAACAAAGATATTATTTTTAGATTGTATATGTTCTGTGTGATAAGGGCATTAAGAACAATGGAGTCGTCAATTAAAGTTCACAGAACAATTTATATACCATGTTCCCTTTATTTACTTGGACATCATATAATTTTTTCCATGTATTCACCTGACAACCTAGTGTTATACAAAACAAAATATTTCCAAGGATGGAAACACAGATTTCTGATGGTTTGGTCCCATTGTCCCTTGGAGAGGAGGGAGATCACAGTTGATCTAAATATGGAAGATAAAGTTCCTTTCACTTTTGAAATTTAGTGTCATGGTACAGAAGAGGTGGATTTAAATGTCAATAATTTCAAGGAAATTTCTTTTTTGGTGTTTTCATTTTTTTTTCAAGACAGTGTTTCTCTGTAGCTTTGGAACCTGTCCTGGAACTAGTTCTTATAAACAAGGCTGGCCTCGAACTCACAGAGATCTGCCTGCCCCTGCCTCCCTAGTGCTGGGATTAAAGGTGTGTGCCACCACTGCCTGGCTTAAAAAAATTTATATGAATAAATATAAAGCATTCATTGTACTTAGGGAAAAGTCATGACCCATACTCCAAGAGAGCGATCAAGTGTCTGTGCTGATTAATAGACAAGGCTGGAATGGAGTCTATCTCAAGACTTTGAAGAGTCATAGAAATCATTAAAGTACTTGACGTAATGGAGTGACCATATGTATGCTTTACATAAAGGTCTGTTATCCACAACAATTACAGCAAGTCAAAGTTTCTTTCCTGGGGGTCCTTTATTTAACAAGGTTGCCTCCAATTGTTGGTATCAGCACATGATTCTGAGCACTGGACAAAGGAATGTTCTATGCTCAATGAGTCCCAGAGGACCTGCTGTGTCCTAGTGAAGAGCATTGTCAAGAATGACATCATTGTTTGTCATAGCCAGAAACTGGAAATGACCTAAATGCCCCTCAACTGAAGAATGGATAAGGAAAATGTGGTACATTTACACAATGGAGTACTACACAGCAGAAAAAATAACGACATCTTGAATTTTGCAGGCAAATGGATGGAGCTAGAAAACATCATTTTGAGTGTGGTAACCCAGATACAGAAAGACAATTATCACATGTACTCACTCATAAGTGGTTTTTAAACATAAAGCAAAGAAAACCAGCCCACAAATCACAATCTCAGATAACCTAGATAACAATGAGTACCTAAAAGAGACATACATAAATCTAATATACATGGGAAGTTAAAAAAAAAAAAGACAAGATCTCCTGAGTAAATTGGGAGCATGGGGACATTGGGAAGGGTTGAAGGGGAGGGCAGAGGCTAGGAGGAGAGGAGAGAAAAATGTAAAACTCAATTAAAATCAATAAAAAAAAGAATAACATCATTGCCAGCCAGCAAGGGCAAGCTTCTATAAGAGTTGCATGTAGCTTCTATAAGAGTTGCATGTAGCTTCTAAGCACGCTGCTGGCCAGATATTCTTCTGATTGGAGACCAGGAAGTCTACCCAGGTGACACTGTTCCTGTGTGCCTCTGAGCTCATAAATAGCAGTATTGTAGAGTCTGATGATACAGTAGCTAATAAAATACTAAACCACAATGGAATGCCCCCACCCAGTTATATTGTATCTGACTCTTGCCATTTAGGTCCTGAACAACCACGATTGGCATGTCAGTAGAGAAGAGAGCTATGTGTGTTAATACAGATTCTAGTCTATGACACCCTTGACTTGGAACAGAGGAGAGCCATGACCACAGTGTCCTTCTCTCCTGCATTGTGCCTGGGCAATCACCACCATCACTAGTGAGCTAGGTTTGGATGTCCACAAGACCTCATCTAGCTCTTTTTTTCTGGACGGTCAGAAGTCTAAATTTTATCATTAAGTGTGATGCAGACATTGATAAGGACCTATACAGAAACAACATTGACCAGCAGCACCATCTTCATCATTAACCAGATGCAGGAAGTGATCACTGTCGTGGCATCATCCAGGTCTTTGCTCCTATATATAGCCCGGATCTCTTTCTCTGTTCTGGCTGTCCTCTGCACTTTACAGCTGTTGTGGATCAACAGACAGAATCATAACAATTCACCATCCTCCATCACCCACTCTATTAGTTCTCAGTAGACACAAAGCTACACACCAGCCCCATGAGTTAGAAATTTACCTTAGCAAACGTATATCTTCATTCTAACATGACTAAACTGGAATATGCTTTTGAGAAGAAATTTAACCTTGAATATCCTGTTTTATCTTAGCATAGATAATTTCACATTGTTGTTGATTGTGACCCTTTGTTCAAGTGTACGGTTCTGTTGGTATGTTCTGTCTACTGAACCTCTCCTATTTAAAGTCTATGGTTTGTTCTCTCTGAAGGTGAGGTTTGACCACGTTGTGGATGAGAGTGCCACAGTTTGTTGACAGAGGAATCCCACACAGTTTGACAGAATGCATGACTATGGTGTTTGGTCTGTGCAGGGTATCAGTGGAAGGGTTTCTCCGAAGGCTGGTTGGTAAGCCTTTCTGAACTCATTTTCTTTTCATTTAGAAAGCAAACCTAGGACTCAGTTTCCTTTCTTACTCAAATTCTGTGAAGAGCATTGAGGGCTGCTATTTGTAATGAATTTGAAAAAGTTTGTATTAACTATCATAACTTTACATTTTACTCTGTATGTGGACCCCTGTATGTGTGTGCAACTGTGTTTGTGTGTGTCACTGTGCCGTTTGTGTGCTTTTCTGTGCAAGCAAAGGTATATTTCAAAGTGTCTGTGTGTGTGTATGGACATGTGTGTGTGCAAGCTTCGTGTGTACATGTGTGTGTGTGCATGTGTAGATGTGTGTGTGCATGTTAGTTCACCTGTATGTTTATGTTTGTTTATGTGTGTGTGTGTGTGTGTGTGTGTGTGTGAATGTGTGGCTAAAAAAAGGCCTTCCTTTGATATTCTTGGAGTGTAATTTCCTCACTGAAACCATTTTCTGTTTTTGTACTTTAGCATTCTGGGACTGCATGAAACCTATGAGGACTATATTTATGAACACATTCACAAGATACTGTGAAATGTTGGAAGATCACAGAGGAGGGCAATTAGAATTTAGTATCCTTTCATTTTGATTAGAAGAAACTACACAAACAAGGCAAAAATCCATTTAACACTGGTATCAATTACTAGAATGGAGAAAAAAAACTCCATTGGGTCTAGAGTGTCTGAAAATCTTGATTTCAGCAGAATCCATTTACAGTCCTCAAAGTGACACTGACTCCATTAGGGTCCAAGTGTAAGAAAATGATCAAGCTTAACAGAAGTGCTTAAAGAGCCATAAGTCAGGAAGGACTTGAAAGGGAGGGGATTATTAAGGTTAAGTGTGGTAAGAAAAAGAGGTAGAAACCTTGGCAGGGGACAAGATAGCTATCACTGCTTTAAGGTAAAAATCATTACTTTAGAAGAGGAATTTAATTTGTTCCTAAATAAAACAAGATTGATTTTCGTTTTCATTTTGTGAGTTTTATTTTTCTATTGAAATTCGAAGCTGAAGATCTCTGTCGGTGTGAAGGATAAAAATACCAAGGCCTGGAAATGGCTTGAAATAGAACTTCATAATTATATTTTGTTTTCACATCCATTAGCGTTGAAAATATAAGTCTGCAAACAGATTTCCATCTGACTTATGTTAAATAAATCACAATTATGTTTACAACACTAGAAAATATTGTGAGCTGTAAAGAAATAATAGGAAGGAGATAAATCAAGGAACTGAGATTCCCAAGCAGGTCGACCCAACTTAGTTATGTAGTCATGCTAATAATTACTGATAATAGCCAAATGATAGCAAGAAAATCTTCAGGTACAAGATATGTGTGTGTGTGTTCTCGAAAACACATTAAGCGGCTTTGAAGGTGAGAATAACATTGCTCTAATTAAGTGGGAATGGTCATAGGTTGGCTTTGGTAAACTCTAATTTTCAAACTGTAATGAAACCCATTTGATAATAGAACACACAGAGAAAAAATACAAACACAGCAGATAAACAAAAAGTCAGCAATTTCTTTGAGTTTGTGGATTTTCTTATTTTTTTTCTACTTTTAAAATTACTTGTAACTTTCTAGAACATTTTTCCAGATATTTTCATTTCCTGAATTTTACAACAAAGTATCACTCATTACATAATAGCTTGGGACTTAAAAATAATAAGTTTTATTAATAGAACATAGAAATATTAATTGAATAGAATTTATTAATAGAAGTATTAATTTTGTATTCTTAAGTCAAGTACTTTTGTTTCTAAGTGGGTGAAATTTTTTCCCATAATTAATGTTTTATCACACAGTAATATTGTATTATAGATAGTTTAAATTCCTCCTTAATGTAGCCTGCAATATACGGATTAAATTTTTATTTTTTAATTAATTAATTATATAATTATCTTTAAAATCCTATCTTTTTTCATTATACATACCAATCCAAATTTCCGTTCCCTCCCCTCTTCCAATTCTCTCTACTTAACCCTCCACTCCAACCCCCATCCATTCCTCAGAGAGAGTAAGGCACCTTGCTTTGGGCAAGGTCCAAGGCCCTCTCTACTATATCTAGGGTGAGCAAGGTATCCATTCAAAGAGAATAGGTTCCCAAAAAGGCAGTACAAGCAGTAGGGATAAATCCTGGTGCCACTGCCAGTGGCCCCTCAGTCTGCCCCAGCCATGCAACTGTCAACCACATTCTGATGGACTAGTTTGTTCCTTCCCAGTCCAACTTGTATTGATAGAGCTCCCATTAGCTCAGGCAAACAGTTTCAGTGGGTGAATCCATCATTGTCTAGACCCCTTTGCTCATATTCTCATTCTTCCCACTCTTCAACTGGGCTTTGGGAAGTCAGTCCAGTGCTCCAGTGTGGGTCTCTGCCTCTGTTTCCATCATTTGCTGGATAAAGGTTCTATGGTGTTATTTAAGATATTCATCAGTCTGACTACAGGGCAAGGCCAGTTCGGCCACCCTCTCTTATATTGCTTAGTGTCTTAGCTTGGGTCATCTTTGTGGATTCCTGGAAATTTCTCTAGAGCCATGTTTCTTGCTAACCCCAGAATGGCTTCTCAATCAAGATATCTCTTTCCTTGATCTCATCTCTGTCTTTCCTCCATCTCAACTATACCATTTCCTAAGTTCTCCTTGCCTGTCCCATTCTACCCTCTTTTTCCGCTTCCACCATCCCTTCTTCCCCCACCCTTATGTTCCCAATTTTTCAGGTGATCTTTTCTATTTCGACTTTTCAGGTAGATCTATATATGTTTTTCTTAGGGTTCACTTTGTTACTTAGCTTCTTTAGGATCATGAACAATAAGGCTCAATATCCTTTGCTTATAGCTAGTATCTCTTTCTGAGTGAGTACATACCATATTCATCATTTTGGGTCTGGTATACCTTACTCAGCACAATTTTTTCTAGTACCATCCATTTGTATGCAAAATTCAAGATGTCATTTTTTTTAACACTGAGTAATACTATAATGTGTAAATGTACCACATTTTCTTTTTCCATTCTTTACTTGAAGAACATCTAGGTTGTTTCCAGGTTCTGGCTATTACAAATAATGCTGCTATGAACATAGTTGAACAAATGCTCTTGTAGTATGATTAAACATCTTTTGGGTATATGCCCAAGAATAGTATTGCTTGATTCTGAGGTAGGTTGATTCCCAACTTTCTAAGAAAGTAACATACTGATTTCCAAAGTGGTTATACAAGTTTACATTCCCACCAATAATGGATGAGTGTTCCTCTTGCTCTTCATCATCTCCAGCACAAGCTATCATTGGTGTTTTTGAGCTTAGCCATTCTGACAGCTGTAAGAAGGTATCTCAGAGTGTTTTTTATTTGCATTTTCCTGATTGCTAAGGATGTTCAACATTTTTTAAAATCTTTTGGCCATTTGAAATTCTTCTGTTGAAAATAATCTGTTTAGTTTTGTACTCCATTTTTTAATTGGACTATTTGGAAATTTGATGCCTAATTTCTTGAGCTCTTTATATATTTTGGAGATCAATCCTCTGTCTGATGTGGAGTTGGTGGAGCTCTTTTCCCATTCAGTAGGCTGCTCTTTTGTCTTAATGACTGTATTCTTTTGTTTACTGAAGTTTCTCAGTTTCAGGAGGTCCCATTTTTTATTGTTAATCTCAGTGTTTGTACTATTAGAGTTATATTTAGGAAGTGGTCTCCTGTGCCCATGCACTGAAGGCTACTTCCCACTTTTTCTTCTATCAGGTTCAGTGTGGTTAGATTTATATTGAAGTCTTTAATCCATTTGGACTTGAGTTTTGTGCATGGGGAGAGATATGGATCTATTTTTGCTCTTCTATATGTCTACATCAAGTTATACCAGCAGCATTTGTTAAAGATACTTTTTTTTCTACTATACTTTTTGGCTTCTATGTCAAAAATTGAATGTTCATAGCTTTGTGTGTTAATATCCGGTTCTTTGATTCGATTCCATTGGTTACATATCACTACTATAAGTCTGGTAACTTTGCAATAATATAATATTTAGCTCAGTGGAATGTCAGAGACTTCACAAAACCTCTCCAATTGTTTAAAACCTACACATGGTGGAAAAAAGTCAATAAATCTTTGACCTATCATGATTGAATTACCACTCCTTAGCAGAGCTCTCACATTTAAAATGTGTGCTCTTCAGCTGGGCTTTACATCCATTTCAGACAGTGTTATATTACAACCAAGGCTCGGCCATTCATGGGGAAACACCATGTTCTTTACCATAAATGGAGAGCGTTTTCACATGAAAGTCCCAAATGAGCAGGACTTTTACCTTCATTATGAAATGCAACTCCCTAAGGCTGCTGCCCAAGGCAGGGCAGCAGGTGACTCCTGAATTACACAGGAGCTTTAAAGTCTGCAAATCTGCACTCAGACCTCAAGCAATTTGTGGAAGACAGGGATCAACACTGGTATTAAGTTTCCAAAAGCTTTTGTTTTAGGGCATTGCAACCTTTGGGCATTCATTGTATGTTAATATTTAATCATTATTATACTCCTATTTTTCTCATAGGCCTTGGACATCCTATATTATTCTATTTCTCTAAGACATGCCCTCTGAGAATACTACCCCATAGCTAACAATTTCTTTTAAATCTTGAAGGGTTTTATTTCTATTCTTATCAATAAATCTCCCAATTAATGAAAAAAGACTTTCTGAGAAATCTTTTCTGTTTTGCTTTGCAATCAATTGGCACTAGAATTTGTGACCTATGATTCCTTCCCTTTGACACTGCCTTACTTGCTCACTTTGAGACTTACTCCACTGATTCAAAAAAAAAAATCTCTCCAACTTTGTGTTGAACTCTGTCTCTTCTCAACAACTGGAAGTAATAAAGCCAGAAAGACCTACAATGCCCATGGATTACTATTGCAGAAATGACTGTGCTACCACAAGCAAATCTACAGATTTGATGCAATCCATCTCAAATTCCAACATAGTCTTACACAGAAATTACATAAGGATCTGATAGTGCCCCATGGATCTAAAGAGTGTAGACCTCAAAGATAAAATAAAAAATGTATATGTACTACATCATCTTCAGCTAGTCTCTTGTCCAATGTTTCCAATGTAGTTTTCAAAATCTTTCCACTCTTACTAAACGTCCAACTCCCTGACTTACCCTCAATATTACACCCATCTAACATCTTAAAGTGTTTGCTATATGTAGCCTCAATTAGTTTTTACAATGAAAAACAAATTATGTATCATATACCATATATATATATATATATATATATATATATATATATATATATATATATATACAACTATATTTCAACATCTCCATCACGTTGGAGGTTCCCAGTCATTTTTTACTTATGTCCACTCCATACCCCCAAAGCTCCTCTAAACTCTAATTTTATATGCAGTTGAATTGTAGCTTATTAATTCCCTTCAGACTTCAGAAGGATTTGTTTATAAATTTCCTTCACTAGTACCCGACTGAATCTCATCTACCAATCTTATCCACCTTAATGCCCCACTATATTTTTTAATTCTAATATTTGGATTCTCTGCCAACTTTACTGATCTAGTATGATAGAAAAAAGTTCTAAAATATGTCTAATTGTTGGAATTCCTTTAATTAAAACAGGTATTTTACAATTAGCCTTCTTGTATATGAGTGCTGCCCCTATACCTCTAGTGTGTTTTTGTTGTCAATGATTATAAGGTGCAGATTCCACAAGAATTATAATTGCATAACGTCCACATAGTTTTCCTGTATTAAAAAGAACAATAAGTCTGAAATCCATTTAAGTCATCCAATTTATTGAGCATGATAATTTAGTCTGTCACATCTTAAATGTTGTGGGAACACTTACATTAGAAAGCAATTTAACAGACTATCTAACACAAATCTTCTCTTATAAGTATTGGAACAGCTGTATAATTTGTTAAATAGTTACATCTAAGAAATGTTGATAGCATAGACACTGTTACTCTGAATGACTGTGTGGTGTAATAAGACCTGTGACCTACATAAAGATGTAGTCTGGCATTGTAAGAATATCATTGTGTATACTGTAAACCCAGACAAAGATCAAAATCTCAAAAAAATATGTAATTACTTTCTCAATCTCATAAAATATGAAAGTCTTAACTTGAACTAAAAAGGACTGAGACCACATCGGGATAAATAGAATTTGTGTGGCTATTTAAAAACTGTAAAGATGTTATGAACCTAAGAATACTTCATTGCAGGGATATCAGTTTAAATTAATCTATTCATATTAATAAATTGAATAATCAAATAAAAACACGTTACGGGAAGTGAATTGAATGATTCATGAATTTTGTGAGGAAATGGAAATTTTCTGTGACTTACATAAAAATTGTGGCATAACCTACTCCAGAATTCTGGCTGACTGAACAAGGCTAACAAGTAAATTGGGGGCTCTAACCTCTTTTAGAGATTCCAGCAGAGAAATACCTACACAAACACCTTCTTCCAGAACAACAGATATGGGGTTCTAACTAGCATCTCATGTAAATCCTTTTGCATGGAAGGACGAATGAGCTTTATAACTGGGAGTTTCAATAAAATAAAGTAAAAGACAGTACAAAGTGTTAGAAACCATAAGTCCCAATCTGATGAAGTTTCTCTTCAAAGAGGATGAAGAAGAGAAAAACTGGGGACATAATATCTTCTATTTCATTTTATGGATGATTTGTATTTTTATTATTTTATACTTTAATTGTAAGTTATTTTGTTTGCATTTACCATTTGTACTGTGAAGCCGAACACATGAGAAGAGGGAATGGAAATGAAATGATTCCACACTAGATCCGAATAGGGTATTCTAAGGCTTTTCTTTATTAAAAGAGAAACTAACAGATCATAATGAGAAAATAGAAATGGGGTCCAATATTCAGGTGTGGCAAGCAGGGAGGTACTGTGGGCCTATTGGTACCCAAAGCCACGCCCCTCCTTGTCTAGCCTCGCAAAGGGAAATGACTGAAAAAGGCTCCCCATCATCTCCACTTTTGTCTAAATAAGAGAGTTCCAAATCCAATATACACTACATATAATAAGAACAGATATCAAGTATAAAAATTAGAATTACAACCAGTATAAATAATATTAAGCAAGAAACATATGTTAAATGTTATAATAATTATTTTATCCTAAGTAGTCTATGTCTTATATTAGAAATAGCTTTGCTAAATCACAACAGGAAAGTAACTATGACATTCTAATATTTAACCCCATTGAAGGCCTGAGAAGGGATATAATATTACTAGAATAGGCAGAAAATGCAATCAAGCAGCTTCCAAAATGTGTAGCAGATGACAGAGACAACTGGCTACCTGGGCAATCTCCCAAAATTTCATTTGCAATGTTGGAGTAACCAACTTTGGCTAAGGCCTAGAGTAACTGACAGACCATCTTCAGAGGCAGGAAATACTTTCAAAACCATCTTACCCTGTTTTGGCAAGGTTTGGTAGTCTTTTTTTTCTTACATCCTGTTGGTCCAGTCTGGACACAATATTTGTTGTCAGTTGTCAATGTATGGGTAGTTCCTCTTCCAAAGGTCAGTTTTGCCAAGAAGAAAACAAGCTCCAAGTGTAATGTCTTCGGTGCTCAACATTCTCTCGGAAATATATTGGTGCTGTCAGGAACATTTGTGTCTCATGTCAACAGAACCCTATTATTTAAATTCCATGTTATATAGTTTTTTGAAGTGGTTGAAGATTACCTATCTATGCAGAATACAATCTCTATGTATCAAAAGACCTGATTAGTCTAACTATAAGTATGACAAACATGAATAACTATTGACCTATAATATTTAATACCTGTATAACTTAAAGAATAAGACTTTAGATTAGAGTATTAAACAATCTTTAAACTGTACATCAAATGAAAAAAATGACCTCAAAATATAAACAATGTGTAAGTATCTTGATCAGAGGTCAAAATGTATAATGCAATATAATAAATATATCCTAAAATTGCATTAATATCGAAAATGTCTTAAACAAAGGTTGAAATATGCATGCATAAAATCTGACAAAATAATTTTGCATAGGTGTACAAATATTGTAAACAGAAATAGGAGCATATTTCATATAACAAACATAATTTGAATTTGTATTAAGTTATAAATATGTTTTTTAACAAAATAAGAGCAGTTATTAAGGACAATTAAAGCAATTCCATACATGGAGAGTGTTGGTAGCAAAAGTCACCCCTTAGTCATGAGTCCCCTCAATGTTAACCTGCCACACTGAAAATCAGGTTTTTAAGCAGTGGCAGATGGTTGGTAGGTGGGTAAGAAACACGCCCAATCCGGGAATGAGAGGGATGAGGGGTTCTCGGTAAGGGTGAACTCTGCCTCATATTGGGCAGCCAGAGGAAGCAGAATACGTTAGATGGAGAGAAGGTGAGCTTAGAGTCATGGTAATTTTATTAGTTCCCTTTCAAAATGTCAACAAATGAATAAAATTCTCTTTTCTGCAGTATTCCATCATTCTTCTCTCTAATTTATCAGCGTACAATCTTGAGTCTAGACTGTTGATGGTACTGATGTGTAGACAGAGACTGTTCGTTCATTTCCTGGCTGCCCAGATATGAATAATCACACAGAAACTACATTAATTACAACACTGTTTGGTCAATAGCTTGTGAATATTTCTAGCTAACTCATACATTTTAAATGAACCCATTCCTATTAATCTGTGAATGACCATGAGGCTGTGGCCTAACAGTAAGTTTCTGGCTGGCAGCTGGCATCTTTCTCCTTCGGCAGCTGTATGGCATCTCTATGTCTCCACCTACTTTCCATATCTCTGTACAGATTTCCTGCCTGGATTTACTGCAGTAAGCCATTCATTAAAACAGCTTCTTTAATAACCAATAATAAAACATATTCATAGCGTACATAGGGGAATCCCACATCCCTGATACCAGGACTTTTGTGCTAAATACTACCAATATCTGTATCAAGAAGTTTCTGTTATATATTGCTATGGATATCATTATTATTATATCTTCTCTTAGTATTGCTATATTTTTAAACATTCAATTGTGATACAATCACATAGTGTAGACAGCATGAAAGATATTTTAGTAGCTGTACAGTACATTAGTTTTAAAGAATAGCAGATTATGCAACAATGCTTTAAGTTTTGCCTGTTTTTAATCTCATAAAATTGAAACTGCATACTCATTAAACAATTAATTTCTGACTTATATAGCCCATGGACCTACAACTTAACATTTTGTTTTAAAGAAATTGAATGCTTTAGATTGATACATTAAATCATACGATATTAATATTTTCTAAATTGTCTTATAATTTCACCATTATCAGGGATTTTATTCATGTCATAATTATAATACTGCATGTGAATAGAACCTTTTGTTTCTATTTTGTTTTTAGCAATGATATCTGAATAAGTTGTACAATATGTAGAGGTTAGAAAATCACCCACTTGATTATACACTTTTAATAGCATCCTTGACATCAACATAACATTCAGTATAATTGATATGAGGTTACTTGATAATTTCATTAGGTATCTATTTACAAATTAGCAAGCTTGAAGGTCACTGAAGATGGACCTTCCCTCATAATTAGCTTTCGATGCAACCTTCTTTGTCTGTTAACATATTGCTTTTGTAAAAGAGGAAACAGCAATTGACCCTCAGAATTTAATACATCTCATAGAAGTATAGCTGCGGATCACACAAAGCAGAATAATGTAGATAGCCAGACTTTATTGGGACCCACTTTGAACAGATAACTCTTCCTGGTTAAAAAAAAAGGTTATTTTTTATAGATTTTATTACTGCTGTTTTCTTTTTCTTTAATTCTCTTTAATCTATGCTTTTACATGACTTTGTAAAAATAGTAGAACCTACATTCTATCTCTGGGCCTATAGGGGAGAGATGACTTTCTGAACTGCCAGAAAAGTTATAGGATTATTAAATCTAACAAGAGGGTATCTGGCAAAGAACAAAGGCAGGTGATATTCCTCTCCCTTATGAATTAATACAAGGGGGTCTGCCAATCACCTGTCCAGATTCCATAAATATAGTCTAAAGACTTAATAAAAAGTTCCATTGGCAGCCGGACAGTGGTGGCGCACTCCTTTAATCCCAGCACTCGGGAGGCAGAGGCAGGTGGATCTCTGTGAGTTCAAAGCCAGCCTGATCTACAAGAGCTAGTTCCAGGACAGGAAGCAAAAGCTAAGGAGAAACCCTGTCTCGAAAAATAAAAAAAATTAAAGTCCATTGGCATTGGCACATTGGTTTCTCTGAAGATTTTCTGACTTCACTCTATTACCACAGTCCCTTTGACAATTTTCTTATTCACCTTTAGAGACTGTTTTTCTACATAATGGACATTTGGCCATGGTCCATTCTCCTTTAGCATATGCCTTCTCCAATGATCCCTTTCTCTAGGTTCACTGTTAGTTTGAGGGATTATCTCATAATAAACTCTGCCTGCCTTCTATACTGTACACTGTGTGTCTTGAGAAAATGCTTTCAATGAACAAAACAAAGATTGAAGTCTAGAGGGAAGGCTAGAGCAAGATTCTAAAAACAATTTGATATGTTCTTTCTATCTTACAGAGACAGGATAAACTTTTGGTGTTCACGATGCCATGATTCCATATCACCAGTCTATTTTTCTCTTTTGTATATGTATGTGATGCTTCTGTACATGTGTGAAAGTTAGAAGTTGACAGTTCTTTCTCCCCCACTTTCTCCTTCTCTCCCTTCCCATCTTCCTCTCTACCTCTCCCTCCTACTCTCTCTCACCTTCTCTCTCCATGTCTCTCCCTACACCTTCCTCCCTGTCTCCTTCTATTTCTCCATCTTCCTTTCCCTCACAGAATCTGAACACTTTCTATTTGGATGGACGGGTGACCATTGAGTCCCACTGATCTACCTCCACCTGTTCCTTAATGTTCTGAAACATTGCCACATTGATTTCCAAAGTGCTTGTGCTAGATTGTACTCCCAACAGCAATGTAGGAGTGTTCCCTTTTCCCCACAACTTCTTCAGCATAAGTTGTCATCAGTGTTTTTGATTTTGGCCATTTTACAAGTGTAAGATGGAATCTCAGAGTTGATTTGATTTGCATTTCTCTGATGTCTAAGAATATTGACTGTCTTTCATCCATTTTAAATTCATCTGTTGAGAATTCTCTGTTTAGGTCTGTACCCCGTTTTTTATTGGATTACTTGTGTTTTTGATGACTAATTTATTGATCTCTTTGTATATCTGTCCAATGTAGGGTTAGTGAAGATCATTTCCCATAATGTAAAATTTCATTTTGACTTGTTGACCATGTACTTTGCTTTACAGACACTTCTCAGTTTCAGGAGGTTCTCTTTATCAATTGTTTCTTTCAGTGTCTGTACTACTGGGGTTATGTGGGAAGTGGACTTCTGTATCAATGCAACATATGAATACCTTTAATATAATCTACCATATAAACAAACTGAAAAAAAACCACCTAAGCATTTCATTAGATGCTAAAAAAAGTCTTCGACTAAATACAATACTCCTTCAAGATAAACGTCTTGGAGAGAGCAGGGATACAGGGAACATACCTAAATGTAGTAAAGCCAACAGCTAGCATGAAACTAAATGGACACACTGAACCTCATAGAAGGTAATGTATTCATTCTTAAAAGACTTTATTTGTTCCTATAAGGAATTTTTACTTTTAATTTCAATGATCTAGTTTACTTTGCACCTATCTCTCGGTAATACACATTGTGAAGACAGCAATAACACCTATAATACACAGTATCATGTTCCAAGAAGCTAACAATGTAACATTTTGTTGAATGATTAATGAGTAATTTGAATATTGGCTGAATTAAATAATGAATGAGATTCAGACAAGCCAGTCACTGTTTGAAATAAACTGTTCAAGTTATAGTAAAACACATTTCCTTTCACTAATATATTAATTTATAAAATATAAAGAATGAATTTATGTAGCAATGTCTAAAGTGTTTTGGAATATCATTTACGGTAAATATATGCAATTAGGTAGGAACACAAATTACCAGATTTCTCATCCTACAAGTATTCAATATAATTACAAATCATCACTAATGCAATGCTGAGATTATGTGTTCACAATTAGTGATGCCTACCTCTAATTCCTTAGATTTTCCTGAACAAATATTTATATAGCAGATGAATACATGTAATAGTACCAGGGCATGGAAGAAAGAGATTTTCATTGAGTTGGTAGAGGTCTGAGCTTATTTTACAAAGGGATCCTTGACAATTTCTGACTACAAGCTTTCTATTCTTTCAGTCACTTATCAATTTAATTCAGTGTCATGGACTTTCTGAGGAATGCATTTTAACCCTATGTTCCACATGGATAGCTCAAGTGACATATTTTGTCCAGTCTGTCTTTTATTCATGGGTTTTTATTCATGCTTCCTCTGTGTTTGACAGTCTTTCTCATTGCTAGTCTCATCTTCCTACTTCAGAAATATTTTTTAAAATATGTATTTTATCTATTTTATGTCTACGTGTGTGTGACACATATGCAGAAATACAGCTATGACAGCTGCCATGACAGAGAACCATTCTGAAGTAGAGACAACATCATAAAAATGGCTTTCAGAACAAAGTATCTTAAGTTTATATGTTTGGGGGCAGTTTACATCCTGTTCAATGCTGGTCGGAAGCACGATTAATTAAAAACTCAGGGTTAGAAACTGGGGTTCAATCTGAAGATTTGAAAAGCAAATCAGCCAGTTACTGGTTCCTACCTCACTTTCAGTCCAAATTGGTGATCCTGCCTCCTGGAATATTAGAAGGAGACTGTGTTTGAGAGCTGTCTTGCCCCTTCTTATAGTCCTGTCCGGGGCTGGGATTAAAGATGTGCACCACCGTTATTAAAGGCATGAACCACCTGATTTCTATGGCAACTAGTGTGACTCCTGGGATTAAATGTGTGTGTTTCCGTAATCTGGTCTGTACGGCTAACAAGTGGGACTGTTTTACTCTCATCTCCAGGCAGTCTTTATTTATTAAAATACATTTGAAATGATACTACACTGTGCACTTCTTTATTTTTATTTTTTATTTATTTTTAAATTTCACTTTACTTTCTAACCACAGTTTTCCCTTCCACTCTTCCTTCCATCCTCTTTGCATCCTGCCCTCC
Organism: Microtus agrestis; assembly: GCA_902806775.1. NCBI lineage: Eukaryota > Metazoa > Chordata > Mammalia > Rodentia > Cricetidae > Microtus > Microtus agrestis. The sequence continues at coordinate 3,060,258 of CADCXT010006976.1, read as the reverse complement.
CCACCCCCCAACCACCTCCATCAACCCCTCCCAACAGGTAAGGGCAATCAATGGAATTAACAAAGTCTGGCAGATTAAGTTGTGGAAGGACCAAGCCTCTTCTCCCTTCATTAAGGGTGAGTATGGCATCCCACTGAAGGGAATGGACTCAAACAAGCTAACTCATTCACCTGGGATAGATCCTGGTCTTACAGCCAGGGGCCCCTCAGATAGTCCAAGTATCACCACTGTCTTCCACATATTTAGGGCTTAGTTTGGTCTCATGGAGGCTCTACTGCTATTGGTCTAGAGTTCATGAGTTTTCACAAGCCTGGTTCAGCTGTCTCTGTAGATTTCTCCATCGTGATCTTGACCTATCTTGCTCATATGTACCCTCCTCCCTCTCTTCAATTGGATTCCCCGAGTTCAGCCTGTTGCTTGGCTGTGGATCTCTGCATCTAGTCCAATTGATTACTGGATGAAGGCTCTTTTCTAGTAGTTGGGTTATTCTGATTACTGCTCTCTCCTTGCTCGATAAGGTCAGGACAACAAAGAAAGAGCTGACAGAAGCAAACCAACTCCAGAGTTTGTTAGGGTTCTTTCTCTGAATGTCATAACATTTGTAGTAAGTATCTTGAGAAAAAGTAGTTAATTTGAAGATAAATAGCTGCCTGGGGAAACCCCTTCTTTCATAAGAGCACCATCTGGGAATGCAGTGGATATTCTACAGTAGTTATAGAAAACAAAAGAGGTTCAAGAGATGTGAAACTTCACTCAAAAAGTGAATGTGATGATATTAACACCAAAGCTTGGCCATGACCTGTGAGCTTTGTGAACCTACCACTCCTGACTGTGCTGGCAGAGAACGAAAGGAGTCTCACATGTGTCCCATAAGTTCTGCTCATAGAATGCCCTCCATGTGTGATGTAAACTTTTTGCAGACACTCCTGTGTGGTTCCAGCAGTGAAAACTGCAGAGCCTGGCAAAGGGACAGGATGTCGAAGTGAAACTATTTCCTCCAGGCATGATATGGATTTACAAATGTTGGTAGGAAGAAGGCAACTGTGATATATTAGAAATACTTTACCCAAAACAACTTCTCTTTGTTATTTCCACATAATCACATGAAAAAGTCAGAATATCTAAATCCTATGATTTCTTTTGTTATGTATTATAGTAACACCAAATAATGAGAAAATAAAAGTCAGTGATGAATATAAAATAGCTCTATTTGAAATCAAAACACCTTGCAAAGTGAGAATTATTGTTACTACATAAAAAGAAAAACATTAATATTCCAGTTCATTTGACTCTCATTCTATGACATTGTTTAAATTTTATATAGTAGAGTAGACAACCACTGGCATTTTTATATATAGATATAAAGTTTTTTTATTTTTATGTAATTATTATTACTTGTATTTGTGTGTTTGTATATGTGACCACATATGTGGTTATGACCATGTACATGTGAAGGCCTGCAGAGACCAGAAGAGAACATTGGTTCCCTGATTCCCAGATTTATAGGTAATGGTAGGCTATTTGATGAGGATGCTGGGAACTGGTGCCTTGTCCTTTACAAAAGTAGCAAGTACTCGTAATTAAAAAAACGTTACTCTGTTCCAGAACAATATTTTAATAGTAACCATTGAATTTGAAGAAAATGAATGTAAGTGGACATGCTAAACAAGGGAGGGGATAAATATACTCTATTATATAGTTTTTATGTTTTCTGGAGTTAATACTATCATCTTGATCTGTATCTGTTTTGTTTTCTTCATCACTATTACTGATTCCTCCACTAGAATCAGGAGCTCCTCAAAAGGATGCTTTCCAAAGTGTGTTTCACGTCATATACTCAGGCACTCTTCCTGTGCTTCCATCACCAAGAGGGTTTTGTGCCTTTCTTCCTTCACTGTACAGGACTGTCAGGCAGCTGTCTCTCTCAGACCCTGTCTCAGTCCTGTACTGTTGAACTATTTCCCAGAGAGCTTGTTAATTCTGTCTCTGATTGATTCTCCCAGAATCAATAGGTTATCAAAAGTAAATGAATAAATAAATAAGCAAGCAAATGTCCAGTGCTAGCTGTGATATTCTTTCTCCAACTGTCAGAATGTATTTCTGCAAAGCAACACAGGATTTTGTTGTTGTTCTTGGTTGAACGCCAGAACTAGATGCTAAGATTTTACTGTTAGCATATACTTTGGTCACAGTTCTTGGAAAACTCACGCTGGTGCTGACCTAGAAGCTTTCTTCTGAGGGCTCATTTTCAAAGTGCTGGGAAGTGCAATGCAGATGGCTGTTCAAGAAGAACCATCAATAGCTCTACCCAGTTAGGAACTTGAGACGTACAACAACTGGATAGACAAAAACATACCCATTAATGTGATAGTGTCATGGATGATATGAGTATAACCTACTGGTTTTCTTACTGAATTTAAGGCCTCCATGCCTGGTACAATAACCTGGCAAAAAAAACTATAGCTGGGGAGTCAGAGACCCTTCTGGAGTTACTACTAATATTTAGCCAAATGGTATTGAGCTGCCTTCTACATAGTTAGCCTTATACCCATAGATAGTGCATCTTTCAGGGTTCATCAGAGAAGATATTTTAAGCAGAGTGCAGTGGGAAATATAGATATCCAAACCAGGTTGAAGTACAGAATGCTCAGCTCTAATCGGGGCATCTGTTTCACACCCCCTATCACTAGGCTCAACATGCTTTTAGGAAGAATCGGTATGAACATCAAGGTCAGAGATCAGGGAAGGCCGCCACAAAATAGTTGTATTCTGAATATCGAAGGAATAATCTGTTTTTGAGCTCAGAGAAGCTGTGGTGGGCCACACAAGATGTGACTGGTGTTATCAAGAAAGTCACCGAGAGACCCCACTATTTGCTGAGGGATAATGACACTGGATCACTAATGGAGTAGAGATGGGCAGTTGCCTTCTGCTGTGAGGACTCTAGTAGGTTTCACTGGCTCTGGTGGATGACTGCCTTACACCCATGTGCACAGGGACAGCATTCATGGGACTACAGCAATGAAGTACATCATGTGAGGAATATATGATAGGGGTAGTTACCAGTGTTTCGGGGAGGAAAGAAAATATGCTAGTGTCATAAGCATCCTTTGAAGATGCATCCCAGCTACCTAACTACTTCCACGAGGCCCCACTCTTTAAGGCTCCACTACTTTGTTCAGCTCTGGAAACAAGACCCTCAAGAATGAAACCTAGGACAAACATTCTTTTTGCAATATGCAGCAGCTAGGGTGCTTGAAATAAATTATTTTTCCTGAGAATAATGAACAAAACTGTTGTTGTCTTGTTTGTTTACTTTTGTTTTGTTTTTTTTCATGAGATCAGCAAGAGAGAACACTTACTAACTTCATAGCATTATGTAGTCATTCATTTTAACATTGCAAGATGATTAAGGCAATTTATTTTAAAATAATAATAAAGAGATTGTTGTGCCTCTAATTGATTTCTTATGCTTATGTAAGGAGAAACAATATTTTACTTTCGTAAATTCCTCATGAATTTGCATGAGAAAAGGCATTCCCTGGAGAAGGGTTGCAGAAATCAGTCACAGTGCAGTAATTCTAAACTTAAGCCGAAATAAATGGCTTCTGCTCTGCCAATTCAGTACTTAGTTATTTGAGCCAATTATTTTTCATATTTTATGAAAGAAGTAAGAAAAAAGTATATAGTTCTCTTTTTTAAGAGTACATTTTTGTGTTTAATATAATGAACAGTGATAAAATATTTAAACGTTTAAATTAAACTGGATATTATTCTTGTTTGTAAGTATTAGTTATTTGTAGATAGGCCAAATATTTATATGCATATATATGTGCACACACACATATAAATGATTTACATATATAATATATTACTGAGTAACTTTGCATTTTAATTTATTTCAATAAAGTAAGATTAAATAAATAATATTTATAATCTTAATTTTATAAAATGACATTTTAAAATGTTTTAGAGGTTAATTGAAATTATTGCCATTTTATTTATTTTGACAACCAGCAAAATTTTATGAGGTTAATGATAGTTTTAAGGAACACAAAATGTTTTATGCATGTTTGTCTTTGAAAAGGTATTTTTTGATTAATAATTTATGGGTCAGTATCTTTTACATAGGGACAGAATTTTCAAATCAGGATTAAATATTACCCTTTTAGGAAATGTTTTCTTTAGAGATTACCTCAATTAACAATTCTAAATATAAGTGTCTGTAAGAATTGTTTTAATTGAGCATCCCCAAGTATTCATTGGCAGATATTTAAATACATATGGGTAGATATTAGTATTTTTAATGAAAACTAGTTCTCACTTAGATCTAAGATAATCTGTTTACCAAAAATATTCATTAAATGCTTCTCAAATAAAATATAAATATATTTGTACTTTTAAGTGTAACATTGCAGAAATACATTAACTATGAATATCTATACAGGCTTTGCATACATATGTTAGTGGTATATTTTAACTTTGGATCAGTGGCCATTGACAGAGTCCCAGTTGCTATTTTTTACTTTAACATTTCTTTGTGTGCTTTTGTAGGACATATTTTATGGTTTTGTGCAACTTTTTAACCCTTTATAGTAAAGACAGTGATGTATGTACCTGGTTCCGAGTTTCCTTGGAGGCCTAATATTCTATGTACCCAAGACTTGAACTTCCCAGGTCATCCCAGTTCCTTCCTGTGATACTGGCGCTCATAACACATGCTCCAACAAACACCCACTAGGTCATCCCAAATTGATGCTATCAAAGTGGCAGGTGCACACTTCAGCCCAAAAATCAGTTTAAATTTATGTGTTTTGCATTCATCCCTTTAAGTTCTGCTCACAAATCATTTTTTTGAGGTTTTATTCTTGTGTTTCTGTGATTTTGCCTTGGGTTCTTAGTCTTTGGTATTCCAATGTATGTTCTTTTCATCGGAGAGAAACTGAACTAGGGTTAAGATCTGTGCAAACCTACTGCTGTCCATAAGCGAATAACTACAGCAGCAGAGACTTCTACTGAATTCACTCACGGCAACTCTGATTGACATCTGGATGAAGTCATCTGGATCCCATCTCTCCTATGTAAAGTACATCATTTCTGTTCTTATCATAAAAGAAGAAGGGACCTTTATACATCGTGGTGCTTCTTTTGGGTGATGAAAGACACCATGATTACTCTCATTCAGTCTATGTATTTATTTAAAGGAAAATATTACTGAACATTTATAATTTAAACATGAGCCATTAATCAATATAAAAACAAATGATAATAATGGCAACAGCTGTATGCACAAGCATTTATACATCAACAACAAAAGTAAACGGAAAGTTTGTGATTGGAACCAACTATAATCCCACAGTTATTCATTTGAAAAATATACCAAGTAGAAGTGGAATATTTAAGTTTGATTGTCTTTTTCTTTTTAAATCTTTCATGAAAATAATATGGTGTGAGTCATTTATTAAGAAGGATTTCGAACAAAAGCCTCTATTGTGCTGAGGCATAAGCATGAGATACAAAGCAAAAAAATATAATTTTTAAATTTAATTAATTTAATACAGCAGAGACTCATGATGGCAGTGTTTCTGTGAATGGATGCTCAACAGAGCATGTGACCATTGAGAAGGCCCCAGTCTTCAGACAGAAAAGACAAAGACATCTGTTCCAACATCTAACTTCAAAATGAGCAGCTTTAATTTATACAGATAAAAGCTTCCAAGTTGGTCAGAACTACTGAAAATTCCAAGTCAATACAAATATCGACAAATATTGAAAATGAGGTCAGCTTTCTCCTTTGGTTTCATGGTGACATATTAAGGATATATTTATGTTTGAAATTATTCACCTGACTCACTCAAGAGATGCTTGTTTGTACAAAATTCATCATGCTTTAAAAAGTAATAGGAAACAAAAGTCCATAGATGTGATAAATTAGCAGCCACAGGAGAATGGGAATCCATAGTTAACAGTGTGTGAAGGAAACAGACAGAAGTGTGATGTTCTAGGGCAGTATACTGAAAACCGAATTGTTTCACAGGGCACATATTTTGAGTTAAGCATGATTTCTAAGACTATTCTTTTAAAAAGTAAATTCAAACTAGTGTCTAATTGAAATTGGACGAAATATCTGCTATTTGGTGTCACTCAGGTGGTACCAGTTTGTTGGACCAGTTAAATTTGATCTAGTTGCTTTCTCACCTAATAATTACGGTCAATGTGGCCTGAAAGACTCTATCAGTTTTAAGTTTACATTTTTGTGACTTTGTTTGCATTCCCTTTGGAGAACTTTGCTACTTTTGTGTTTTCTCCAGACTGAGACTGTTTATCAACCCCTATGCCTATATACGTGTCTGCTAATGACTCAAGACATTGTATTCTTGGCTCACAAAACATGGAGAAATAAAGCTGGTACTTGTGGAGAAGCATAATCCCCACTGGATAGCTTTTATGATATGTACTACCTGAGAAAGTAATTATCACATATTCAAGTTGTTTACTTAGAACTCTAATAATAACTAGCTCAGAAAGCCCAACTCACTGGTCCAACAGAGGCACAAATGTCTTGGGGATTGCCAATCACTTTCTGATTGGATATAAAACCTTCTTTGAAACCCAAATTTAACCCCAACTTCAGGACCAAGAAGTTACTACTAGACAATCGATAGTCCCTAGAAGAGAACACAGCTCTCTTATAAGCATAGTATTATGCTCTTAATGACTTAGTATTTTACCCATGGACTAAGTCACCTCTTCACCCTTACTTCAAATCCCCTTTCTTCAGTGGATGCCCATCACAGCGATCCACATGTAGTCAAAACAAAGGAATTCTCAGCTCCGAAATGTGACATGAATTGAACATATTCTCTTCTTAGTGCTCAGGAGTCACTGAGGACGATAGGGCAGACATATTTAAATCACCAGAGACAGTGGTTTAATACAAAAGAACAACATTTTCCAAGTATGGCATGGCAGATGCACCCATGACCTTACAATAGTGGTGTATTCACATGATGTAATGCAAATGTAAAACAGACCGTATGTTAACATGGAGGGGATGTGGATATGAAGTCCCATCTCTGGCTAATTTGCCCTTGCCAATTAAATACAACTAGAGAAGGCAAGTCAGTTTTCTTTCATGGTGTGGCCTCTGAGAGTTCCATCATGCTTCAGTTGAAGGATACACATTCAAGAGTTTATGAACAACCAAAATTAGATTTGACGGGGTTTTGGTTGTTTGTTTTTGGTTCTGGGAGGAGTAGGCACAGTTATATACAGTCAAAATACATTCCATGAAATTTTCAAAGATTTAATTGTTTTTAAAAATTGCTTATATAAACAAAAATAACATGGAAAATAGTGGCAGTGAAATTCAAATGTGTGTGTATATATATTCATATATAGTATGAATAAGGGTCCAATGGAAATTTATTTTCATGAAAAAAACATTTTGCCTATAGTGAAATAAAAATTTATTCCTGTGAATTCTTATTTAAGTATTCTTGGCATAAACAGTCATAAATACAAACATACTTATACTATATGCAAGCGTATTTTAACACCAGTGGGGGTCTTTTAAAAGGATGCATTTACTGTTCCTTGAGTATTTCCTTTGTAGAGGTTTAATATGTTTGCTCATAGCATTGGGTGTGTTTAATGTAATGCAATGTAATATTAATACATGTCTTTTTTAAGACAAAATGAGTATTTAAATGTGTACACATACATGCAAGTGATTGAGGACACTTACACAATAAGTACTAAAGTATTAGGGCTCATAGTATGTTAGTAATTTTAATAGACTTTGCCATCATATAATGTTTTGTACAATTCAATGTATTTTTTGTTACACATCCCAGCTTCCTTATACTCACAACCATGAACACTTCAAACTGTTCCAATCATAAGAGACAATAATGTTTTCCTTTATCATAGAAAAAAAATCTACTGTCGAAGGGCACAGCATAAAATATATTGTCAAAGACCTGTTTCTGTGCAGACTAGTTCCTCCAGATCTATGCTTTAGCACAGTTATGTTGAGAAGAAGGCACTGATTTGAAAAATCAGTTTCAAAGTTTGATGTACACAAAGATAATAAGTGTGCAGAAGTCATATATTTATTAATGTAGAAAAGAACTAAAATTTTGTTTCTTTGTTGGAATCTTCCAAAGCTCATTAGCATGGGGGCCACTTGACTTGTGTGAACTCAGGGATTTGGAATGGTCATGCTTTAAATTGCACAGATTCGGCAAACTCTGGCCAAGGATGGGGATTTTCTGTTGTAGTCTTTTCTCCAATTACTTGGATCAACGACATCAGAAGGCTGAATTATAATTTTCCATGCTTAACTCAAGTTTATAAATTTCAAATACTACTTAAAAGTGAGGCTAAGAGACTAACATTTTAAAAATTCTGTTTAGGCCTAGAGATAATTTCTCATACTGAATTAGGTTCCATGTAATCCAGGACAGAATAAGTTTACAGCCCCACTTCCAAAAGAAGCCAGCGTCATGAGCACTCTTGAGCTGAAATCTCAACATAGTTTTAGAGACACAGTTGAGATCATAGCAACTGATGTACTGTGCCTTCTTCATGCCGAGTTCAAATAATATAGGGTTTAGAGCAGGTTATGAGAGGCAGAAAATAACAAAGAAAGATAAATATTTCCAGTGGGACTCTAGAAATTTTTTATAAAGATATTCATAATGATATATTGTTTATACTCTAGCAAATAAAGCTTGAAGATCAGAGGGAGGAGTTAGCCACTAGTTAACCATAGAGGTCTGGAGATCTGTACAGACAGACAGGAAGTGACATGGCTGGGCAGAGATAGGAATGTAAGGCAGGAGGAGAACAGTAATTCTGCCCTTTTGCAGCTGAGGAGTTAGCAAGGTAAGAGTTGGCTGTGATTTGATCTTTTCTCTGTCTGATCTTTATGCAAGCTTTGTTTATAGAGTACAAACAAAATAGCACCATATTATCTATTTTTCCTATTGCTGTGATTAAATATGTGTCAGCAGCAACACAGGAATGTAGGATTTGAAGAGGAACAGTGAGCCCTGGTAGGTATGAGATGGCAGAAGAGAAGCAGCTGGTCACATTGTGTCGTGATCAGAAGATGTGAGAGGTGAAAGCTGGTGCTCAGCTGGCTCTCTTCTTTTGTTTAGTTCAAGGCCTGCAGTATGATGTTGCCAACATTTATGTGGACCAGTTAACACCAGGGAACTCAGTCTAGATACCCGTTCACACACAGGGCTGGAGAGGTCAGTTTCCTCGATGATGCTAGATCCTGGCAAACTGACAACCAGACTGTCATAAAATTCTTCTCACTTCTTAAGTCAGAGCTACAAACTATAGAAAATCCATCCAAAAGAGCATGGATGTATACTTACATTTATGACTGTACACCTTGTTCAGTCGGTTCTTATTCCAGTTAGGTGTGAGCAGGCTGACTGGAGGTTTGAGGCATGGCTGGCTCACTCACGTAGTAGGAATGGTTTAGCGGCTGACAGGTGACTCAATTGAAGTTTAGACTGGAATCCCACTTTTTTTTTTATCATGTTCGTCTTTCTCTGTGTGTCTTATAATGGTTTGTGCTTCAATAGCAAAACAGAACCCAACCCTGATAATTTGTCAAGAGCAGAAGTGTGTTGTAGTTTGGAGGCTGAGAACTCCAAGTTCAAGTCGTTGACAAGATGTGCTGGATGGTAAGGGCTTCTGTCTCTACATAATGGAGGCACTTAGTGGGTCCTCCAGTCAAATGCAAGTGATCTCCACAGACAGGAAAAGACAACACAGCAAATACTGTAGATGAAATCTGCTCTATAATTTAAAAAAGCACATTAAAGAGAAACTATGTTCATGACTTGATCACAATTAAATCCTTACCTCTAAATCATATCACCAGTCCTCAGGTTATAACTCATTGATTTTGAAGAGCATATATTATTTATGCTTTCAACTTATTAGCTGCAAAGTCACGTCCAAAAGTAAACAAATATATAGGGAGAAACAACCTCCATTTAATGAGCTAAGAAATCATTAAAGACAGAAAAGGGGATGGAGAATAATCTGACCACCCATGTGTAATGACATGATAAAAGAAAACACACACTGCTGCCTAAGAGACACAATGGCTTACATGTGTCACTCATACAGTGTGTAAACACAAGCACTGTCTTACTACTGCCCTTCTGAAACCTAGTTATCAAGTGTAGCTTAATTCATTAATGTAATAAATTACTGAGTATATATATTGAATGTTTTGCACTTGATGTTGTGTATTGAGAAGCTGAACGTAAACTTGGTTCTTTCATTTTTGAGTTATCTGCCTTCTCTGTTTCCTTTCAGACACAATACTTCGTTGCATGTCACATCATCAGCCTCTTAACATCACATGAAACTGATGTTACATGGGAAAAAGACAGAGATAATTGTGAACTGACAAATTCCTTTGTGCTAAGAGGCAACATTCAGCCTTGGAGTCCTGGGACACAGAAAATTTACCTTTGAAAAAGGAAAGTTATGAGACAGAGAAAGGCTCTGATCCGCCAAAATTAAAAGAAAAAATTACTAGCCCAGAGGATCATAATAGTGGATTAAATTATTCAGTATTTTAATACTACCTAGCACCAATGGTCATATTAATCCCTCAATAAATACATCATTATAGGTTATTTCACCTTCCTCCAGGACATTTAAAGAAATGAGAGTATATAACAAAATCTTCATAATGAAAATTCAAAGAGATGTGAAAAATTGTCATAAATTTAATCTGAGCCTCTACTATTTGGAAATTTAAGGCAAAAGTTAAATGTATTAACATGAGTTGTTTCACATAGTGTTTCTTATGGATTTTCTCTCTCATATCCACCCATTGAGCCCTTGTACTTTTATTTTTTCTCATGCAATATTAATGTATGTCCAAAATGAATCACCTTAGTAACTCTTCTAGCATTTAACACTTTTTTTTTTAGATTTTCCAGAAGGGAGCATTTATTATCCATTGACAAATCAGGTCATTTTATTCTATTGTCTCTGCACGAAAACTTGGCAGTACTTAAAAATATGGCACTGAAGAATTGAGAAATTATATTGCAATTCAGATAAAGATGTGTCAAATTTAAAAGAATATGTGTAATTTTACCCTATAGTTCCTACACCTGCTAAACGATGAGTCTTATTAGAATACTGTTTCCATAAAGCACCTGTACATGCTCTCAGGTATCTACAGCACTTCATCATATGTTGTTATATTATTGTTATTATTTCTGACAACATTGGTAAATGTGCTAAGTGTGTTCAGTTATGAACCTGGCTGAAAAGATCTTTTTAAATAAAAATAACATTTTTGTAAATTACATGCCATTGTCATAAGAAATAAAATAAGCAAACCTACAACTATAGAAAAAATTGAAAATTCATATTTTTATTTTCAAAGTTACATCTATGCCATTATCACCAATAGCATTAAGCCAGTGCTTCTCAACCGGTAGGGTGGCGAATCCTTCGTTGGTTGAACAACCCTTTCACAGAGGCTGCCTAAGACCATCAGAAAGCACAGATATTTACATTCATTACAAGTCATAACAACAGCAAAATTATATTTTGAAGTAGCAAGAAGACTAATTGTATGGTTGGGGGTCACCACAACATGATAAACTGTCTTAAAGGGTTACAACATTAGGAAAGCTGAGAAACACAGATTTATTTATTTATCATTGATTGTTATTTATTTTTTTCTCTCATATATTACATCCCAACTGCAGTTTTCATTCCCTCCTCTCCTCTCAGTTACTCCCATTCACTTCCCCTGCCCCCAGATCCATTCTTCCTCCTTTTCTCTTCATAAAAGAGCTGACCATAACATGCTAAATGGAAGGTAAGCAGGATCTGGCCTGGTAAGTACTTGGATAGGAGAACCACTGGTTTAAAGGATGTTTTTATTTAGTGTGTGTGTGTGTGTGTGTGTGTGTGTGTGTGCATATGTGTGTGTGCGTTTGTGATTGTGTTCACATGTGCACAGCTCTGGAGACTAGAAGAGGGCATTAGATTGGAGATTGGAACTCAAATTACAGATGGTTTTGAGCCACATGACATGGATGCTGAGAACTGAACTTGAGTACTCTGGAAGAGCAACAAGTAGTCTTAATGAATGGGTCATTTCTTCCTCCTGTATTCTGAGTGATTTAAAGTGTGCTGCAGAGCTGACATCATCAGTGCAATACCTACCATGCGAGCATAACTACCTGACAATCATGTGAAAGCCTGGGGCAACAGCTCGTGACTGAGATGCCATCATGAAGAAGTCTAAAGAGGAGGGAGAGCAGAGACAGTTGGAGCCTAAGGCTCACTGATCAGCTCATGGTCAGTGAGATGGAAAATTATTTTAAATGATGGAGTACAATTAAGGAAGACATAAAACACCAACCGCTGGTCTTCATAGTCATGTGCATAGATATGATCACATACCTGCAAACATACGCGTACACACACATGATCACATACACACTACATGTTCTCACACATACACAGACAATAAATAAATGGCTCAACATTATATTAATGTGCCATTCTGTATTTAGATTATTTGAAAGTCACATGCTAAAAATATATTCATATTTATACTAATTTTAATAAGTAAGAAAGAATATTTTTATTTTGTGGCATGATTTAATTGTTTACATAAAGTTAAGTAAATTTGTGTATAGGTATTTTTCATATATATGTATATAAAATTCAATGCTGAGAGACTGCCTATAATTTGCACAATATCTCAATTCTTCAATAGACCACCTTGTCTAAAACTTTCAACATTTCTTATTATTTATTATCTGTAACTTGGTGGTCAGGCTTAATTTCAATCATACATTGCAAATTATGGACTCACCTTGAAACTACAAGAAACCGGATAGCACAGTAAAACAAGTCACACATGTTCTGGTTTGCAAACACATGTAAGTTTTGTTTACATTATACTATGTTATTTATTAAGTACTCAAAGCATGTGCATGTATATACACCACAATTAAAAAGAATAATTTATGTGGCTAGAGAGATGGCTCAACAATTAAGAATGAGTACTGTTTTTTTCAAAGTACTTAGTTGTAGCTGCCAAATCAGGCACACGCAACCAACTATAACTCCATTTACAGCAGATTAAATGCCTCTGATCTGCTTAGGCACCTGCACTCTTGCAAATATCACACAAACACACACACACAGCACAAACAGTGCACACAATTAAACATGCAAACAATTCTTTAAAATGTATTTTATTATTAAATATCAGGTTGGTGGCAATGCTAGACTTCAGTGATTCATTTCAGGAAAGTGATGTCACCTCCATGAAAGCCAGTCCTGCGTAGAACCCTAAGACCTTTTCCCCTAAGTTGGTAGGTCCTCTAGATGTTTCCTGTCCTATGGCCAGAGAGATAGAGCTATGTTGTGGCAAGCAGCACTGGGAGCTGATGACAGAGGCCCCATGCCAGGAACATCCAGAGAAGCAAGCAAACAATAGCTGCATAAGCTTCCTTCTAGCCTCTATGCTGGGAAGCAAAATTTTTTTTGACACACAGTTGCTAGTCATATATTAATAAACATCAAGAACTTTCCAGGAACCTTATTCTTGTCTAATGAACAAAATAAACCATTCAAAACCAGCAATTAGGCAATAAATGCATAAGGACTCAGACAACTAATTCACAAGAGCTGTTTTAAGGAAGCTTGATTGAAATCAAAAGAAAAATTAGCATTCAAAATCAATTCAATAGTCTATCACAGAAATTTAGTTGAGATTGAAGTAATTAAAATGAAATCAAACAGAAAGCCTCCAGATATAAGGTACCCTAACAGAGCAGCTCCACTAATAGGACATTTCAGATTGAAGAAAGCACAAGGAAGCCAAGAGCAGACATTAGGATATGGAGGAGGAGGAGGAGGAGGAGGAGGAGGAGGAGGAGGAGGAGGAGGAGGAGGAGGAGGAGGAGGAGGAGGAGGAGGAGGAGGAGGAGACAACAGTTGAAAAGAGGATTAAAGTTAGTGCAAAGAAACAAGGACAAGAATTGGGAGGGTATTTTTATTTTGGGGTTGGAGTGGAAGGTAATAGTAGAATGCTTGCCTACCTTAGAAATAACGTGGACCTCACAAAGATGAAGGATACAAAATAACACCCACAGGAGGTTCAGAAGCCATCAGCCACATTCAGCTAACACATATATCCCAAGATGTGTTATATCAAACTCTTGATGATTACAAAGGTGATGAGAATATGAATTAGTAAGAGAAAATTTTATAGGAAGAGGTAGAATGAAACAATTTCAGTGCTACACACACACACACACACACACACACACCATACACACAGAGTAACACAGAACCAAAAATGTCTGTGTTAGTCAGTTTCTCATTGCTTTAGCAAAAGACTTTAGAGTATAAATTAATTAAGAGACATAGTTGGACTCAGGATTTTAGATATATCAGTTTCAGCTCTATTGGTTGTGTGGTGGCATATCATAGCAGAAATGACTGATGATGACCCTTCCTAATAATTCTCAACTCATTACGCTTCACCAGTTCAACTGTGCTAGAAACCAATTACTCAGAGAGACCTTTAGGAAACCACAATTCCCACTAAACTAGCCCACCTTACAGTGATTCCTCTATCTTAAAATGCAAATGCACTTAGTCTATAAGATTCCCTAAAGTCTTCACTCTTCTAGCAATGCTCCCATTTCTTTTTTAAATATTTATTTATTTATTATTATAAATTAATTGTTTTTTTATATTTCTTTTTTTAATATTTATTTATTATGTATACAGTATTCTGTCTGCATGTATGCCTGCAGGCCAGAAGAGGGCACCAGACCTCATTCCAGATGGTTGTGAGCCACCATGTGGTTGCTGGGAATTGAATTCAGGACCTTTGGAAGAGTAGGCAATGCTCTTAACCACTGAGCAATCTCTCCAGCCCCGTAAATTAATTGTTTTATGTACATTGGTGGGAAAGTGTCAGTGGTTCCAGACAACTAGAGTAACAGACTGTTGAGAGTTGCCACATAGGTGCCAGAAATTGAACCTGAGCCTCTAGAAGAGCAACCAGTGCTTATTTGGTTTTCTGTTTGTTTGTTATCAGGATTTCTCTGTAGGTTTGGAGCCTGTTCTGAAACTCACTCTGTAGACCAGGCTAACCTTGAACTCATAGATTTCTGCCTGTCTCTGCCTTCCATGAGCTCTTAGCCATTGAGACATCACTCCAGTCCCAAATAATCAAGTCAAACACACCTGTTACCTTTGGGAAACAAGAAAATGAAGCTAAATATTTCTAAGAAATAATGACTGGAGAGGCATTAAGGAAACATTGCTCTTTCAAAGAGAAAAGACAGAAAATACCATTCGGAAATGGGAGGAGGGGAGGCAGTGGAAATTTTGAATGATATTAGTTATAAAGCAATAAAAAATAAATAAATAAAAAGAAAATACCATTCAGAATATTAAAACAAAGCAAAGAGAGCCAAGAGACACAAGAATTAAGTCCTAATATTTTATATCTGGCTTTGGACACATTGCTATATAGGCTGTGGTCTACAAAGAATTTAGGAGGTTCTGTCCATAGAACTTACTGGTGTTGGCGAACTGCTGCTATATAGTACCTCTGCTTCCTATTGTACATATTCTACATCGTTTCATCTCATCTTCTTGGGGTCTCTACTGCAGCTGTGAAGCTACACATTACCTGCCAGCTCCACACATTACCCAGTTTAGTGTTGCTTACAGGGACTCTGATGCTGACTAGCCACACACAGACTGGCTTTGCAAGCTTCCTTTTGAGATCACAGTGGAAACCTCTATGACCTCATAATCTTTCCCTTCTACCTTCCTGCAAAACTAGTTTACTATGGAATTTTAAGGGAAAAGCAGCAGATGCTAGCATCACCTACATGGTTTTGCTTCTGCAGACTTATAAAATGCAAATGTTATGGGTGTTTATATGTAAAATGTTCCCCAGGAGTTCTTTTGTTTGAATGCTTGCTCTCAAGCAGGTAGTGCCATTTGGAATGTTGCTTTGAGGTGATCAGTAGAAGTGAATTCTAGGGCTGGGTCTCTCAAGGTCACATTTACTTCAGACTCTTGCCTTTTAAAATATCTGTTCTAGGTACTATCATGGGACAAGCCACTGCCATATATTCCTACTGCTAGGAGCCTCCATGCCGTGTATTTATCACAATGATGGATTGATATTATTCCTTAAACCATGAGCCAAATTAAACCTTCCCTCCCTTAAGCTGATTTTGTCGGGAATTTTGTCACAACAATGAGAAAAGAAGTACATAGGATAATGGAGGTTTCCATCAATATTTCAAAGGAAAGATTGGGAGGGTGTGCATTGTGTTGTAGCGTTGAATTTCCTGAAAAACAGCCCCAGGCAGGATAATGTGTTATGTTATAATAGTGATGCCAAAGCTGTAATAGAAATTAGTGAAGCAAGCTACATACAATGCAGGCTTAAGGAGGCAGCAGGACACATGGAAAGCGCCCTGGAAAGAAAAGCCTTATGGCTGTAACCAGCATGCCTATTGGGTGTGCCTCCCAAAACTTTTGAATACCACATTGCACTATAATTATGCCATTGTTTGCTCTGCGTGTTAGGCATGGGGAGTTAACGTTTGTCCTTCTTGTTTTCAGTCTTGCTTTAGTACAGTATCCTCTCTCTCTCTCTCTCTCTCTCTCTCTCTCTCTCTCTCTCTCTCTCTCTCTCTCTCTCTCCTTTCTCTCTTTTTCCCTCGTGTCTCTCTCTACTTCTTTCTCTCTCTCTCTCTCTCTCTCTCTCTCTCTCTCTCTCTCTCTCTCTCTCTCTCTCTCTCTCTCTCTCTCTCTCTCTGTCAGTGTATCCGAGGAGATTTATACAGATAGTTTTAAGCAAAGCTGGAGGAAGAAAGAACTTAAACTTAAGAACCGGAGGAAACCTGGGGTGAAGTGAACTCTGCCCTGTGCTGTAGGGAGGATATGGAACTATGGACTACACACAGAATGCCACGGCAGAATCTGGAATGACTCCTAAGGGCTCATGTGTTAGTCTCGGTTGCCTGCTTTGAGATTCTGGGAACTAGTAGAAACTTTGATGTGTTGTGCCTAGTGGGATATTTTAAGGGCATTAGGTAGATTCACATATCTTTCTTCCTTCTTGTTACTCCAGGCCAGGAGGCAAACATTTTTGTTCAACTATGTTCTTGCCATGGCATACCACCAGAGGCTCAACCCAATAGGTACAACCAACCATGAAATTCAGAGTAAACCCTTCTCTTTATAACAATATTAGCTTTAGATTCTTATAGCAACAACAGTCTAACACAGCCATTTTTAAAACTTCATGGCCCCTCACCAGGATCAGATGTCAAGTAAAGAAACACAAAGTTTGATCTCACAAAGGACAGAGATTCTCACCCACTGAAGGTTTCATGAGGTTGCAGCCTTGGCGCTTCAGTCTAAATCAAGCTCCCAAATGCTATCCCTGAAAATGAAATCACTTCTTCCACCCAGGTTTCTTCATGTCAAAGACAGCCATAACTGGAAAAAAAATCTGACTTCTGCTGCTGTTGATGCCTCACCCATGGATCATAAATGTTCTCACATCCAGAGTGACAGTGAATTCCAGAAAGTTCCCAATTTACTTCTCCCTAACCATTCAAAGGAAGATTATCAATGCAAGATATACATTTGAACAAATGTATGAGAACTGAAAGCCAAAATTGCTACTTGATCAAGAGCTGCAGAATGAGTGTTGCTTACAGGTGTGAAAGCAGCGTTTATCACTCTGAACACTTCCGTCAGATCTGGGGCTGATCAGTGCCTCATAATTGAGCAGTAATACTGAAAGGAATAATGTGTTTTCTAAGCAATGGCATTATATTTTTCAAACAATTTTTAATAGAGAAGGAAAAGTGATAACTTTCTTTTCTTTTTCTTTTTTTGTTTCTATTTACAGACAATGAGCTCCAGTGTGTTTTAGACAATAGGTCATGAAGCAATTACACTTGAATATTGTGATGACAGAACTTGGCTTCAGGAGGGGAAATCATATGTAGAGTGGAAATACTGTTCTTTGAGCTATTGTTGTTAAACTTTATTAATCAATTATTGAGCGGTTATCTACGAATTTGTTAAAACAGTGATAATATTTGAAAGCCACAGAACTATTAATTCTTTGAGATTGTGTAACAAACTGAGTTCTTTACAGTCTCTGTTAAGTATTCAGAGTATTGGCTATTAAGTATTGGCTAGTAGCTTGACCCTCACTGAACTCTGACTTTCTAGTTCCTAAATTGAATCACATCCATATTAAAAATCAAGTCTTCATCATACATCCATTTCAATCAATTCCAATATTGTATTATTTAATCACGGATCTGTAGCTTATGTCTAAATACTAGGCAGGTGCACTGGCAAATTTTTATATCATCTTAGCACAAGCTAGGGTCATTTTTTAAAGAGGAAACATCAATTAAGAAAATGTCCCCACCAGACTGGCCTATGTGCAAACATGTGGTGCATTTCTTCATTGATAAATGATCAGGAAGAGCTGAGGTCACTGCAGTGTTGCTGCATCTCAACTGTTGGTATTGCGTGCCGTGTTACTTCCCTGCTTAAGTTCCTACTATGATATGTCTTAGTGATGGACTGTGACTTGGAAATGCATAATGAATAAACCCTTTCCTCTCAAATTTTATTTTGTCATAAATACTTTCATAAATGTTTTTCATATCATAAATTATAAACTAGAAGCTAAATTTATTACTATATTGAAATATTTACTAAATATTAATTTATTAAATACATTGGGGCTAGTGAAATAAACATGGTTTTAAATAAAATATTTTAAGTAAACTTTTGGAATCTTCATAATGTCTATCTTAAAGTAAAATTATTGGATTTTTATTATTATTTCTACATTTATTCTGCTACCTTCTGTTTTCTTGGCTGAAGTATATGAAGAAAATTTAAGGCCACAGAGATGGTAAGTCAGAAAACAGGAGAACATCTTTGTTTGCCCTACATTGTTTATTGGGTATCAAGTTGCCAAATGTAACCCATGCTAACAGTGATGGTGGAACTAGAAAGCACTGCACTATATCCAAGCTATTGAAAAGAACCACGGACAGCGCCATGTAACTTGTGACCCTTTCCAAAGCCGAGATTCGCTCAGTTTTCAATATCAGCTTACACATCTCCAAGTATGTGTGTGTGTGGATTGGTTTGAAGATCCATTAATTGTCAGGATTTCTTAACATTTTTTTCTTTCAAACCACCACTCATGAATTGCATATTTAGAAAATAGTGGTTCAATCAATTATATGCCTTGATCAAATGTTGACCTACCCTACAAAACAATAAAATCCATGCCATATCATAGTAAAAAAAATCAGTAACAAAATATATCTGACAATTTCTAAAATAAAAGTGTCAACTGCTTCAACACATACATTACAATTTGACTATTTTGGTGACGATTATATTTTATAATTACATTTTATAATGTGAACACTAGTCTTTAATTTAGAAATGAGTATTTTATTTTTTCAAATTCTCCAATCTGGAAAATTTTTATCATTATTTTAATGTTTGTACATTGCCCCAAAACTGTTTTATCAATAAAATAATGCCAAGGGCCAGAAATATTCAGCACAGAATTTTATCAGAACTTTAATGTGTAATTAAGACTAATACTGTTCAAATTATTCCACAAAATAGAAACTGGAGGAGCATTGACTAATTCTTTTTATGAGGCCACAATTGCTCTGAGAACTAATCCAAACAAACACCCCAACAAAGAAATAAAATTAGAGATCAGTATCCTTTATGAACAAAAATGCAAAGATTTAAAAAAGAAAAACCTAAAAGTTTCGCAACAGAATCTAGTAACACATCAAAAGATTATCTACCATGACCAATGAGACTTTGTCCTAGAGATACGGGGATGGTTCAATATATATAAATCAGTAAATATAATCAACCACATAAATAGACTGAAAGACAAAAATCACATGATCATCACATGAGATGTAGAAAGGGCCTTTGGCAAAATCTAACATCCTTTCATAATAAAAATAATGAATGGATCAACTAGGCTACAGAGTACACATCTCAATATAATAAATGTCATCAACAGCAACCACATAGTTAACATCAACCGAAATAGAGAGAAAAGCAAAATATTTTCATAAAATCAAGAACATAATGATGGGATTAAGACCTACTCCATGAGATGGAGCCCATTCTTGAGATGACATATGTCTAGTAACCACAAGCTTGAGACTGGAAATGCCTGGGACCCAGGAGAAAACAAAATGTTGCTAAAGGAGCATAGCCATATGATGTCTACAGGCATTCAGCTATTCCTTTTGATCCATGCCTCACTCAACCATCATAAGTGACAATTTGTCTTGAAGTAGATGTAAACTAACAAGAACTCCACAACTAGACAATGTACAGAGAGTGAGAAACTTTGGATCTGTAGGTCCTAAATGAGATGTCTTCATCAAACCCCTCCCCTCAGTTCTTGGTTGCTGTGTGGAAGATGAAGCAGAAAGATTGTAAG
Source organism: Microtus agrestis (assembly GCA_902806775.1). Lineage (NCBI taxonomy): Eukaryota > Metazoa > Chordata > Mammalia > Rodentia > Cricetidae > Microtus > Microtus agrestis. The sequence goes on along the minus strand of CADCXT010006976.1, from coordinate 3,039,668 downwards.
AGCCAGAGTGGATGGATCTCAACAAGGAAACCATTTCTTCCACATACAAGACTCACAGACATCAGAACTTAAGAGTCTGTAGCGGCACGCATAGTCTTTACAGGCTCTAGATAAGTGGGTTATCAGCACTAAGAGGGAGAAATAGACAGGAACTCCCTCTCTAACCAAGAAACAATTCCCAATTGGCATTTACCTTCAAGATTACTTTGTTCCAATGGAGTCTTACTGGGTGTATTAAAACACACACACACACAAACACACACACACAATTTAAGATTATGTACAGGAGAAGAGTCAACCCAAATGAAATTGGTGGCATTTTATAGACTTTTTTTTTTGTTACACATTACTTTGCTTTGGCATATATTAGTGGCCTTTTGCTTATATATTATGGTTTCTGATTTGTGTTTCTATGGTTCTTATGTGTGTGTTTCTTGTAATTTTTCCTTTATTTATTTATTTATTTTTTTATTTATTAAAGATTTCTGTCTCTTCCCCACTGCCGCCTCCCCTTCCCTCCCTCCCCCAATCAAATCCCCCTCCCTCGTCAGCCCAAAGAGCAATCAGGGTTCCCTGCCCTGTGGGAAGTCCAAGGACCACCCCCTCTATCCAGGTTTAGCATCCAAACTGCCTAGGCTCCCACAAAGCCAATAGGTGCAGTAGGATCAAAAACCCATTGCCATTGTTCTTGAGGTCTCAGTAGTCCTCATTGTCCGCTATGTTCAGCGAGGCCGGTTTTAACCCAGGCTTTTTCAGACCCAGGCCAGCTGGCCTTGGTGAGTGCCCGGAGAAAATCTTCACCAACCCTGCAACTGACAAAGGTCTGATCTCCAAAATTTTTCCTTTTTTATAAAATTTTTAATCTTTTTTATTTTGGTTGTTTTCTGCATAGTGAGAGAAAGAAGGGTTGTGGTTAAGTGAGTGGAGAGGTAGAGATAATCTGGGAGGAGTTGGGGGAAGAGAAACTCCAAAAAGAATATATTTCATAAAATTCTGTTTACAATAAAATATTAAATTTTAATACATTAAAGCATTAGGAAGGAGTTGAAAAGATGGCTCAATATGTAAAAGCACTTGAACACACATTTGAAGATTTGCAGATCAATTCCTGGATCTCATAATGAAAGAAAAAAAAACCTAAGTTCTTAAAGTTGACCTCTAATTCATCAGGGCAAACACAAGCACTCACACACACCATCTTCACAAGCACTGATGATGATAATAATAACTATACAAGGTAAGAAAATTTAAAATAATGTGGTCTAGCTGATTTCACACTATTTTATTATTTTTATTGAGCTCTACATTTTTCTCTACTGATGTGGGAGTGTCATATATCAATCTGTTGATTTCAATGGTTAAGTAATAAAGAAACTGCTTGGCCCTCTTAGGTTAAAACATAGGTGGGTGGAGTAAACAGAACAGAATGCTGGGAGTAAGAGGAAGTGAGCTCAGAGGCCATGCTCCCCTCTCCCGGGCAGATGCGATCGATGAAGCTCTGACCCAGGATGGACTTAGGCTAGAATCTTTCTGGTAAGCGCACCTAGGGGGTGCTACACACATTATTAGAAATGGGATAGTCCAGGTGTGAGAGTTAGCCGAGAAGAGGCTAGATATAATGGGCCAAGCAGTATTTAAAAGAATACAGTGTCCGTGTAATTATTTCGGGGTGTACGCTAGCAGGTGGCCCAGGTGCTGGGGACACAGCCCTGCAGCTCCTATTACAACACTCTGCTTCCCTCTTTGCCTCTCCCCTCCTCCATCAACTCTCCCCCTGGTCTCCACGCTCCCAATTTACTCAGGAGATTTTTTTCTTTTTCTACTTTCTACTTCCTATGTAGATCAGATCTATCTAAGGCTCTCTTAGTGTCCTCATTGTTGTCTAAGTTGTCTGGGATTGTGGTTTGTAGGCATATTTTCTTTGCTTTATGTTTAAAAACCACTTATGAGTGAGAACATGTGATAATTTTCTTTCTGTGTCTGGGTTACCTCACTCAAAATAATGTTTTCTAGCTCAATCCATTTTCCTGTAAAATTCAAGATGTCATTATTTTATACTGCTGTGTAGTACTTCATTGTGTAAATGTACCACATTTTCCTTATCCATTCTTTGGTCAAGGGACATTTAGGTTGTTTCCAGGTTCCGGCTATGACAAACAAAGCTGCTATGAACATAGTTGTGCACATGTCCTTGTGGCACAATTGAGCATGCTTTGGCTATATACCCAATAGTGGTATTCCTGGGTCTTGAGGAAGGTTGTATCCTAATTTTCTGAGAAATCGCCACACTGACATCCAAAGGGGTCATACCAGCTTTCATTCTAATCGCCACACTGACATCCAAAGGGGTCATACCAGCTTTCATTCATACCAGTAAAGCAGAAGTGTTCCTTTTTCCCCACAACCTCTCCAGCATAAGTTGTCATCAGTGTTTTTGATCTTGGCCATTCTTAGATGGAATCTCAGGATTGTTTTGATTTGCATTTCTCTGAAGGATGGCTCAGCTGTTAAAGGCTAGGCTCACAACCAAAAAATAAGATTTCACACTACTAAGTAATATGGTCAGATTGCATGAGAGCCATTGTTTAAGGATATATAAGGAAGTGTTTGAACTTTAAAATAACAAAAAAAACAAAAATAAAATACAAATAATATTTGAAAGGAGAATTTAAAACAAGGTAAGGCAAGATTCATTCCAAAAATAATAGATTTTCAAAATAGGACAGCTGAATATCATGGTCAAGTACATGCAAAGTTTCAAAACTTTCACTGGGATGTCAGACTATTGACAATCTCTAAATTAATTTATCTACTTTTGCCTCAACTTGAATTGTTTAATTAGATAATTTGAACACGTGAGCCAGTCTCTATTCAATAATGAGGTATTGATGGTTAGCTGTGATGCTCAGAGGAGTGGCTTTCCTTGACATCATTTCCAATAGGCATTGAAAATGTAGCTTTGTTTAAGTAGAGAAGCTGCTCCCTCCGATCAATGGTCTAAATGATGAAACTGTCACCAGGTTTAATGGATCCATAATCATATCAGAAGCAATTATGCTATACTAATGACTTTTTTCTAAACATTTTTTTCCCAGAGTAAATGAATTTTAGGGCTATAGAAGAAAGGATACTAACGTCATGAATGCATTTATTTGCATAGTTGGTATGTTCTATGATAGGTCAAGGACAAAATGAGAAGACATTATCATCATTCCTTTGACATGTAGGTGACACACAGCAATGAGAACAAATGGATCCCTGTGCACGAACGCCACAGAGAAGACAAATGGACAGAAAAGTCTCATTAAAGACTCATTCTTTTAAAAGCCTGCTAGTCTTGTTTCTGTATAACTGAAAAATTTGCTTCGCATACTGTTCCTCTCTTTAGACAATTCCACTGTGGGCTTTCCTGCCAAAGACTATTTGTTCTATGTAGACTCTTGATTATATAACAAGGACTTTGGATTTTATAATCAACAAGACAAATGTAATGTTGACTTTTTGAAATAAACTTATGTTAAAATAAAAACAATGGGAAACCATAATGGATAAAAGTTGAGCATCACGCAAAGTTTGCAATAGAAGTGGGGAGTTAATAATTAAAATATTGTGAATACTGCATTAAATATAAATGATTTTAATAATGATTTGTTAAATATGAGTTCTGCGACTACATGCCTAGCCCTCTGGTCCAAGTGTGGAAACTGGAATTTAAATATTATCAAAACTTTTAATTATACTACATTTAGAAGCCTACAGACAAGTGTCCAAGTACCAAATGACCAACATAGCCTAAATTATATATTCCAGTTCTTCAGGTTTATTCCTCCCCTCCACTATGAGCAATGTATCAATTTGGATTGGAAACTCTGCTAAATGTTAGGTGGCAGAGTTGTCTCAGTAAGTAAGAACATTGACTTTTCAGCATGAAACCCTGAGTTTAGATCTCAAGACTTGCAAAAGTGAGGATTAGCTAGCAACCCCAGTGCTGGAGACACTGCACAAAAGAATAATTGGGGTAAAATGTTGACAAGTTTCATATTTAGTGAGAGACACTACCTTGAAACAAAATAAAATAAACATGAAAGCAAAGCAAAAATAGGAACCTGGACATGATATGCACACAGGCAAGCACACCATTGTAGGCTCACACAGGTATAAAACAATATACCACATAGTAATAATAATATTAACACCTGCCAAATTCCAGATTATAGGAACATGGATTTCATCTTGAAATGGCTTTTCCAAAATCAAATCCACATTTGATTTTCCTAAATATGTACACACCATACCATTTAAAGTAGCTTTGAATTGAGTTGGAGTACATACAGCAAGGTGAGTGGTATATAATTTGAGTTGAGAAGGATGCACTGCTTCAGCAGTGTTCTACACTGAATATGTGTGTTCCTTATTGTGGCTATACTTGGAGGAGTTCCTGAGGGAATAATTTGGGTTAAAGGATATCATAACGCTGAACTATTGATCAAATAAGGTTATTGACCTCCAAATAAAGGTGTCAAAGAGGGACGTTTCCTTGTTAAACATGAAGAAGCCAGGGGAAGACCATGTGAATGTATAATGAGTGGTAGCCATCTCTAAGCTAAGAGAACAGTCTTTACAAGAAACCAGATTATTTGTGGGAAAACACAATATCTGTGCTCAAGACACCAATCTGTGTTACTACGTCATAGCTGTTCAATTAGATGAAGGTAGATGGTAAATAAGGAATTTTTTGAAATACACAATATGTATGGTTTCCACAAAAAGTAAATACATAAACAGTGTGGAAAAATTAAGTGACAAAACTGAGATCTTGAACAAGGTTACTTGTAAGAAAACAACAGGTTTCTAAAATGCAGGTCAGGTTAATATGTTAGTTCATTGATGATGATCTCGAAAGTTCCATACAGTTCATCAGGTAGGGAATGGATCATGTAGAGAATTCTAAAATCATAAGAATGCCGATTTTATAACAATGGCAGTGAAGCTTCGCTTGAGGAGTACTTTTTAGCAAGATAAAAACATGAAACGATTTGTGTGTTTAAAAAGTCACCATACCACTCTTGTGTTAAGAGGATGCAGGTACCTGCTGAAGTACATAAAAAGACATTATATGCTACCTGAAAAGAGTGTTCCATTTGACCATTCAGCAAAGGATAGAATGAAACATCATTGAAAAATAAAGTGGAGGTTCATGGTAGAGGGCAATGGTACTTTAAAATAATAAGGAACTTTATATATTAAAAAGTAAGCAGCTAATATACTATTTTAATTAATTCTTACTTTCAGTCTTAAAGCAGAACTCCTCCCCCCTTTTTAATTTTGAAGTAAAATATACATTTTATGTGGGAAGAGATAAATCAATAAATTTTATATTCAGTTTAGAAAAATGTAATAAATATTTCACAGTATTTTAACTGGGATAACAGGGTCCCAGGTGACACAACAGTCTAGATTCCTGCTCTATAATAATCAGCATGTGACACAGAAATGCTAAGAAGAAAAAGAAGCACACTCTTGAACTTTTAGAAAAAGCATCAGGACATGGAAAAATCAGCAACAAAATGAGAAGGTTGAAACTTTCAATAATGTAAAGTTAAAGTGAAATTTATACTTTAATAATATACGATCTCTAAAATATAAGTTTATGAATGAAGGAATAAGAAAAACCACCAGTTTTTCTGAAATCCATTCGAGGAGGATGAGATTTCTATAGACCTAAGATGAGAAGATCTATATTAATTTTGAAGTCCATAAGTAATGGACAATAGGTAATGAAATGATTAAACAATGAAAAATATCTTGCATAATTGAATATAGATTTAATTTTTCAATGGAAAAGGAAGACAGATGGCATTATTAAGATTTCCAAAACTAAGATTCCCAAAATGAGGATATATTATATAGAAACACAGAATAGGAGACAGTCATCTGCAAAGGAGGCTGGAGAGACTTATTTCAGTAGTGAGACGAATTCATGGTGGAAACTTACTATGTTACAATCTTGACTGTCTTTTGAAAATGATTACTTGTACCAATGACCTCTTCATATCCATTTAAGAGTAAAGATGAACAATTAATTCTTTAAATGCTCATATTTCCTACTAGAGAATGGGATGTATGATGCAGTAACAAGTTTACAATGGCATTTCCATGTCTTGTATAGCAGACACTAAGTACATATATACAGTAAGGACTCCTGAACCAAGGATCTATATACCTATACTTTTACTCCACAAATGTGCAGAAGGACCATTTAGATATTTGTTATTAATTCAAAGTTTATTAGAGATAAATAATATAGACTTTATAATGCATACTTTTTTCATTTTAAGTTTATTGATGTTAATAATATAGACATTTTTTAAATGTGAAGATATGATTGATTAATATATATGATAATAGATGTTTTCAGAATGTTCATTCAGTCCTCTTAGACTGACAATAATCCCATCTGAGCTTACCTGTCTTCTTTAAGGTGGTGATATTATTTACCGATAATTTATATTTGCATTTTTAACAATGGATTTTGGTACTTAGTTCTTTTAACAGAGATAAATGCAAACATATAGGAGAATGGCCATTGACAACATTTCCATGAATTTCTGTGAAGACTAAAGATTTCCATCAATAGCTAAAATTGCTTTATACAGTATTTTTGCTATAATTGTATGAAAGACTGTTCATGAAATTCACATAGCTGGTATGAATTATTGTCATTATTATTGGTGGTGGTCTTTTTGTTTATTTACTATTTTTTTCTGTTTGGGTTTTAGTTACTGTACTTTGTATAGATTCATCTTCAACTCAGTATTTCTCTCCTCCTTCAGTTTGCTGAGTTCCTTGGAAACATAATTCTTTTTCTTTTGCTTTTGGTCACTTCACAGTTTTAAGGAAAATATTATTCACTGGTTACATAAGGGAGACTGAGATAATAGATTTTATGCCATATAACAACATGTCTTCCTGTATGCAGGGCCTTCAGGGCAGCAGTTCAGCTAATGTAATCAACAGCCTTGCTTGTGCTGGGCATTTTGTTGCTTTAGGCTAAGCTTCTAGATTTCTCTAGAGTGTCCTTACATTCCAGGTAGAGGTTATCTTGACTTAGGGTGTATTTACTTTACTTCCTTGTCTCCAGGTTTTGTTCTTTCTCCAGTGTCTGAGAAAAATTTGTGATTTTAATGTACCTGTTATATGAGAGTCTTAGTCTGGTTGAGAGTGTGTAAACATCCTCCATACTTGTGTATAATTATGATTAACAGACAGTTTCCTGTGTCTTGGGTTCCTGTCTAGTACCATGTTCTTTCCATCCTCTAGCCCAAGTTAATGATACAATGTATATTTCACCTTTATGCCAGAATGTGAAAAAGTTTATATATTACTTTTTCCGCTTCTACCAGATATAATGAGGACAATAATACTTTGAAACATTTTGTTACAGTTCCTGATATTGTGCTTGATGAAACTTTTTCTCTTGAGAATAATAAATATGTGTGTGTGTGTGCACATGTGTGGATATATACATGCATGTGTGTATGGATATATATGTATATTATATATATATTTATATATATATATTATTTGAATTTATACTCAGACATTTTTTTCTTGGTCTGGGTGGATATTTCTATTGAAGTTTGGGACATTTGGTTATTTTTTGAAGACATAGGAATAGAATAATATATTGTGGTAAATTTACAAAAAATATTCGTATCTACTCTCAATTTAAGTAATTAGTATTGTAGGCTATTGGATAAATTCTTGCTTCAAATTTTCCAGCCAGTAGCCTGAGACTGCCTTGTCCTTAGGTTGTTTTCCAGGTCATAGAGTAGGATCTTAGGAATTTCATTGTTTTCATATCAGTGTTACACTCACAGTTATGACACTTCCCAGTTCCTAAATCAAGTTATTGTAAGTCACAATAATTAAAATTAACCAGATTCTTCCTTTCCATGGTCTTGAGTTTTAAGATAAAATATGTTGGAGTCTTGGGATTCCCTCTGGGGGAGCTGTTGTTTTCCTTTCAAGGGGAAAGTATTGTCTTAAGGATGACTAAAACTTTTCAATTAATAAAATTGGCAATAGAATGCTCAAATGTTTTGTTATCAATAATTATTTTAAGTTCTGTTATCCCAAGTCAAAGATTATGGAGGAAAATTTCTTGTTTGCTGATAATCTATATTCAATGTAATATATAGTTAACTTTGTTATATACAAACATAAAATATTGTTCAAACAGACTGCTGAATTTTGGAGCTGGCAAATCTTGTTTGATAACATGCAGTTTAGAATACTGACACATTTTAAATCTATGTAGAACCTTTATAATATCAATTAAGAAGCATTGATCTTTGTAAAACACAACATTGTATTTATTTCAGAAATGTTAATCACATTTGAGGATCAGGATAATGGTTTACTCTCCACAGATTTTTGACATAGGACTATATTGAGTCGCCTGGGAAACTGAAAAAAATGGCCTTCCAGTGGTTCATTGTGTCTATACTGAAGTTGATTGAATTTGTTTCCTGTCCTTTCGATAAAGGACTCCTTGATTTTTGTTGGTTTTATAATTATTTTTTATTTTTAAACCTTTTATTATTTTTTGTTGTGATTTATTCTGTCATAGCATACTGGGATAGAACATAGCATATAATTTTAATATGTTTAACATTACCAATAAATGTTGAAATCTTTCTGAAATATCTCACTTGTTCCTAATTAATAAGATTAGAGAAGCCTTTAATGAACTTAAAATATCACTAATTGCCTTCTCATTTAGAGGAATCTTTTCCATTAGTATATGTGCTATATAGGCTGAACTCATTCAGTGAAATCATAATATTATTAAAAATAGTGTATCTTCAGCCTCATAAACACTGAACAACTCTTACCCACTGCAGTATTACTTCAGTTGATTTAATAGGCAAGGAAAGGTAGACACAGAGGGATATACGTGGCTTGAATATAAAATTTCATCTCTGGTTTGTGTTGGAGGTTGAATCTCCAGCTGTTGGGGCTGGTGTGCACGGTTGTGCAAACATTAGGATTTAGAGCTCAGCTGGGAGAAATGGGTCACTGGGGCATGCCTTTGAAAGTTCTACTTGGTCCCCAGTCCTGCCTTTGTCTCATGTCTATTATGCTGTGAACAACTTATTCCAACACAAATGTTTCTCTCAATGACGTTCTGCCTGTCCATGGGCCAAAGGTCAATGGAGCCCAAGAATGAGCATCACAATCTCTGGATCTGTGAAAACAATAGGCCTTTACTCCCCTGGGTTATTAGTGACATGTCTTTTATTACAGCAAGTAAGTACCACATTGGATGCTGCGCAACCCAGGCCCAGTTCTCAGATGTCAAACTAGTGAAAAAGCCATTTTGTCACCTCTGTGTTAACAAGCACAAATGTGACCAAAGCTTAATTTGGATTTTCTCATTTTGTCTACTATCACATTTGAAAATGGTATCACTGTAGTGTGAATCTCTCTGCTTCTTCAATGCCATCCTCTGCCTTCCCTCAACAATTTTGTGAATAGTACCCCAGACATGTGTGCCATAAATGCAATTACTACAAGTACACAGTATTCATTCCCAAATTCCTATTCTTGCTCCATAACTTCCTAAACCTGTAATTGGTAATCCTTATATCTTGTCTACAAATGATTAGTTACCTTTAAATAAAAATACATCTATTATCCTAATTCTTTACTATTGCTTAACTGATTTATAACAGTGTTAGCCTTACTTCTATCTCAAATTTCACAGTGCAAGTTTAAATTCCTCAATCCAGTGTATGCTCACTTCTGAAGCACAACTAATAAAAACTCAGATAGAAATTGGAGTTCATTCAACCTAAAGACCAGAAAAGCAAAGCAGTCAACCTCAGGCTTTTACCTTGACCTCAGTCAAAAAATGGCACTCCTGCCTCCAGGAATCTCATAAAACTGAGGCTGTGAGCTGTTTCCTCCGGTCGTATATTTCTCTCTTTGCCTGGGATTAAAGGCATGCACCACTGGGATTAAAGACATGCACCCCCTGCTTAGTGTGGTTACTTGGATTAAATGTGTCTATTACAACTGCCTGTCTGTAAGGCTGACCAGTAGGGTTGTGTCAGTCTCTGATCATCAGGCATGCTTTATTTATTAAAATACAAATGAAATTTCACTACACACTTCTTTGTCATGTTCTGTTTTTATTTACTCTCATGGTATCATTGCATCTGAGGGCCCCAGAGGATCTTAGCCACCTGAGTAAAGAATACAACAGCAACCATAAAGAACAGAAAAAGTCTTACTTGGTGCAGTGTGAGAAAGTTAATTAATAATCTTATATTGCAGGGATTAGCTAACCAGAGAAGAGGGTAGCAGTAGGAGTTCTCAGGTTTATTAATTTTTTATGAGATTTTTAAAATAAAGGTTTGCGGGGGTTGTTTGTGGGGTGCATGGCATGTTTGTGAGATGAGTGACATTTCTTCTTCCTCCCAAGCCATGAACAAAATCTCCCTGTTCCCAATCCTCTTGCTAAGTCCATAAAGATGGATCAGAATCAAGATGCTAACAACTACAGTGGGGTCTTTAGAAGATGTTCATCATTTGCAGTGTGATGTCTTAAGGCTCTGAAGAGCAGTAGGCACCTTCGTTTATGATACAGTAGAATGACCTGACCTCAGATGTTAGGATATTAAGCCAAAAGGACCATTTTTAACTGTGTCTTGAGACACAGCTACAGTCCTCTTCTTTAGCTTGTGCCAGACAGCTGGCCTAACCAATTTCCATAGTAAATCCTCAAACCTGTTAAAATTTCACTGTCTTCCTAATTGGCACTCTCATCGAAATAGATAACGAGAAAACTTAACGTCAAACTTTAACAGCAGCACACTCACCATATGTCAACAAATGACTGTTTATAGAATCCCCAAGGTGTCCTAAGCGCTGGTCAACAGCCATTCTCTATTTCCACAGTCTATCCAATCTTATGAATGCTTAATATTTTGTCATTGGTACTGAAGCTCCAAGTATCACTTCATTTCAACTGCTGACCTCCAAAATCTACACTCACACCCACTTTATCCTACCCTAATGTGTCCTACATTTTTCTGCTCTTTTCTCCTGTCTCTTCTTCATAAAATTAACTCATTTTCATAATGAAGACTGTCCATATTCCCATTTTCAAGAATCGGTCCAGGAAAGCAGAATCTATTTCATTGTGTATTAAAATCCAATGAATTCATACCTGGATGAGTGCAGAGATGGAAACAAACAGATCCAAGAAATGAAAGAGTAGAGGAAGAATTTTTTTTTATCTGCAACAAGAAGGGAGGCTGTGGTGTTACTTCCAAAACAAGTCCCCCTTGGAAGGACAGAAAATGGTTATTATACTCAGGACTCGTAGATGTACACCTAGAGAAGAGCAGTTTAAGAATGGACACATTCTTGAGCATGCAAAGTTTAAACAATTCAGGAAGAAAAGACTGTGGACAGTCTCCTGAGCATGTCTCACTCAAGGTAAGAAATCTCATCGCAAGAATTAAACACAACAAAACTGAACAGTGTAGGGCATTATTGACTAATATCATAAACAGCAACAGATGGGGGCATCTCTACAAGCTCAGGTTCCTCCCAAAAAAAAAAGCTTTCTCTTTAAAAAAAAGGGGGGTATCTTGAAGGTACATTAGCACAGAAACTTTCCCTGAAGCTGCCTGCTTTATTTAGAGGCTCACAGCCCTTATCACCTGGAGGTGTTATCTGGACTCCCATGCTTTCTGTATACATTCTGAGTTCCTTTACAGTACTTGCACCAAGTCTTCTCCTAACTGACAATGATCTCGTCTGTTACACCTTCGAGGTTTTCAGTGACCTGAATACTGTGAAATCTAATTGCCTATTATCAGTCGCCAGCTCTCTTAGTCAGCAGCAATTAACACAATTGATTATTTTGAGATTTGTTTTTCACTTGGCGGAGGCACCGGTCTACTACTCTGTTATCCCTGCCTTGTGTTTCATTCCTCCTTGTCACCCTTTCCTAGTGTTACTCATTTCCGTGATCGTTAGGTGTTGAAGTCCACCAGGACACACACTTCAGACTAGCTGTCTTCTCTGTGTTCAGTCTAATCTTTCATAATCATGTCTAGTCACATGCTTAAGAGTCAATGTAGGATGGTGACTTCCAATTGCCAATCTCCGGAAGTGTTTCTTTCTCATATACCTGATCCACCAATCCAACTGTTTGCAGTATCCACATGTGTATATCTACTGACTTCTTAATTTAGACCACAGATGACTTTCTCTTTAATCAGGTTTACTCTTCCAGTCTTTTTCTCTTGAGTGAATCTAATTATTTTTGTAAAATATGGGGCCCAAATGGAAATCTCATGGTATTTTTTTATATTCCTTATCCAGAAAATCCAATTTTCAACATAAATATTCTTTCCAGGTCAGATTATGATAGCTTCATAGTACTTCCCTTCCTTCCAGGTATGTGGCAACTCTGTTGACATCTCATAACTATCTACTCTTAATATTATGTTTTTATTGGCATGCTTATTACAAATGGAAGCATGTCAAATTGCTCAAAATGTTTCAAACTGTCTCTCTGTGATGCAGATTAAAGGTAGGTATCATAGGACAATATGTCTTGAACACAAACTATGTCTTGACTCGCTTTCACATTCTGTACAGAGTCTCTGTTTTCTCCCCACTGGGCAGAAGTCATTTTATCAAGACAAGACAGTGGAAGGAAAAGAACTGTATGCTAATGAACTAGTGTTGTGTGACAGCATTTTCCTAGGAAGATTCTACACGCGCCTAATTTTTCCAGAAATGGAAACCATAGTAGACCACAATAAAGATTGCAACAATTACAATTTGGTGATCATTTAGTTTTTATTGTGGCTACTTGTTCAGGTCAGATTGGCTGAGGTTTCTACAGCACTGAAAAGTCTCTCCCCACATAAGTGTTGATTAACTTTGTGGACTTCATCCACACAGGAATCCAGAAATGGAGACTATCAGAGTGTGTGTAGCTGTCCTGCCCAGTTCAGCCAAGGGAAGTTGGTTTTTGTTTGGTTTTATTTTGTTTTTAACTCCTTAGGGTTAGTTCCTAAGATGTCATCTCTGTCTCTGAACCCTGTCCTGGAAACCTTTCTTTGATATTATCACATCATGGAAATAGTAAATTTTCAATGTCACTCTCAAATGTTCTCAAACTCTTGTTTTAGAAAAGAAACTTTGTTTCAGAAAATAGAAAACACTCTAACCCTTAACATGATCTGGAGGTTTGCCTCTCCACACACAGGCTTAACATCATTTTGTTCTGTTTTCATCTAAGGTACAGAAAAACCCACCTTTGCTTTGTTTTCTATTGTCACCGACTACAAAGTCACAAAGGAAATTGTGATTATTGGTATTTACATTGTACATATTCAGAGGGCTTAGACCATACAACACCAAACATTATACTCAATCCAAAGGACTAGAATGCCAAATGAAGAAAAGGTTCTGCTATCTTTTGAGATCATTAAGTCTGTCACAGGAGAGTTGCCTTGCTTGCAGAGACCACGAGTCTTATCCATAAGGACAATTAGGCACAGGGAGGAATCTGGACCAACCAGCCTCACTCACTTCCTCACTGCTCAAGCAGTGCCTTTGTCGTCTTCATGATTCCTAGTTCTTCATCAAACCCAAGGTAAGAAAACGAGTTTCTTCAGCTCTTTTCCTAATAAAGGCTGACGCATCACATCCATGTCATATTATGTGGTGAAGCTATGTTTGTCTGGGTTGAGCAGAACCATCAGTGTCTTGAGTCAGAAAAGTTCTGCTTTCGTTCATGAACCCTTCTTGTGATCTTGCCAATTATCCTCCCTTAGGAGGGGAGTGGGGTGAATGAGACTCACGAATTCACGGAGACAAGAGGGATAATAATGGTTTAGGAACATGCAAGCATATTCGACATCCTCAGAAGGTCTCTCCCTGGAGTTCTTTAGTAAGTGGAAGGGTAGTTGGGGAGCAGGACTTCAGTGTTGGAGCTCCATTTTGCCCAGTGCTTCTGTAGTGTGACTCTTTACAATGCAGCAGGTATGACATTTAAATGATGGAGTGGCTGATAAGTGACTCAGGGGTCTTCCCAACAGTTTACAATAGAAGCCTTTAAAGTATCCATGTTCCTTTCCTGAAAATAAAATCTAATAAACTTAAAGCTTTCTGGTTTCTTGTTTTGTATATCATTGTGTCTTATCTGTCTGGGGTGAATATCCTCCCAGAAAGAATTCTAACATTGATATTTGTTTTGGTGCAGGAGATTCAATAAGCTTACCTAAGATTACTATAAGAAAGATAAACATGAATTTATTCCCTACATATCCACAACCTCCAAGTCAGGGGACCACAGTGACAGCTTTGCAGTAGTAAAACTAGCAGTTGTGTACTTCTGCTATATTTTAAAAGTATTATAAATGCACATGCATACTTATATGCATACTTGATATATATATATATATATATTCAAATAATGCATATATATGCATTATTTGAATACTTGGTCCCATATAAATATGTACATAATATATTTTCATTATATGCCATTTTTAAAATTCATGCATAATCAGGAGTCTTTCTTGTATCCTGAAAAGTCTGTAATTGAATCGAATAAAACAATGTTTCACCTTTTGATAAATAAGCAGAGCAAATTCTCCTGGAAAAAAAATATTTATTATAATTGTTACCCATGAAAAAGCTGCTAATTGGTGTTGGCTTCTTCCCTAGCCAGCTGTTACCTGCTTATAGAACCTGCACAGATTTGGTAGCTTTTCCTTTGAGTTAAAAATCCACATCCAAAAAAAAAATTGGAAGAATTTTCTTCCTAAATATTAAAGCCTACAATTCCATTCCTAACTTGGTTTTATATATACACAGACTATAAAATAATAAAAAATGCTACATATGTAATAGTTGAGAATGGGGAAAAGGAATCCTTTATGGAAAAAATAGATCCCAAAGATCTTACTGAATAATGCAGTGTTGTTCCCAAGACTTTACCACTGGCATCAATAAGTTTCATTTAACCAGGCATGGCTCAGGAAGCTCACAACATTGCAAGCTTTTCTCTATCACTTGAGAAGAAAATAAAACACCTACATATGTTTATGAATCAGTTATCTCTGGAATAATTTAACAAATTTCTCTATACTCTCCAAATGCATACCCTTATTTTAATAAAACAAATTTAGATTTTCCTCCACAACAAAACATAGAAATAATGTTAGTAATTTTGACAAGACTATTATGCACAATATACTAGGAGTTAGAATGCATTGTGTCCGAAAATGCAATCCGACTAATATAAATGCTATTACTGACAAAATGTTCAACTTATAATATCTAAAGTGTTAGTTGTCATGTTAGATATTTCACTATTCATGTAACCATAACTCAGGCAAACAGTTTTGTCTATAGTGTGGGTACAATGAATGGATTGGAATTGACTTTCTGTAACAGGTAAAACAAATGATAACCTAAGATGGATAAACAATGACTAAACATAGTACAGACACTGCCTGAAGTTTTCTGAAACTCTGAAAATTTTACAAGTTAGAGGGAGGTTTTCGCAGGACAAATTAGCAAATAGTTTTATCATCCCTGATTTTACCTTTCTTTCCTTCGTAAGTTCCTTGTCAAGCCCTCCCACCTCCTATTACCCTTTGGCTCTCTTCTACCCTTGTCATTTTGCAGATGTACTTTCATTTTTTTTTCTTCTTGCCTTGTAAATTCACCTGTTTTCCTTTTATACATGAATTCTATTCACTGTTTTGTGTAGAGTACTTTGACCCTCTCTTCTTTTCAGCCATTGCTTCTTTGAAAATCCTATTTTATAGGTGTTGTGTTTGAATATAAAATGTTCCCCATAGACTTGTGCATTTGAATACTTGGTCCCTGGCTAGTGATACTGTCTAGAGAAATTATGGAGCCTTTAGGAGTTGGAGTCATGCTTAAGATAGTGCATTAGTTGGTGGTACGGCTTTCAACTTGTTCTTCTTGGTTGCCATTACAAACTGAGATTAGCTAGCTTTCTGGTCTTACACCCCTGCCTACCTGGCTGTTGACATGCCCCTGCCATGATGGATTCAATCCTTGTGGAACCATAAGTCAAAGTAAACCACACCCCAAGTTGCATTTGTTGGAGTGTTTTATCACAGCAACACAAAGAAGACTAAGACAATGGTTCTCAGAGTTTATAGTCAAAACCAGGGAGGAAGATAATAGCCGAATAGATGTCTATATGAACTCACAATAAATTATAGCACTCTCTGAAGAAAGAGTAAATATAATACAATTTGTATGTGCATTTTTTTCAATAAGAGAGTTTATATTTTGGTTTACGCTTAGGTTCAGTTGAGGAATTAATACACACTCCCCACCCACCATACATCTTACTATTCATATCTATCATTAGTGAAGTTATAATTTAATAAACAATATTCAGTCTTTAGTAATGCATGACAGTAATTTATATTAGAGGAGCTTCATGAATTCTATGTTCTTTGTGGTGTAGGAGGTCCTCTACGTGTTGCTTGTACTAGTTAATGAATATAGAAACTACCTCAGCCTGATAGGGCAGAACTTAGATAGGTGGGGAAGACGGAACTGAATTCAGGGAGGAAGAAATTAGAGTCAGAGAGACACCATGAATGTGCCAGAGGCAGATGCTGGGTATGTTACCCGGTAAGCCACTACCATGTGGTGATACACAGATTAATAGATATGGGTTAAATTAAGGTGTAAGAATTAGCCAATAAGAAGCTAGAGCTAATGGGCCAAGCAGTGATTTAATTAATACAGTTTCTGTGTGGTTATTTGGGGCTAAGCTAGCCGGGCCGCCCGGATGAACAGGCAGCCGCTCAATGCAGCATCTATGTACTTGGCTAATGCATATTTCCATATCTATTGTTACAGCTGTACTCAGAATTTCCCATGCCTCAACTATTGATACCTCCCTCTCACCTGTAGCATCTGTAGAACCCAAAAACTTACCAGGCCATATCTATGTTCATGGTCCCTAATTTATAGAATGAGTGGTAGTGGCAGATTAGTTTCTTAATCCGACTGGACCCTGATTTTCTATAATTCTTTCTCCACTGGCTTCTAACTTTTGATTTCTAACATTTTTTGTATTTCCTATACATCATGCATGTTTAGGAGAATGCCTGTTAAACAATGATGTAATTGTTTATTGAGTACAAGTTTTTATTAAGTGATTAAAAAAACATTCTGAAGTTGGATTATAGAAAAAAATTAAAATGATACAATTATGCTTAATTTTGTGAAATGTACAATTTATAATAGTTTTCCTGTGAAGTTTTGTATTACATATAAATTTCACAATAAAATAAAAACTCTTTAGTTCAGTTTAACCTAATTCTTCAGTCTCTAAACTCATCCTTTAGCCTTGGCTTCTACTGATACCTGTTTATTGTGGCCTGGCTCAGCACAAAACCTCTTAATTTGGTTTAGTTCAATTCTTTATTATCCCAGGCATTGGTTTTCTTAGACAGTTTATACTTGGTGAACACTTTTGGATGTTTGACTTTTATCTTTATTTATTGGGTTTATGCTCAATTTCTCCTCTGCTTTAACCACTTTACAATGTTTTGTGTGACATTGGGAAGGAGCACTCTCAAAATAACTTCACATACTGAGTGATTTGGTCTAAATAAAATTTTGATATCTTAGAAGCATAGAAGGAGGCTTGCTGACAGGGTTTGTGGACTTCTCCCTTCTTATACAAAATATAGTTTTCTGCTAAGTCTTTTTAAAATCTACCTTATACCCAGATCCACCAAGCAGCAGAATTATCCCTTGGCCCCTCATTATGCCTTCATTATCTCCATGAACAATCATAAAAGGAGGGCTTGAAATGAGTCAGCACACATTGAGATGCTGTCTCACACACTACTCTAATAGTCTAATCTCTTTTAGTACTCAGTTGAGAATCATTTATAGTTCTCTGTCCTGTTGGTCAGACTTTCTCCCATGCCACTGTATATTATGTAGGCCTACTGTAGAGTTTCCTAAGATATACTTATAATAAAATTATCCACATTCTCCAATTTTACCCATCCCTATAGAAGTTAAGTATTGAACTATGTGACTGTCTCTGTGTAACTAGTAAATCGAGTGATATTTATGTTGTTTGATCTGTCTCTGTAAATATCTTCAACTGAAATTTTAGAGGCCAGAGGAGAAATTTAAATATTTTTAAAAAGTGGTATAAATAAGTATTTTCCTTAACAGTAACATTATATTTACATTAGTGTAAAACTATAGGTTTACATTAACTACTTTATTTACTTGGGGAGTTTGAATCTGTTTTGATTCCTCAGATTTACAAGGTTCACAGATAGGAAACTGGGGAAGATGGCTCAATATTAGAAAGTTAATTTGAGTCAGCCTAAAGACACTGTAACCAAAATAATGGTTTCTGTTTTAAAAACAGTTTAGGCAACCTCATCAATACTTTGAAATTGATTGGAAATGTAGCAAGATTTATTATAGATATAATTATTCAATTTGTTTTTACAAGAGTCCAATCACAATAGTGTCAAAATTTGTAATAAATGATCATTGTAAGGATACTCATTAATCTCTCTCTCTCTCTATCTTTCTCTCTCTCTCTCTCTCTCTCTCTCTCTCTCTCTCTCTCTCTCTCTCTCTCTCTCTCTCTCTCTCTCTCTCGTCATCTTCACATGGGAAGAGTGAATGTCTCCCAAATAGCAACTAACATTCCAAAGATAGACCGGACAGATGTATGTTTAGCTGAAGACAGCAGATAAACATGCTGTTCAATCATTTGTCTCTTACCTATATTTGCACTTATAATTACAATCTTAAAATTGGAGAGTAGAGCAGATGGAGAAGGTTTGCTTTAAGTAGATGTTTTATTTAATATAGACAGTGTGCCAATTGATTTTTTTCCATACTCTAATTTGTTGACTTCATTCAAATAAGTTAGAATAACGGCTTAGGCCCTGAGAGCTCTACTGTGAGTGTGCCTTTGAAAGGATGTGACCCTAATGTGCACGCTCCATCTAAAGGGAGAGAGAATGAGAGATGCAGTGTGACGAGCAAGAAGCCACTCTATAAAGTGACAAGATTCAGCATGATAAGAAATGAATTTCTACCCCACTTTCCTTTATAGAAAAAAAGGAATGTCATATATCTATGAATTTAAATAAAATGAGTTTTGCAGAGTGCAAACCAATGGCTTGGTAAAATACTTCTGCATCTTTTATGTGACATTAATTTTGTTAGTAATAAGAATAACCTACAGGACTGTAGTCAAAATAAGTGTAAAAAGTTAAATATTCAAGTAAATAACTGTTTCCTCTGAATTTTAAGATAAAAGGAGTATTAAAGTTGAAGAAAATGTAGGAAAAATCACAACAGGAAAAAACACAAGAATAAGTCATGTACATGGCAAGAGATAAGATTCAAGGACTTCTGACCAATGGGTGCCAATATATATAAATATGTATATTTTGTTTACTTTTATTCATATAGGAATTTACAAATTTTTCAAATAATCACATCATATTAGTATCTTTATGAAACTTTCAGTAAAATATCCCTACCTTGAAAAGTGACTCATTTCTAAGGACACTACCCACTTCAGACCCAGGATTTGAGGAAATCAAATTTAAAATCTTATTCTTAAAATATGATTCCATTCATGTTTTTTTCCAGCCAATATTTTGGTTCTGAGACTACACTGAACATTTTTCTCCTTTCTCTCCCTTCATTTAAAACTATCTTTTATACTCTTTTCATTTTCCTTCTATTAACTTTTAAATTATTCATTATCTTATTATAGCATGCAGAAAATTCTTATTAAAACACAGTTTCAATTATTACTTTAAAGAAACTTTTCCCAGAAAATTTGAAGTTCTTAACACATTTAACTGCACTCAGTCCCATTTGAGATTTTTCCTACATTTTCTTCAACTTTAATACTCTTTTTATCTTAAAATTCAGAAGAAACAGGTATTTACTTGAATATTTAACTTTTTACACTTATTTTGAGTGCATTCCTGTAGGTTCAAGCTGCTTGCCACAGTGTATGTATTTATGGCAGTCAGAGGACATCATTTTCCTCAGTTCTCCCCATCATATGAAGTCTATGTTTGCAAATTTATTCGCTGAGCCATTTCACTATCTTATTTTAAAGTGTCTTGATCTATTTCCATGGTATTTCTTTGGGTTCTCCTTATTTAGCTTCTCTAAGATCACTAATTATAGGCTCAATGTCCTTTATTTATGGCTAGAAACCAAATATGAGTGAGTACATCCCATGTTCCTCTTTTTGGGTCTGGCTTAATTCACTCAGGACAGTGTTTTCTATTTCCATCCATTTGTATGCAAAATTCAAGAAGTCCTTGTTTTTTACTGCTGAGTAGTACTCTAATATGTATACCATACTTTCTTCATCCATTCTTCTATTGAAGGGCGTCTAGGTTGTTTCCAGGTTCTGGCTATTACAAACAATGCTGCTATGAACATAGTAGAGCATATACTTTTGTTGTATGATAAGGTCTCTCTTGGGTATATTCCTAAGAGTGGTATTGCTGGGTCCATGGGTAGGTTGATCCCGAATTTCCTGAGAAACTGCCACACTGCTTTCCAGAGTGGTTGCACAAGTTTGCATTCCCACCAGCAATGTATGAGTGTACCCCTTTCTCCACAACCTCTCCAGCAAAGGCTATCATTGGTGTTTTTTATTTTCGCCATTCTGACAGGTGTACGATGATATCTCAATGTTGTTTTGATTTGCATTTCCCTGATCGCTAAGGAAGTTGAACGTGTCCTTAAGTGTCTTTTGGCCATTTGAACTTCTTCTGTTGAGAATTCTCTGTTCAGCTCAGTGCCCCATTTTATAATTGGGTTGATTAGCCTTTTACGGTCTAGTTTCTTAAGTTCTTTATATTTTTTGGAGATCAGACCTTTGTCAGTTGCAGGGTTGGTGAAGATCTTCTCCCAGTCAGTGTGTTGCCTTTGTGTCTTAGTGACAGTGTCCTTTGCTTTAAAGAAGCTTCTCAGTCTCAGGAGGTCCCATTTATTCAATGAGGCCCTTAATGTCTGTGCTGCTGGGGTTATATGTAGGAAGTGGTCTCCTGTGCCCACGTGTTATAGAGTGCTTCCCACTTTCTCTTCTATCAGGTTCATTGTGTTTGGACTGATATTGAGATCTTTAATCCACTTGGACTTGAGGTTTGTGCATGGTGATAGATATGGATCTATTTTCATTCTTCTACAGGTTCACATCAGTTATGCCAGCACAATTATTCTTCTCAAGTGTTATTGATTCGAAAGTAAAACTAATTTTATTTAAACACCTAAAATTGAAATTCTGTTCTTTTGATTTCTTCATTCATTGTGAAAATCTACTTTGTACTCTAATAACTTTGGAAGATAACTTGTTTTAATTTTCCCTATGTTTTTTATAAGTATACTCTGATAGGTTTATGTAAACCATTAATTATACAAGTTCTACTTGACGGATGTAGAAATGCTGGCTTGGTTCATTAATTTCTTTGTCAGTATGAGCAAGTTAGGACGTCCCTGATGCTGTTCCTCTAATATTATGTCATTTTCTCTTCATAGATCCTCTGCTGTATGCTTGAGTTTAGGGTGTGTTACATGCCTCTTCATGTTCTCTTAAATCCTGTTACCTGTTATGAAATACACTAGGATATTTTATCTTAACCTCTTCATATTTACAAACTAAATGTCATCTAATGTCTCATCCTTAAAACATCATTTCTAATTTTATTTTACATACAGTGCTTTTAACCTGTGAGGGCAATTTTACCTTTCTTGAAAATAGATTTAGTGGTGATTTTATCTTACCCCTTTCTTGTGTATACTACTCAGAAGACAATTAACATCATTAGCATGTAATAGTTTAACATCTAGATTTTAAACGAGATCCTGAGTGTCACTTTTACTTAACAGGAGACCAGAGACTGAACCCAATAGCCGCTCCAGTCTTTGAACTCCTCACAACTGTAAACCAAAGTAAAAATTTTCTTTAATGAATTAGCAGTGCTATGTATCTCATTATAGATATGGAAAGCCAACTTGCACCATTAAAAACATTGAAATTAAGGGTGTTTAGTGGTGTTATATTTCAGTTTCTATTGCTATGTCTAATCCTATTTCAATTTTTTTCAATAACTAAATAAAATCTAATAAAACTATATGCTTATAGATTCTATACCAATATTAATTATAATATTTAACTTTAGTTTCTCAAAGTTGTCTCCCATTAAGCTTGTGATACATATAATAATTATTCATTACTCTATTGTTAAATTATTGGGAAGAAATATAGACCAGTGAATGATATTTTTATCAATATATACTGAGTTCAAAAAATAGGATGACTTTTATGAAAATAATATAGTTTAGGTTAAAAGAAATGCTATATATTTTATTTAATGAAGTGAATGAGTCTTATATAGTAAAGATATTATGCCAAAAAATAATTAATAAAGAGGAAAAAACAACTCATAGTTACCTAATTTTGTGAAATTTTATGTATTCATATTTTCTCTTCTATTTATATGTTTAATTTTGCTTCGTTGTTGGTATCTCATTACCAGCTTCACTGTATTTAAGATAATATGAGAAAGCATATCTTAGTATATCTACACGATACTTTAAACTGAGGTGAGAACACCTACCCACATTGGAAGCAGCACTGCTCCAAAAATTGGTGTCCTTGACTCAACAGAAAGGAAAAAGTGACTGGATCTCCACATCCTTTCCTCGCTTCATGTCTGGTACATGTCGATCAACTGCTGTGCACTCCCGCTGCCATCACTCTGCCATACCATTATGCACCACACTGTGAAGCAAACAAACCACCGATTCCTTGATTCTATGTTGCTAGGTATTATCTCACAGAAGTGAGAAAAATAACCTATCTAGAATACACATAATAGGTTTCACTTAAAATTAGTTCATTATCTATTTGATTTTTCTCTTAGCTTTATGATTAACATGCAGTGTTCTACATGAGAGTATCACAAAACTTTTGTGTGGAGCAAAGAGTAAATAAGCTGGAGACCTCCTTGAAATATATATTTTATAAATGTCTTTATGGAGAATTAATAATTATGTATTTTTTGGGGCTAGGTATGTAGCATAGCTGGGAAACTGATTGCCTGGTAAACAAAAGGCTTGGCATTTTGTTTCAGAGAGCGAGTCACTTGTTCGTCCCAGCTACCCAGAACTGAAATAATTACACGGAAACTGTATTAATTAAATCATTGCTTGGCCCATTAGCTATAGCATCTTATTGGATAACTTTTGCATATCAATTTACCCCATTTCTATTAATCTGTATATCACCATGAGGTCATGGCCTACCAGCAAAGTTTCAGCACATCTTTCTCAGGCAGCATATCCATGGTGTCTCCCTCGGCCTCTTCCTCCCAAAATTTTGTATAGTTTTCCCCTCCTAACTCTGTTCCCTAATACCTCTGCTATAGGCCCACTGCAGTTCCTTTATTAACTAATGAAAGCAACACATAGACAGAATGACCTTCTACACCAGCTTTTATCCCTATATCACAGTGTGATGGTTTAGCACTGCAATCCCAGCACTTGGGAACATAGACAGAAAGTCCAGGAATGCAAGGTCATCTTTGGCTATGTAGTAAGTTTGAGGTCTGTCTGAGATAACTAAGATGCTGTCTCAAACAGTTGTCTCTGTGCATATGCATTTGTGTCTGTGCATGTGTGTGTGTGCATGCGTGTGTGCATGTGTGTGTGCGTGTGTTCATGTGTGTATGTGTGTGCATGTGTGTGCGCATGTGTGTGTGTATGTGTGTTTGCATGTGTGTGTGTTTTCTAGGTCCTAGGGTTGGAAATATGGCTCAGTATAGAGAACAGCTTCTGATTTTATAGAGGACCTAGGTTTGGTTCCCAGTACCCAAGTTACAGACTACAATTGCTTTAACTCTAGTTTTAATAAATCTGATTATCTCTTCTGGTACATGAAGTACATACATCCAGGCAAAACATTCATATAAATGAGATAAATAAATAATATTTTGATTTTTGGAAAATATATTCTTTTTTAAATTGAAATTTCTTTGTTCTCAAATATTATTTCATTCTGAGCAACTGATGATTATTTAGGTTAAAAGAACATAAAAATAACCACAATGTTAACAGCTAAATTTATCACAGAAAAAAAAACAAACATAAGCATGAGCAGAACCGTGCAAAAAACTGAATCATTCCTATTACACAGCAGAACTTCCCACCCTGAATTACTGGAAAAGTATACTTTAAAACAAAACACATATTTGTAAAAGGCATCCTGAAATGCTTCTCTCTGTTGTTGAGACACTGAATCTATGACAATTGTCTAAAACCAATATTCTATCAATATCAAATTCCTTTCTTTAGTTAATTTTATTCCCTTAACATAGCAACCTTTATTGTAGGCAAAACGAGACAAAAGCCAAATAGATAAAATCAAAATTAAAATTTCCTATGTAAATAATACAACCTAACCTAGTTTCTCAGGTGGAAATTGGCTTTATCAACAATCATAAGGAAAAGAATCTCTTGTTCTTTTGTTTCATCATTTTATCTTAAAGAAGAATTGGCACAGGGTTTTAATGTATTTGAGCATGTTAAATGTGGTTTATTTCTTACAAAATAGTGTTTCAAATTTTAGACAAAATGGAGTATAACTGCTTTAGAATCAAAGAATTTTAAATAGGCAGAGTTTGGATATGTCATATTATTTCCTTTAATCTTATTTTTTCAATCCTAAAATATAGACAATATTTATTTAATTAGAGACTCTGACAATAAAACTGGATTCTGTATGTAAAAATATGGAGTAACTCCAGGTTTGTTAATCATCTTCACTCTCATTATTACTACTGAACGTTGCTCTTATGCTCCTACTCTCAGTTTGATTAATATGCTCTCTCTCTCTCGTCACTTCTTTAGAAAACACCTCCTATGTTCACCTTCTGAAAACTAAAAAGCTGCAAAGTGATGTGAAAGTTCATTTCTAGAAGTCACAGTTACCCCACCTGATTATATTCACGGATGCGATTACAGGATGCTTTGGTGCTGAGAACAATTTTCATGGAGCGACATTCTCTACACATCTTCTAAATGAAAAAACAGAGACTCTCCCAGGAGCAATATGCAGTAACAAGAGTGTCTGTCGTGTCTCCTAGTGAGCATGGGAGCAGTGTTATAGGTCAAAGAAGTTGATTAAGATGCCACACCCCCTACTTCACAATTAAGCTTCATATTTTTTCAAGTTTATAAGGTACTTACTTGATATCAATTTCATTAATCTAATATAAAGATGATAAAATAAAATACATGTTAAATGTGAATAAATGATTTAACTAACAAAAATCTTACGGTTTTGTTTGCATGGCTATGGGGGTTGGTACTGTTTTTTCACTACCCTGTTAAGAGGTCCTTGTCTCCTAAGAGGATTTGTACATGCCCTGTGGTCTCTGCAGAGATGGCATGGAGGTCAGAGTTACCAAGGTCCCAGGGAATATGTCCATCAGCTTCACCTCCCCAGGGCAATGGAAGCTGAAATTTAACTTCTGCTGTCTGATTCCGGTAGTAAGAGTTTAATTGGCTACTCTACCTTTGGAAGTCTTCTCAGATACTCTAGAGGTGTAGTTACTTTTGACTGTTCTGTCAGTCTGAGATAAAAAAGAAATATCATTTTAGCTAAAAATAGATGATGACACATTTCTGGAAGCTGGAGTATTACTTCATTTCAACCATTTTCTCTGACTTTAACAAGACGGTTACCATGGAGATAAAATGAATTAAAACATATAAAATTCTCAGGCTCATCTGATAAATTCTTTTGCTGATTAAGTGAATAGTTTGGAACTCTATTAGATTTTATTATCCAGATTTGAAATAACCATTGATTTCTAAAAAGTTAATAAGAGTTGAATTACTTAGTTCTTCTGAAAATTTTCTCTTAATGTTGTTAGGGGTTCCACAGTAGATTAAAAGTGAAAATTAAACAGCTATATTTTATATGTGTAATAGGACATATGTTTGCTAATTATTCTATAGTACATTAAAATATTAAAGGAACCAGCCCTGATTTAAATTGATTGTATAATAGAAAACTTTAGTGTTTTTTTATTCCTTCATGAATATTATCATGATGATAAAAAAATATAGTTTGTTTCATCTAATATAAATACAAATAATTCATCTTTCCCTCACAGGTACTTAAAAAGGTCAAAAACTGCCTTTCAATACTTTTAACATTTAAATAATTACTTCTTAAATTTGAATAATCCTGATACTGCTGTATTTGCAATTATAATTACTGTACTTTATTTTCGTGAACTTTGATGAATGATTGTGATCACCAATATATTAGAAAGAAAATCATTCTTATACCTAGAGGAAAAAATTAATATGTAGTTATCAATGACATTTTGTCTTTTCTAAGCCAAGTAACAACTAGTTCAAATAATTGGATGAAGAAAATTGAAATTTTGCTGATATTTATATACAGCCACGTAGATACAGATAAGGCGAGGAGGGTTTATAAATAACATATCATATAATTTCATAGCACATATATTAAATAATTGATAATAAAATATAACATATGACATGTTCATTCTTATATATAGTATTTATTTTTGCATAATGATACAATTGAATTTTAGGTCATATTACTTTATGTATACATGAATTGTCCTAGCTAGGATTACTTTTCTATGATGTAAACACCATGACCGAAAGCAAATTGGGGAGGAAAGTTGTTATTGGAATTAAATTTCCAAATCATAGTGCTTCATTGAGTGAAATCAGGACAGGAACCTAGAAGCAGGAGTTGATGCAAAGGCCATGGAGGGGTGCTGCTTACTGGCTTGGTCCGCATCATTTGCTCAGCCTGCTTCCCTCTAGAACCTAGGACCACCATCCCAGGGATGGCACCATGCACAGTGTGCTGGGCCCTTCATTATCAATAACTAATTTGGAAAATGCTTTACAGGCTTGCTTACAGTCCAGTCTTGTGGAGACATTGTCCTAACTGAGACTCCCTTCTCTCCAGTGACCCTAGCTTGTGTCACTTTGATATAAAACTAGCCAGAAAAACTAACACTTTGTCAATCTGAGACACAAACACATCACTATGAAATGCTTACCTTTCGTTTCTTAATCATCCACAAGTTCTCACATTAATTTTAACATTACAATATAAAATACTCCAAATTTTAAAACTCTTACAGGCTTTAAAAATTCAAGCACTTAAAAGTTCACGTCTCTTTAAAATATCTGAACTTTCTTTTAAAACCCAAAGGCTTTGTAAAACTCAAAAAAATCCCTTTAAAAGTTCAAAGCCTTCCAACTGTGCACTCCTGTAAAACTCAAAATTAAGTTTCATACTATATCATTTCAAGAGGGAAGAACCAGGGCAGAGTCACTATCTAAACAAAGTCAAATTAAACCAATAAATAATTCAATTCCAATATCTGGAATTTACTCATGATCTTCTGAGCTCCTGCAAAAGGCTCTCTTCAGTTTTCTGAATTTTCTCTCTGTAGCAAGGAGCTCATCTTCCAGGCTCTGGAAGAATGAACTCCACTTTTGCTGCTATTCTTGGTGATCATTCCATTGTCCTGGACTCTCCAAAATGCTGGGATCTTCTGCTGAAACTAAGCTGTTCATTCACCAATAACTTCTCCTAGGTTCTCTTCAGCAACTTCAGCTTTTTCCCACAAGTACCAAGCTTCAGCTGATCTCCATCACACCTTAGATCCTTCAAAACCAGTGCCACTTGGATGACTCATTTACTACCAATGTTCCACAGTCAGCACAATGTACAACCTTGCATATCAGTAGCACAGCTTCTGTGTGTTGAGTCTAAGAAAACATTTTGCAGAATGTTTCATCTTATTGATGTTTGTTTCTTTATCCTCACTGATGTCTTTTTAACTGCATTTGGCCCACATTGAAGATCCCCAGTAAAGATGGCAGCGTATTACTTTAATCCTAGTACCTGGGAGGCAGAAGCAGGAGAAGCTTATGAGTTCAAGGCCAGCCTGGTCTACAGAGCAAGTGCCAGGAGAGGCTCCAAAGCTACAGAGAGAAACCCTATCTTGAAAAAACAAACAAAAAAAGTTTCACGTTTGTAGTTTTGAAATCTTATCCACAGCACCAGAATCCCAATTCACATAACAAATGGCACATATGGAGTCTCTAAACATCAAAACCATGTCTCTATCTCCAGCATTGTCCTTAGCACTCTTATTATACAAGCCCTACAGAACAGACCAATTAGATCTCAACACACAAGGCTTTTCGAGCCCAAAGTCCAAAGGTCTTTCTACAATCCCTCCCAAAACCCACATGATCAAAATTCTCCAGCAATACTCAACTGTCTTGGCAACAACTTCTGTCTTATTTAGGGTTTTTATTACTCTGATGAATCACCAGGACCAAAAGCAAGTTTGGGAGAAAATGGAGATTTTTGTTTGTTTGTTTGTTTGTTTGTTGACTTACACATCCTTAGACTTTCATAGTCTCTCACTGAAGGAAGTCAGATGATGAACTGAAACATGACAGGAACCTGGAGATAAGAGGCGAAGCAGAAGCCACTGAGGAGTGCTGTTTACTGCGTTTTTCCTCATGACTTGCTCCAAATGCCTTGCTTAGTCTGCTTTCTTGTAGAACCCAGATGTAACCTCACAAATAATAGGCTTCAGCCCACTCCTGTCAATCAATAATTAAGAAAATGACTTAGAGGTCTGGCTATACCCCAATCTTATTAAGGCATTTTCTCAGTTGAGGCTCCCTCCTCTTCCTTGTCAAATTGAGTATAAAACTAGCAAGCACAAGCATATAATGAGGTATATAAAGTTATATATATATATATATGTATATATATAGCATTATTATAACTATATAGAAGTACACACACACACACACACACACACACACACACACACATATATATATATATATATATATATATATATATATATATATATATATCACTTTATTCCTATCTAGATTCCACTTAATTCATCCACACCACCATCACTTTTTACTTATCACAGAATGAATGTATACTGTATTCTCCTCACTGATATCTGTTTTTCCAATGTGACATCCCATTGCCAGTAGTGTCAACACGTGAATTAGTTAGTATCATGTTCAAACTGTCATAATAGCTCCCAACACATTTATTTTGAAAAGCCTTTACTAAAAACCTCTATATTTCTGACTTTGGGTATCCCTGTGCTTATTGACAATATTTTCTTCCTACCTCAAAAGATAATTTGCTTTCTGGGCTCCTATTATTATGTTATTTGGGAACCCCTTCAGCCAATAGCCTTTAAGATACCAGTCCACTTAGTCTTTTACACTATAAATGCAGCCATAAAGCTTGATCACGCTCTCTCTCCCAGCTCCTGGACTTAGTTCCTATTCCCCATTCGTGCAGAGGACTATAATCTGATCTGTGAGACTAACCCTAAATAACTTAGTCTTTATTATACTCAATTTTTAGCTAGTGTTAGATTACATTATAGAGTCCATCTTCCTCTGCTGCCCAAATGAATCCCTCCTCCTAAAAGGCCCAAAAGGTCCATGTACCAGAAGGTCTCCTACTGCCACCTGCCTGGCTTAATTTCACCTCTAAGCATTTTTCCCCTAAAACCCCACCACAGCAGAGCTACCATGCTGTGCAGACAGTGATTTGTGCAGCTTTCGGTTTGTGTTCCCTACTCACAAGCTCTGGACTCATTGCTCTTTGTACAGAGTTGATTTAATTGCTCTTAATTTGTCAAGCAAAACATATTTCTCAGTATTTAACCAGGTATCAACATTTTATGCAGACATATGTGCATTTCTTTTGGGATTGAATGGCTGTAGGGAGCAGGCAAAACAAAGCATCTTCCAACAGTTTTCTGTAGGTACAATTGAGAACTCTCTGCACTGAAGATTTATACAATGGGTTGGTGATGAAATAACAGACTCAGGTTTAGGGTTTTGCATGCTCAGACATATAAGTCAAACACAGAGAATAAAGCAAATTATTCTTAGCCTATCTCAACCACATTCACATGCTCTTGCTCTTTCCCAAGAATTTTGTAAGTCAGTGGTTAACGTCTTCAAAACATAGCCAAACCCACTTCCACATCATTCTAAACGTGAACTGTCAAAATAATTTGGATTGGACAAAATCCCAATACATCATCTTCAGTCTCAAAAAAAAAAAAGTATTCTTCCTCTTTCTGTCTCTCCCCTTGCTTCCTTACCTTTTTTTTCTCTTCCTGTATTATTTACATGGTTTCGTATTTTCATTTCTCTTCTAAGGCAGGGACTCCTTATGGAGCCCAACCTGGCCTGAAATTCACAATGTCAACTACAAATGCTTCTACTTTGAGATTCTTTCAACTGCTGGTTTTACAAGCATGTGCCACCATACATGGCTTCTTTCCTTCAACTCTTGAAGCATTAGGGAATTCTATCATGTTTCCATCTCCAAGTGGTATGTCTTTGTCTCACTGTCTAAGGCAGTGTGCTTATATATGATGGAGAGACTCAAACTAAATTATTCCCAACTTTACAATGGTATCCTGAACTTTCAAAGCAGACACCTACTGTGCTTAGAGTCCACTTAACTACCTCATACTTTAAAAAATGTGCTGAAGCATGAGCAAACTTGATGTGAAATTAATTCTAAATTAAATAATGAACCTTATTCTGGCACATCTGCACAGCTGCCCACATCATATTCCATCTTAGATGTTTACAAAGGGGAGAAATGTGAGTTAGTCTGTGTTTTATAGAAAGTACTTTGACAAGTGATATGAAACTAATTAAGAATTAAATATAAAGAAAAAAACAACAGGTCACTACTAAAATAGAAAGCTAATATTTATTTATTTTGTTTTGTTTTCATTTTATTGAAAATAGATTTTTTTTTTTGGTTTTTTGAGACAGGGTTTTTCTGATGCTTTCAAGCCTGTCCTGGAACTAGCTCTTGTAGACCAGTCTGGCCTCAAACTCACAGAGATCCACCTGCCTTTATCTCCTGAGTGCTGGGATTGAAAGCATCCCCACCAACACCAGGCTTGAAAATTGATGTTTTTTTCTCACTTAATACATCTTAATTATGGTTCCCTCTCTCTACCCCTCCCAGTTTTTCCCTACCTCCCCTCCCATCCTGGTCTGCTCCCTGTCTATAACTCATTAGAAAACAAACAGACTTCTAAGAAAAAAGTATATATTTTTCAAAAAACTAACATATTGGAAAAAACAAACAAACAGAAGGAAAAGAGTCCAAGAGAAGACATGAGAATCAGAAACTCACTCACTCACCCACCCACTCAGGAATTCATAAACACACTGAACTATAAAAGCCATAATATAGGCAGATTCATAGCACTTCAGTCACTGTGAGTTCATATGAATTTTGATAGCACAGATTTAGAGTTTTGCTTTCTTAGTGTCCTCCAATACATCTGGCTCCCACATCCTTTCTGTCTCCTCTTCCCCAGCCTTCCCTGAGCCAAGAGGAGAGGGATTTGAGACATCCAATTTAGTATCGAATGTTCCAAAGTCCAATGTGTCAGGTTGTGAGTAGTTGTATTTGTTCCAGTTTGGGGGAGGAGAAAGATTTCTGATGATGGCTGAGAAAGACTTTGATGTATAAGTATAACAGAGACTGGTTAGGTTTCATTTTATTGCTACATTTTTGTTGTTGGCTTGTTGCACAAAAAATATTTGTTTTTACACTCATTCCCTTAGATATCAACTCTCAGTTTCTTGGTCACCCAAGCAGTGTTGGGTGTGGGTTCCATATCATGGAATGTGCCCTAAGCAATATCAGATATTGGCTGGTAACTCCCATAAGCTTTGTGCCACCATTGTCCTAGCATATCTTGCAGGCAGGACACCATTGTAGATCAAAAGGTTTCTTCTGAGTTGGTGTTTATGCTTCACCTCTGGTAGCACACACAACACCTTCCTGAATCAAAAAGTAGCTGTGAAGGCTCTATATAGGCACCAGTTCGATGTCACCATGTCCACTGTGTTGTCTTCAGATATAACGATGTGTCCGTTTGTGAAGAACACCCTATAGTATTGTCAAAAGCCTGGGTTGCTTGGAAATACCCATGGCACTCCTTTGGCTAAGAGTTCAATGAGATGTAACCTAATGCTAGTCAAGGAGGTTTCATTTGGTGACAAGAGATGGACGGTTGGGGCTTTGTCTTTTCCATTGATGGTATTTTTATTGATATCTCCTTTATGTATGTAAATATTTTAGAAAGTTTCTACTATATTAGGTTTTCCTAATACCTCTCAAATGATCCTTAATTCTCCATAGCCAATCTCTCCTTACCGTCTCCCCTCACTCTCCCTTCTTGATCCTCCAATTCCAGCCTTGCCAAGATCTATAATTCCCTATCCTATTTCCCTTCTCTAATGAGATCTTGCTGTAACCTCCAGTCCCTTATTCTGTATCTACCTTCTGAGGCCCTATGGATTTTCGCTTGGTTATCATTGACCTAACAGGTAATATCCACATATAAGAAAATATACCTCATATTTGTCTTTTCTGGTCTATGTCAGGATTATCTTTTCTAATTCCTTCCATTTTCCTGAAACTGTCATGATGTCCTTTCTTTTAAAAACAGCTGAGTAACACATCACTGTGTAAATGTGCCAGATTTTTTTTTATCCATTCTTCTATTGAGAGTTTTCTAAGATTTTTCTAATTTCTGGTTATGAATAGATCGGTAGGAAAATGGTTGAGCAAGTGCCTCAGTGGCAAGATGGGACATCTTTTTGGTTTATGCCCAAGAGTGGTATAGCTAGATTTTTGAGGTAAATAGATTCCCATTTTTCTGAAGAACCACAATATTCCAATTTGCATAGCATCTGTCTAAATTTGCAGTTTACCACAAATGGCTAAGAGTTTTCTGTGCATGTATCATCACCTGCATGAGCTGTTAGTTGATCTTAGCCATTCTGATGGGAGCAAAATAAAAAAATCTTAGTTTTGAATTGTATTTCCCTGATAAATAAGGATCTAAATATGTCTTTAAGTGTTTGAGCAGGTGTCTTGTTTAGGGGCTCTAAATGAGAAAGAAATAGCTCCGAATTACTGCTTCAAATTATGTGCTATGTTGTAGCATTTTAAGCTGTCACTGGAATATAGCATTCATAGTGAAATTCATTGTCTCATTTGCTTTTTCTTTTCAGCAATGGCATCTTTTAGCTTAGTCATCTTTGAACACCTCTTCAAACAAGGTTGTTACTTGAAATTTCACTATGAATTTTCCATTTGGAGCAATTACTTTTAGACATTTTAATTTTTCATTAGATGTTTATATATTAAAATAAAATTTACCACAAAAATAATTTTTTCTATACTCACCATAAATATGCTTTTAACTTTCTTAGGGTGCTAGAAAAGGAAAGAAAAAGAGCAGAGCATGCATAATAAACACTTAACATCTAGGTTTATAAAAGTATTTGCAGAGAATCAGAATAAATTTTGAGCCAACATCAACCTGGTTTTCTTGTTTCCTTGTTTTCTCTCACTCATATTGAAGACCACATTACACATCTGCATTTTTATGAGATACTGACCAGGAAAAAAATTATGCTCTGAATAAAATTTAACGTTTTACTTTGCAGTTGATGGCTTAATGTCAATTACCCTATGCAGTATTTATCTTATGGTCAATTGTTTGCAAGCACTTATTTCATAATACAATTTTAGAAAGACCTAAAATAAGCTTTATGTTTATACATTAAACATTTACTTCTCCCTGAATTGCAGTAATTGTCCACATCAGTTTTGCTTTAACATTGCCCAAAATGGAGTACCTTTTCAAGTAATATAACGTTTGCGTGGTCCAACATCATAAAATTATTTTTAGATATAGGATATGACTGTTATCCATCTATTCTGTTGTAAATAATTTACTTACATTCTAGAGCGATTACCAATAGTGGGTTCAGGAGAAACAGCATGACTGGAGTGATATATACTCACAGTCTGACTGAGAGATGGTGCAGTCGAGCAGTTCACAATCTGTGCGGGCTATTTTATTTATTTATTTTTTTTTGCTAGCCAGAAGATGGATGGAAGATTTTATTAAACATAATCTCAATAAATTAATGTCTAAATACCTTATTAAATGTGAAATTTCTTTAACTCTCTTTTATTTAAATATAACAGACTTAATTCTTTTCCAGAATAAGGTTTTGAAGGAGTGTAGAGTATTTGTGTAGCCTGCGATACTATTGGTTCAATTAGTGTATACTCAGGGATGATTATGCCAAGCAGAAAATTTATAGTCATTGACTCCAGCTTGTCTTCCTTTCTTTTTATTTATTTATTTATAAAAGATTTTTTACTCTTCCCTGCCACCGCCTTCCATTTCCCTCTTCCTTCCCCAATCAAGTCCCTCTCCCTCATTAGCCCAAAGAGCAATCATAAACAAAGGACATTGAGCCTATAATTAGTGATCTTAGAGAAGCTAAATATGGAGAACCCAAAGAAAAACATAGGCATCCTCCTGAATATTAGCCTTCATCAGGCGATGAAAAGAGACAGAGACAGAGACCCACATTGGAGCACTGGACAGAAATCTCAAGGTCCAAATCAGGAGCAGAAGGAGAGAGAGCAGGAGCAAGGAACTCAGGACCGCGAGGGGTACACCCACACACTGAGACAATGGGGATGTTCTATCAGGAACTCACCAAGGCCAGCTGGCCTGGGTCTGAAAAAGCCTGGGATAAAACCGGACTTGCTGAACATAGTGGACAATGAGGACTACTGAGAACTCAAGAACAATGGCAATGGGTTTTTGACCCTACTGCACGAACTGGCTTTGTGGGAATCTGTGCGGGCTATTAAGGTGGAATGTGGATAATTTAAGGTAACTTGAATATGAATGAACCTGACAGGCTCGACCTTTCACTAGTCTCCTTTGATGCTAAGAATAAAGCACTCTGCACAGACATAACTAACTACAATGTGATCATGCAGTGTTTCACTTGAAAAGCCAAAATGTAGCCCGTGGATCTGTTTACTCTCTTGGACTGAATGTGAAGACGTGCCCTTGGAACCCTGTCTACCCATAAAGTAAAACACATCTCTGTTATCTCATTATTCTTCCAAATGACTTGACATTTAGCTGCTTAAATGCAATCACCACTAAATAATAAGCATCCATCAAAGGAAATTTAGACAAATATTTATATTTTATAATTTAAGGAAAAATTAGAGCCCAAACCAGTGATCCGGTGTCATTCCAGAAAATAAAGAATGATGGTGCATGGAATTTTGAGAAAACAATAATATCATTTCCTTCCAAATTCATTTCCCCCACCTCACTTAAAAGCAGCAATGGCACCGGGTTTTGATCCTACTTCATGTTCTGGCTTTGTGGGAGCCTACCCAGTTTGGATGTTCACCTTCCTAGACCAGGATGGAGGGGGGAGGACTTTGGACTTTCCACAGGGCAGGGAACCCTGACTGCTCTTCAGGCTGTAGAGGGAGGGGGAGGAGTAGGGGGAGGGGGGAGCATTGGAGGGGAGGAGGGGAAGGAGGCGGAGGGAAATGGGAGGCGCGGAGGAGGCAGAAATTTCTTTTTTTTTCCAATAAAGAAAAAAAAGCAGAAATTTCAAATTTTCTCAAGTGGAACTCCAGTTCTTTATCATGACACCTCATGTGCACAGGGAGAAAAATTAAAAGCTAGACAACAGAATTATTGTTAAGTTGTAATTTAAGCTTATAAATACTATTAGAATCTAGGCTTCAAAGTATACTAGATAAGGATTTGCAATTCTTCCTCAACCATGAATAACCACAATGTAACCAGGAATCTCATTCTCACTAGTTCTCTGTGTAAATGGGAATGTTGTGCCTTCTCTGTGGGTAAGCCTGTGGTATTCATGTGTTGCCCTCTAGCTTTTAGTCCCTGCAGTTTAATCCACTAGTCATTGAAATGTTTCTCTGAAGGCATTATTTTGTCCCTGTGGACATTTACACCAAGTGTCTTATAAGTAAAGATTACCCTTCACATTTTTTTTTTTTTTTAAAATCATAGTAGTTAGATCATTGCTGCTGTTCCCTTTCTCCTTCCAAGCAATTCCATATAGTTCCTCCCCTTTTTAAAACTTATGGTCTGATGATTCTTTACCATTAAATGCACTCATGTATATGTACATGTGTACAAACATACCCCCCCACACAAAACCTGATCAGGCTGTAATGTTACTCATAAGTATGTTTTCAAGGTTGACTTTGTGGTGTTGGGTAACCAATTCTCTTCCCTGGAGAAGAGTATTAAATTGGGTCCAAGACCCACTTACCATGAAGGAAACCATGCCTTGTACTGAAAACCCAGCAATTTACCCAGAGCTAGTGAAGCCATTGATCTTGGAGCAGAACTACAATGTCCATTTAACTAAGCAAGAATAATTATTAATTATACTCTATGCATCTGTCCTTGTATGCACAGATACGTGTAGCCTCACCACTCACCAAGGAAGCTTCACTTTACCCTTTCCATTTTTGTGAGCTCCTGATAATCTTCAGAATGGCCTCAATACTGAAATGTGAAATTTACAACTAACATCAACCCCTGTCTCAGAGTTCAGCCCCAAGTCCTGCCCTATGAGTTCTGACCCTAGCTCTTCCAGCTGCAGGACACAGTTCATTCAGACACATATCTTCAGTGTGTCTGATTCCACAGGACAAGATCTAGTCGTTTATTCATTTGAATTAGCCATATTTCATAATATCCTTTGTTGAGTTTTTGATAATTGAACATGTATTTCCTTAGACATGTATTTCAATAGTTTTAAAAAGTATTCATTTATTTGCTTGGTTACTTTATTCCCATATGTTCATTCTGTAATTAATAAGCACGTCAAATATTTTGATTATTTTATATTTAAAAATCACATCTTGCATGAGTGAACATTCTGTTTCCTCAATGCTTATAATTTTCATTAATTCTTTGCTCTTACTGTGTCCCACTAATGCTGCCAATAATAAAGCAAATGTTGAGTCCAAGAATCAGTCCTACCTTATTTCTAATCACATACATGGATTATAAAATATTTTAGTTAATCTATTACCACATCTCACGTGTACATTTGTGTGGTATTGGTGGGGAACACTCGGGCCCTGACACACGTGTGAAAAGCAGAGGACAGCTGTGTGGAGTAAGTTCTTTGTACCTCCTGGGTTCTGGGGATCCAATTTAGATGAATGGGCTTACAAGGAATGACCCCTTCTCTGCTGAGCCATCATGGAAGCCCAGGTTTGATTTTTCTTAGCATGTTTCAATTCTACGTAGGCATTCATTATAGTATTTCCATGCCTACATATGATGAGCTTTGATCATTTCAACACAGGTTATTCTTTTAATCCCCTTCCATCTCTGTTTTCCTTTCATAGCCCTAGTTGCTCTCCTTTTAAATTTCATGTCTTATTCCCAGGCAGGTTTCACATGTGAAAGGAAAAATGAATTTTTGAATATAATATTTAACCCCTTAAAATAATTTCTTTCTATTTTTGTAAATTACTAAGAAATTTTAATAGGCAATGATGAATATATCAGATATAATGGCATGGATTTTCTCAGTCTGTTCATCTGATGAATTGTGCTGATTAGCATTCAAATGAGAACATCAATAATCATTTCTAAATGCTCCTAAATTGGTTTCTTAATATTTTGTTTATAATTTTTAATTATATGTATTTTTAACACTCATCTTATTTTCCTGTCAAGGTTATGGTAGTTTTGTATAATTAGAGTTTTATTTTTTTAAATGTGCGAAAGATTTCATGTATAATCATACATGAGACTTTTATTTTTGCCATAAAATATTAGTTCATTAGTGAAGTTTGGTGACCACAAGTTTTGCTTAGTGGTTCCATATATATAATTTAATTATTTCTTATGAAACTATTTAGACTTTTAAATGATCTTTTAGGTAGTATCATATGAGTTTCTTGAAATTTATTTTTCCTATATAATTTATAATGGAAAGTTTTTATTTCTTATTTCATATTCAATAGCATCCTTATTTGTATCTCTGATAATGATTAGCTAGGCACTTGTTCTCACAAGTAAAATTTCCAAAAATTCACTAACTGTCTTAGAGTTCCACAAATCTCTTAAATTTTATTTTGCTGTTTTCAACCTTAATATCTATCTTTTATTATTTCAGCCATCTACTTTTCTGGCTTGAATTTCTTTTTCCTACTTTCTCTCCCTCTTGTGCATGCATGGTCTCACAACTCTTCCCTAACTTACCACTCCTGTCCAGAATCCCACATCTCACATCTTTTGTTGCCTCTTTGGGTAATACACATCTGATCTATGGAATCACCGTCAATCGGGTGAACTATAACATCACCTTCAATCAGTTGAGCTATGAAATACTCCTACTTCTTCATCCTGGTGGGCAATATTTGGGTACCTGATTCTGACCATTGGCCAGCTCAATCATCCATGGTTCCTGCATCTCAGAACTTGTACTGTATGACTGTCCTTTAGAAACCAACATCCTGAGTGTCTACATATGAGAAACATGCTATTTTAAGAATATATATCTCTATACCCTTCAAGCCACCTTTCTAAGTGACTCACCTTGAGTAACTGCATAATATTGATCAACTTTCTAAAATTACTGACTTTTACGATACTGCCTTTTTACTCAAGGTAGCATCCAATGAGGAAATTCCTTTGTGATTTCTATAATAAATATTAAACCTGTTAGGTTCTACTGTGCATCTGTTTGATGCATCCATTAAAAGCTACCACAGAGAATTTTGGCAACAGAGTTTATGATTTCTGATTCTCATCTTTCATTTGCTCAGTAAATAAAGTACCTTCCTCATTGATTTGTCCTCACACTGAGTCAGGTATCTAACCACGTTCTTATCCTTACAAATAAAGATTCTTTCCAAAGTTGGCCACAATGCTCATATGCTTATCTTAGTCAGCAATGTGACAAATTACTAATGTATGAGCAGTCAGCTATCTCTAGTGGCTTCCCAGATTATACTTAGTAACAATTTATAAAAATTTGTTAATTAGTTTTATAAGACTATAACTTTTCAAAGTTTTAGCTAAATTTACCCTTATATATCTGGCTTTCTGTAATCCATCTGTAATAAAAAAAAAAACTATCTAAGGTTAATTTTTGACAAGATTCTCACACATACATCAAAATAAGTATTTTATTTTGTTTTTATAATTTACTAGTTCTCTATATTTGTAGCATTTGAAAACATTGGAAAAGGAAAATTCACCCAAAACCACACAGGAAAATACTGCATTTCTTACTGCAAGTTTCAAGAAAAAACAAACGCTGTCTCTGTGTCATTCCAACAAACAGGCATA
Source organism: Microtus agrestis (assembly GCA_902806775.1). Taxonomy (NCBI): domain Eukaryota; kingdom Metazoa; phylum Chordata; class Mammalia; order Rodentia; family Cricetidae; genus Microtus; species Microtus agrestis. The sequence continues at coordinate 3,000,195 of CADCXT010006976.1, read as the reverse complement.
CAATTATGGCTCCAAAAATTCATACATAAACCAGACAGAGATATTTCTCTTTAACCAGTGATGTTTGTTCTCTTAGCTGTGTTTGTTCTGATGACATAGACACAAGAAATAAGAATTTGTTTCTCTTGAACCATTAAGCATTTTCACATATTTTCCAAGTTCTTAACCTCTCCAGTCATTCCCTGGAAATAAAGTGACATGTATCTTTACTACCTTTGTTCTATGAAATAAAAAATGTTTGTATTATTGAGGGTCACATGAAATTAAACATTCTACTTTTACTTTTTTTTCAATTCATATAGGAGAAATGTGATCCATATTGTATGTGATTAAATATACTGTCCATGAATTAAAAAATCTTGGTAAGATAACTTTCAATACAATAGAATAAAGGGTAAATCACACTGTTTGGGGCTTTAACGCTGTCATTTAATGGGACAATGGCTACTATTACTTTTGATAATTCTTTTACTGTTAATATTACAACTAATTCCTAGTATAACAATAGCATGTACTAGGCAAAGTTTTTAATCCTGCATACTTATGACTGAAGTTGCCATTTCTTGTGCTATGTATATATAACAGAGACTTTTATACTAAGTGGTCTGCTACAGGAAAAGGGAATATGCTGTGGTATGTGCTAGGCATGAGGTACTACTATCAATTTTCTTTTTTATGAAAAGATCTCAAGATGTATTGATAAAGTAGAAATTATTTTAAAAGTTTCCTTTTATAATTCTCATGATGAAACAAGAAAATATTCAAAATTCAAAATACTATTAAAATTTATAAATGATATAAGAATTAACTACTTAAATGTAAGGGAAATAATTTATGATCTACAGTAGAGATTGTTTTCTGTTGCATTTCCTATTTATTCCCGAGAAAAATGGCACCATCCTCCTTTACCTTCATTAATAATTTTATTATATTTATTGTTTCTTGAATATCATGAATTTGAGAATGGCCAATTATAACAATCATTATATTTCAAAAGCAATGAATAATACTAGGTCTCATCTAATGTTACTAAGGAAGCCAGTAGATGAATATATGCTTGAATTTGGTTGTGGTGGAAATAAGTTTATAATCCCAGCACTTTTGGTTGTGGTAGAATTAAATTTATAATCCCAGAACTTGGGGGGGGGAGGGTAAAAGCAAGACTTTTCTGTAACTCTCTACTGTAGTAGTATGTTTTTACTCTTTGAAGTCTTTTGGAAGGGCTGCCACCAAGCTCCTAAATCAATCACACAAAGTCTTATTCTTAGTTATAAATGTACAGACTGAGTTAGGCTTGTGTCTTGCCTTCTTTTCTTTTCTTTTCTTTTCTTTTCTTTTCTTTTTTTGTTGTCTTTACTGAGCTATAAATTTTCTCTGCTCCCCTCCCTTCCTCCATCCTCACATTGCTTGCTTTTTTTAACTTAGATAATTCCCTCTTCCTTTTGGCTCTGGACTTTTCCTATTCCCTTACATCTTTAAATCTTGCTATTACTCTGTGGACTGCAGTGTAGCCTGGTTGCTGGCCCCTGATGTCCTCCTCCTCAGGATGCTACTCTAAACCCCTTCTCCCAACTTTCTCCTTTCTGCCTGCCAGCCCTGCCTATCATTTCTACTGCCTTGCTGTTAGCTGTTCAAATATTTATTAAACCATCAGGTGTTCTAGACAGGCTAAGTTATCACAGCTTCACAGAGTAAAACAAATGCAGCATAAACAAAAGGAACATACCTCAATATAATATTTCCAACACTCTACTACTTAGGGAGATTGAGGCCATCCTGAGAAAACTTGAGATTCTGTTTCTAAACAGTAATAAATAAAAACACAACATATATTTTGGGGTGCGAGCCTATTTCTGAAGAGATGTGAAGAAATGTGTATTAACTCCACATACAGAGAAAAGGCCAAAGGAAGGATGCCACCAAATTCTACCTTGGTCAACCAGTGAGTGTACTGAGGTTGTTTATAAGAGTATAGATCAGAATTACTTACAGGAGCAAGCATCACTCAAAGACAGTTGCATCACAAAAGTCTACTCCAGCATGGGTGACAGTTCACAAAAATTGCAAACCTGGAGATTGCTGCTGTATTCGCCAGTAGCTGATGAGTTGGGAGAGAGTTCCTTCCAGACAGCTCAGATATTCTGATCTTCCTAAATAAAGATTAACTGCCTGCTCCCTCTTTAGGATCTCAGCTGTTGTGACAGAACCCTTTGCAGTTCTCACTGCTTATAGGATCTTGCAGAAAAGAGGCCCATTTCAGCAAGAAAAGGAACTTCCTGCAACTTATAGGTTTTATCAAACCTCTCTTTAGTACTTTCTGAGACTTGAGGAGATTCCTCAAAATATGGAATGTTGTATCTCAGTTAAATTGTTGTATGTAAACTTAAAGTAAGCATTAAGGTTAACACCCTTAAACATTAATATGACAATATTATATCATTAATGTCATCAATTTTATCTATAGGGACTTATAAAATTCTCAGGAGTAAGTTCTTATATAAACAAATTAACTAAATGTTTGTTTTAGAGACATGTACTTAACACCACCAGCAGAAAGAATATTATACCCTATGATACCTACTAAATTATGGGTGTGAAGAAAAGATGAGTAATTGTTAAGGCCATGGTTTTAGAACCAGGCTATGTAATTGAATGCCATCTCTACAGTTTCTTCATCCAGAATGGAAGCAAAAATGTCATGTGATCATAATATATCATAAATGATAAGAGAGTTGATACTGATAAAGTCCATCATACTTCTGAGTGGATTGCACATCATGAATTTTAAGTAGCATTACCCATTGCATAAAACATAAATCTTCACTTGCAAATTGTTTACAAAGATAAGATTTGTTTAATGGAAGTATTATATAAGTCTCATATAATGTTCTTAAGCATTATTGTGTTACTTATTCCAAAAGTTTCTTTGGGTTGTAGTTATGAAGTTACATTATTTATATAATATGAGAACCTGGAAATTGTTCATTTGGTCACAGCAAAAATTACTGTTTCCCATTAGGATTTTTGCCAATAAACAATAAGATTCTTGTTATTTATGTTAACTTGATCAAACAATAAACATTAATTATATAAATTATTTATTAAAATAAAATATTTGTTGAACTTACAGTGGCAGAATAGAGACCAAGAATCTCAATACCATTCGATTGTGGGGACACATATAAAATTTACTCAGGTATTCTGAATTTTGAATTCTGTATTTTGAATTGTCATTTACACTGTTAGAGTTATTGTGATATTACTATTGCGACACTACTGAAATACACATTATTGACTGTAGAGACTCAAATCTCAGAATCATTCCTTTAACTTATGTGAAACTTTATACGCTGTTATCTTCCAAGATTTATTTTAAATTGTTTGTATTTGTGTGTGTAAGTGTGTCTCTGTGTGTGTGTATGAGTCTGTGTGTGTTGGTGTCTTTGTTGGTGCACTTACATGGGACTACCTGAAGAGGTCCTTAAAAGGTTTCTCATCCTCTGGAACTATAGTCATGGGTGGCTTGAGCTGCACAACATGGTTATTGGAAACAAACTATAGTCTTCTGAAAGACGAGTATGCACTCTTATAGCTGAGCCATCTCTCCTGCTCCATTTTATACCCATTGGTTAATAATTCTCTATTCCTTATCTACTTTATTCCCCATGATGTCTCTGGTAACCACTTTCAGGAAACAGTGGTGTCTTGGGGGTTCTACTGATATGAAGAGACACCATGTTCAAAGCAGCTCTAATCAAATAGAGTATTTAATTGGGGAGTGATGGGTATGCAGGCAAGCATAGTTCTGGAGAAGTGTCTGAGAATTCAACATCTTATTCTGCAAGAATCTTTATGAATCACTAATGTCAGAGACAACTATTCTAGACAGAAAAATAACAGTCAAAATAAAAATTGCTGAGCAATGTTTCAGTTGGAATATGAGAACTTCAAAACCTGAGTTAAAAGTTCAGTGACTGAAATGATCAGAGTTTTCGAAAAGTGGGACTGCAAACTAGGGATGTTCTGTAACTTTTTCTCAGGTGTGGCATTTAAAATATGCAAAACTTTAAATTTCATATCTGAGTTCTATACACACTGCTTATACATACATAAGCTCCCAAATTTATATGAAGACCTAAATAATTTATCAGAGAACAACTATTATGTATAATGATGACATTGATGAGTTTTGAAGAACATAGTTTTTTTCCTCTAATATAACATAATTAATAAAGAATTGATTAATGTTTTATCCTTCAGAATTAACTAGCCCAGCATACTAGTCTATCCCTTGATATTTAAAGCTCATATGAGTAGGGACAGAGAGAGATTTATAAAACTTGCTAAGTAATTAGTACCTTTATTCAAAAGCAAAAATTTTATCCTTGAGCAATGATAAGTTGCCTATTACCTTCAGGATCTTATTTGACTTGTACTTTCTTCGACTCGAGTTAATCCTATTTACACCCAATTGTGTCATTTTAAAATAAATTGGCCTCTAATCCCTATTTGTGTACTTGTAAACCTGAAATACAATACCTAGAAGATCTAAGAGCATAAAAAGCATTATTAACCTGCAAAACACTCTTTAACCAAGGAGTAATCAAATTGGTCCATCTAAGGAATTGGATCTGGGTGTTTACTTTCATCCTGCACTTCTATTTCTAAGACTGATCACTGGAGATACAGCCTGGACCCACATAATGGAAGGAGTGAACAAACATGTACAAGTGTCATCTGATGTCCACATGTGTTCCCCTGTATTAATACAGATTTGAAATAATCACACAGAAACTATATTATTTGCAATGTTGTTTCGCCAGGACCTTAAGCATATTTCTGGCCTATTCTTATAACTTAAATTAACCCATTTCCATTATTCTGTGTATCATGGGACAATGGTCTTATACTCTGTAAAGATTTATCACTGGTTTAATAAAATGCAGATTGGCCAGTAGCCAGACAGGAAATATAGGCAGGACAACCAGAGCAGGAGAATTTGGGGAAGAGGAAAAGCTCAGTCTTCAGTTGTTATCCATGTACAAGATGAGAATGCCTCGTTTATAAAAGGTATCAAGCCATGTGGCTATCACAGACAAGAATAATGTGTTAATGTATTATACAAGAGTTAATTAATAAGAAAGCCTGAGCTAATAGGCCAACCAGTTTATAATTAAGGTAGGTCTCTGTGCATTTCTTTAGGACTGAATGACTGCAGAGCTAGGTGGGACAGAAACCTCTGCCAACAGCCACTGTTATGATAATCAGCCATTAAACTGCTTCAGTGTTTGCCCTAAGCTAGGTAGCAAAAATTATAGTGCTGTACCACCAGAAAAGGCTTTATTAGGATGCATGTGCATATTGGGTAGTCATCAGAAGAAGGATTATAATGCTACAAACTTCTAAACAGATTCAGGCACCTGGGACTGAGGAAGCAATGTGTGCTATTCATCAAAACTCATAAATGGGAAGGGATGCTTGTATAAAGTAACTGAGTGATTCAATCATCCTGATGACTGGGATAAATAGCATCCAACCAGGTTGAGAAATTGTTAAGGAAATGGAAAAGGAGGAAAATCAAAGATACCAAAAAAGAATACATCACATTCTCAAATGGTGTGAATCCCCTCATTGAATATATATCTTAAACTTTCCACTCCATCCCAGTGCTTGTAGTGGTTATTGGAATTACAGAATGGGAATAGGAAGAAGAAAAAATGAATGATCAGGAGAAAGGAGAAGTGTTCACTCATGAGGCTTAAATGGACAGCAAGACTGAGATAGTAAAGAGAAATCATAGTGTTAAGTTACAAATTTGGTTTCTAGTAGTGAGATTGTATTCATACTCAGCACTCAAGATTCCTATTTATTTCTGGTGTCACACTTGTGATTCTTAAAAACAAATCATGTACTGCTTTGAAGCCTCAAGAAAACTGATGTCAAATGGAATTTAAAAAGCCATGATATTAATGGTATCAATTGTCAGTTTAAATAAAGAGAACAAAACAGAGAATTCAGATAAATTGAAACTATAGAATGCATTTTTATGATGATCATAGTCCTAAGATGTGATAAATGAGAAAGATAGGGAGCAGAAAACCCAAAGACATAGCATCTAGGAAGCTGGATTCTGTCTGTGAATCAGAGTTTTAAACCTTTTGCAAGTGACCTTTCGAAGTACTCATCTGCTAATGATGAGCAGTCATCGGATGCACAGAGGATCCAAAGGCGCCATATGTAAGGACAACAGAAACAAATGTAAGCACTTGTCACACTAAGAGATCTAAGTGGCACTGTTATGACGACCACAGCAATAAACAGAGAACACAGGAAATGACTCATGCTCAACAGATGTCAAAAGCATGGTATGTGTTGAACAAGATGTTTTTATTACAGCAAGAACTACGTATAATCTATCTATGAAATGGATAACTTCTGAATTCCTGTGGTCCTTATTTAATTTAACACTTCAAGGAAATGACTCAAGACCTAGTCTTTGTAATGACATGAGCGATTACTTCCCACGTATTCATCTCCTCTACCCAAGAAATAAATTCCAGTTCTTTGGTTAGATTTGTGAGATGAGTTTGCTCCATGTGTGGTCCTGAGTCATTATATACTCTTTACTGCTTCTATTTCTAGTATCAGAGGTAAGATATTTGGATTAGATATTGTGTTTTGGCTCTCAGTCTCCTAGGTCACACGATAACTGCCAAAGCATTCTTTTTTATTTTTATTTTCTTATTTATTAAAAATTTCCACCTCCTCCCATTTCTCTTCCACTACCCTCACTCTCCCTCCCCCCTCCTTCTCCAGTCCTAAGAGAAGGCAGGGTACCCTGTCCTGTGGGAAGTCCAAGACCCTCTCCCCTCCATCTATGTCTATGAAGGTGTGCATCCAAACAGACTAGGATTTCCAAAAAGCCAGTACATGAAGTAGAATCGAATCCCAGTGGCATTATCATTGGCTTCTCAGTCAGCCCCCAATGTTAGCCACATTCAGAGAGTCCACTGTGATCACATGCTCATTCAGTTCCAGTCCAGCTAGCCTTGGTGAGCTCCCACAGTCACAGAGGGTGGACACACCCCTCGTGATCCTGACTTCCTTGTTCATCTTCTCCCTCCTTCTGCTCTTCATCTGGACCTTGGGAGCTTAGTCCAGTGCTCCAGTGTGGGTCTCTGTCTCTATCTCCATCCATTGCCTGATGAAGGTTCTATGGTGATACTCAAGATATTCATCAGTGCATGCAAAAGTTGGGAGCATGGGGGTGAGGGTGAGATGGGGAAACGGAGAAGGGGAGAGAGAAGGGGAGGGTTGGGGAGAGCTTGGGGGAATGAAATGGTTGAGATGGAGGAAGGATGGATATGGAAGCAGGGAAGTATATATCTTAATTAAGGGATCCATTTTAGGGTTGGCAAGAGACTTGGCTCTAGAGGGGTTCCCAGGTGTCCAAGGGGATGTCCCTAGCTAAGTCCTTGGGCAACAGAGGAGAGAGTGCCTGAACTGTCCTTGTCCCATAGCCACAAAACAATCAAAGAAAAAAAGAAATTTTATTTAAGTGGCTCATTAAAAAGAAAGTATTGCAATGGCAAATTCTCCAGACTTCTGAATTAGTTATTTTGGTTGAAAAGCTAGCCCTGGTTTTCAAACACTTTATTGATCACAACACAGACTACTTTCTTATGTGAAAAACAGCACCATGATTTTTTCCCTCTCTTTTTCATTATCATAAAATTATAGAGATCTGGACCATGGGTGATACTGCAAACAAGAAAATATTTTTAAAACCCATTTTCTCTTTTCTTTGTTTCCCTTTGCATTAACATCCCTCTTTTTGTCCTTCAATCATGCATCTGCATTTCAATTAGGATTCAGTAAGTGAATCTACAAATAACCTATAATGTTTCAGAATTTTAACTCATTCATTTCCAAACTGGAGAATATATGCAATAACAAACTTAATTTTCTCTAGTTTGTACAAATGTTCTTTGGCCAAAACATTTAAATTAAAGGAGAAGGCGCCATAGACTTTTAATTTGCTTTATAACAATTCAGAATAAAATATTTCCTAAGGTACAGGATTTAAAAGAGAAGTCCATAAATGTAGGGCTACTTCTCTTTGTTTGCTTACATGGAAGGAACAAAATGATACTCAATGAGTAGGATTTGTCTATATTTATGTATAATGACTGACAAGATTCTAACCAAATTTCACATAGAAGGCTTAGATATAAAAACTTGGATGGTCAGAATAAAAAAGCAAACTCCACCCTCTTCCAAAAAAAGCAAGACAAAACAGTTGCCTTCCCCTTATGCTTATATAGCATTAGTAACACAAAGGGAATTAAAAATAGTAAATGATACTCTTTTGGAATTAATAAACATTTTAATTTTGTTGAATATATAGATAAAATTTTAAAAATAGAAAATGCACTTACATAGTACGTAATAATGAAGTAGGATATGATATATCTAATACATGAAACAGACTTATTTTTATTTTTATTAGTTCTTTGAGAATTTCATACAGTGTGTTTTAATTTTCCCAAGAAAACTTTTCCACCCACCATTAACACATAAGGTTCAATATTTGAAACTTTTATATACTTGGAAATGTGATCTTCATTGAAGCATGATAAACATACCACAGACACACTCTCAAAGAGAACTGAATTTTCTTTTCCCGGCAGATAGTAGTTGCTAATAGCTTATCAAAAAAGTTGGAACTTCGTGCTTGCCTCCCCTTTCCATCCTGAGATTTTCATCTGGTTTGGATTTACACAAGTCTTGAACATATTGCCATACCCACCATGTACAAGTGCCCTGCATGGTCTGGAAGATGCAGTTTCCTTGTAGCCATCAAACTCCTCTGGATGTTACGCTCTTTCTGGGCCTTCTTCAATAAATCTTGACCCTTGGGGGAGGGTATGAGAATATATATATATATATATATATATATATATATATATATATATATATGTAATGTCATTTAGGGCTCAGTAATTAGTAGTTGCTTGTTCTCTGCACTTAAGCTAGTTGTGGGACTTAGTGTTAATAATCATCTATCAAATGCTTCTCCAATGAGGGTTGGCAGATGCTTTAATCTATGGTAATAATGATAAGTCATTAGGATTCAGTCTAACACTGCAACTATTTAGCAGAAGAGTATCTGTAGGTTTTCCCTGAGGGCCTATGACTCTTTCAGACCTATAGTAATACGTTGTTTGTGTTTTAACAAATAAAGCTTGACTGGAGATCAGAGTGCAGAGCTAAGCCACTAGAGGCCAGGGGATGGTGGCACACACCTTTAATCCTAGGACTTGGTAGACAGAGGCATATGGATCTCTGTCATTTCAAGACCACCCTTGGCTACACAAAATTTAATCTGATTAAAGAGAAACGAAGCTCACAGAAATCATATACATTTATTCCCAGGACTAAGGAGGTGAAGACAGATAAATATAAGGCAGGAGGAGACAGAAGCTCAGTGCAGTCTGATGTGTGGTGGAGATAGATGCAGTCTGAAGAAGTCTGAGGAGCAGTGCGGTTTGAGGATAGGATTGTCCCTTTGTTCTGAACATTAGTAGAGGCAAAACAATTCTCTAGTGGTTGGTGCTTTTCTTCTCTGATCTTCAACATTAACCCCTGTATCTGACTCTGGGTTTTTATTATAAAGACTAATTCAAATTTGTGGTACCCAGGTTCTTGGCTTGAAATGGTGCAAGGCATGAATTTCATCTTGTGAACTAAGCTTAAATTCAATAGAAACATAGTTCTCTTCTCCTGTAATGTTTCCCCTATTATTCTACCATTCAACAAGTCTCGTTGGATCTCAGCATTCTTACAGATGACTCCATTTACCCTACTCTGGTAATATGCATCACATCTTCCAGTACTATGAAAGATAGCCTTTGGGTATGAAGCTTCCACCTCAGTACCAGTCAGCATTCTATGACTCACGTGAATCAAATCTTCAGTAATATAATCTTGATGCTAAGTTTTGGAGAGTAAAAAATAACATTATTAGCTTGTCATATTTGAGGGTGTATGGATCTTATTGATCAATAATTCTGAAAGAGGTAATCCATTTTTAGCACTGGGGATTTTATTTATTAACCTGTGGTGTAATAGAGATATTGTCACAGTATAGTACGATAACTCAATTTTAACTTTAAACATATATATGTGTATATGGAAACTTCTACTATAATAGGCCTGGATATGACTTTTTCAAAATGCCTTCAGTGTTATTCATCCCTCATATCATTCCCTCCTCTATCCTGCCCTCCTATCAATTTTAAATGAGTACATTTCTAAATTGAAATGTGCTTGGAAAATATATTATATGATTTTCAGACTTTAGAAACAGTTCATTGAAGATAAATTATTAATATCAATCCATTATTTGGTAAAAATGGTGAGGCTTCCCTTCAGCCTGCTGTACACAGATATTGGTCCTTTCTAAAAATAGTAGCTTATGTTAAAAATGCAAGTATTCTTTAATTGGAGAGTCATAGTAATATTATTTTATTATGTTTGTAAGCTAAATTTCAATCACATAAATGGTCCTTTGTTTTCTCTTTGATGTTAAATTGGATTTGATTCAAGTTCTATGAAAACTGAGAGAAGATCAATAAGGCTGACTTCCTCACAAACCAATCTGAAGTTTATCATGCACCTTTTATATTTAAGTTACAGAAATTATCAACATGAACATACTTATTTTGTTTCTTTTACTAAATATTGTAACATGTCAAATATCTCTTGTAAAGGATGAAATAAATTTCACTAAAAATAGAAGATTAATTTTTCTCATCTAGCAATTTTCTTTAAGTTTGTTCAAATTAAAATTAGGAACACACAGATATGAATGAGTAAAAAGATAAATGGATTTATTCATGAACAAGAAATATTATATTCAATAGTTGACATAGCCATGAATACTAGTATCATGAATACAAAACATGTAAGGAACCAAATAGCTGTGCCTACAAGATGTTTTTTTTTTTTTGAGAAAACTGGGAAAACATAACTTTGGATGGTGATGCTAAAACTAACAATTGATATGTTTCTCAGATAGTTTAGTAATGTAAAGCTAAATTGTCTTTTCCCCCTATATTCACAGAGTCATTTGATATAAAAAGGAGAAAACACATTGGCACATCTCTCAAAATGAATAATATACACTTATTGAAAATGTCAGGCTCTCCATTAAACATTTTAATGTATTTAACACCTCTAGGCTGCTTAATTCCTAAGGTGCCATTGGGAAAATTAAAATAAAGTGTATCCATCTTAGAATAATTCAACTCTCTTTGACTAAAGCACCATAATGCCACTCATAATTCTTTATTCATTTTCAATCAGGTTTATTTTGCCAAAAGTTCCCTATGATAAGTGTTTACAGAGTATGACAGAAATGGTGTTGGGGCATGCATTTAAAGAAGGTACAATCCATTCTTCTCAGCTTGAAGCACAGAATGACACATGAGAAAACTCAATATTAGTGAATTTATAAATGTCACATCAGAGGACTGTAATGTGAACTAATGCAAGTTCAGGGTTGAGCCGTACATGCAAATATTTTGAAAATTGCTTTATTCTGATTTCTTTGGATGTATTTTGACCCTAACAAACCATTTCAGAGAAAAATAATCTATGGCATTACATACTTCGATGTTGTTGGAAAGCCACTTCTTTGTTTCTCGACCACTTAGACTCCAGAAATAATCACTCAGAAATTATATTATTTGCAATACTTTTGGCCAATATTTTAAGCATATTTCTGGTCAACCCATATCTTAAATTAACCCATCTCCATTAATCTGTGTAAGCCATGAGGCTGTGGCTACTGGGTAAATTTCCAGCATCTATCTTCGGAGGGGCTACATGGCTTCTCTCTGACTCTGCCTCCTTTCTCCCAGCATTCAGTTTAATTTTCCCAGCCTACCTTGTCTCTATCCTATCACAGGCCAGAACAGTTTCTTTATTAACCAATGGTATTCAAAGAATACAGAGGGGAATCCCACATCACCTAGAAACAAATAGAAAGTGTGACTAGATCACCAAACACAAAGAAAACAATTTAGACATTTCTACCATGGCACAGACACTTTCTCTGTGGCTGTAGGCAGCAGAATTCCCAGGGACACAATAAATGGATTCTTAAGAATTATTCCCTTAGAAAATTGAAATATTGAAAATATTAGTAACAAGAAACACACACACACACACAGAGAGGGAGATACATACACACACAGGTACAGTGGGCTATTTGAGTGATTATTGTAAATTGAAGAAATGCTAGTTTCCATTTTATTGTATAACCATTATTTTACTTTTGATTTATAGAAATACTTCATCTAATATAGTATTGTAGATTCATTCCATCACCCAACATGCCTACATATCTGTAATATTTTTATAGTGCATATGCTGATGCACAGATGATTTTGACAGGTGGAGAATAAGTTTATTTGCTTCTCTAGGATGACTTGTTTTTGGTGTGGTCTTGGGAAATTCCTAACCCCAGGTCCCACTATCATAAACCTATTTCTCTGTGTAATTATTTAACACAGTCAGAGCAATATATTGTATTTTAATTTGTAATGTACCTGTCATTGATTTTAATGTGCACTTTCATTTAAATTCTGTTTGTAAATTTGTTTTTTGTAAAAACATTTATTGGATAATCTAGCCTTTCTCCATCAATCAGTAGTGAAATGTTTGTCATGTATACAGATCCAATCTATTTATGCATTTTCAATTTTATTCAGTTGACCTATTTTTTGTGCCTGCAGCAATACCATACTGTTTGATATACGATAATTTTAACTAGCCATAAATTACTTGATATCAAAGAAAACATTTAGAGATTAATATGTAGACCAAGCTTCATAAAACTTGGTGAAAATGCAAGCTGTTAAAAGTGTGTATAATGAATGTCCCAGAAGACTAAAGGGAAAGAATAGGAAATATTTGAAAATGTTCAAAAACTTGTCAAATTTGAGGAAAAACATTAATCTGCATGTACCAGAAGCTTAACAATTTCTAAGCAAGAAAACACAATCATCCCACAGCTATCAATTTGTACTCAAATTTTTGAAAGACAATTTGAAAGTCCTAAATGTATCAAGAGAACATGTTTTGTCATGTGTCAGGACACATCAGTTCTACTGAATAAAAAGTTGTTTTTTTACGTCAGTAGAGGCAGTCAGAAGGCAGTAGACAGAAATGGTGAAAGATATTTCGAAAGAAATACACAAGCAAAAACATTCTTTTCTAAAATCCCACATCCAGACAGTAATACCTCAGAAGTGAAAACAAAATGTAAGTTATCCTTTATAAACAAACTCTGATATTTTTAGTAAGCCCTTATTTATCAAATTTTTAAAAGTTAAAGACAAGTTAAGAGTCTTACTTGATAGAGATGGTTGTTCAGGATCATCATAGAGCTGCTTCATGTAGGTCACGTGTAGATTGACCAATCATGAGTCAAAGATGCACCAACCTGTGAGTGCTGGCAAACAGGGGTTGATCAAAAATACATAAATATGAGCATGATAAATATGTGTATTTCCTTTGAAATCAAATGTGAGCATATCAAAATGTTCAGTAGAGATTTTAAGAATAAAACCCTGTGGATGAGATGCAGACAAGCACATAGTGGGAGGAGGAGAGCAGGGTTACTTATGGCTATAGCATTCTTAATTCCAATGAGGTGTGCAGTTATCATGTGCAGTTGTCTTCTGTTCCTGGCTGGGTCACATGGGAACTTACACATGCTTGTCAGAACTTCAGTTGTAACCATTTCCATTTCCCTAGATTAGAAATGCAAATGCCTTTGTGTAAATCAGCACAGGTTAATGGCAGTCTTCCTATTTGGCCACTCGCTACACAATCCAGCACCTCAGAATGAAGAGCTCTAGATTTTACTCTGCTGGAAGTGCAGAACCTTTGTGGTTTTAGAACTTTTTTATTTATGTTGTTTTAATATGTTTTGGGAATATCTAAAGTAAGTATAAAACAATATTTCTAAGTGATTTAGTAGATTAATGCAAAGATAATCATTTGCTTGTTAAAATTTACCATCTAGTAAATATCCTGGATACTTTCAGCTCAATACATTGATTTTTAATAAAATAAAATAAAATTTTATATTAAATATAAAATCCCTTTCAAGTGTATTTTTGATGTCATATGATAATGTTAATGTGTGATGACAGAATATAAACACTAAGCAATTAAAAATATTGTTTAAATATAATCCCAGCTTTACTAATGTGTTAAATGGTACCACTTTGACTAACATGTTTCTCACCTCTAGGCCAAACTCTTTTTCAGTCACACTTAGCATTTAAAAATGGACACCACACAGTATATGTAAATATAACTCTAGAGCATTGGTTCTCAACCAATGGGTCTTACCCCACTTTGAGGGGTCATATATCAAATGCCCTGCATTCTAACAGTCATATTATGATTCACAACAGTACTAAAATTCCAGTTATGAAGTATAAATGAAATAGTTTTATAGTTGTGGGTCACCACAACATGAGGAATTATATTACAGGGTCTCAGCATTGAAAAGGTCGAGAAACACTGCCGTAGAGAATAACAAAAAAATCATTGAAATATTACATAAAAGTGATTAAATATTGAGTTGCAATGATTTCATTAAATCAAAAAAGGTCAACTTCAATTACAAATGTTAATCTCAATTACCACAATTAGTTCTTCAACCAATTCAGTTTAAATGCATATTTAAAAATTTTACATTTACAGTTATGAATTCTCTAATAAAAGCTGTAAAGCTATAGCTGAATATTTCACCATTGAAAATATTTTTTACATTATAATTTTAAGATGCAAATCCTCCATCAATGAAAAAAATAACACATTATATATAACAAAAACTTAAAGAAATAGAGGCCATGACTTTGAGAGACAGTGAGGAGTACATGGAAAAGGTTGGAGGTAGGAAAGCAAAAGGGAGAAGTAATACAATATATTTTAATATTGCAAAATAAAAAAATTTCAGATGAGAATAGACTGTAGATGTAAAACGTAAATGATAAATAGACAAAACCATCTCTAAGATTTCACTCACAATGGAATAATTCCTTCAATAAAATACAATATGGAACAAACAACCTATACTGCAATACCATACAGTTTCCAATAAAATGAGTTTGTTCCACAAAGAACTGTTCTAATAAATTTAATCACATGAGTAATAGAAATTGCAACCCTATGTGTGTATGCATGTGGTACCTGGAAAGTGCTGGAAGGAGAAACAAGATAGAAAATGATGTAATTATATAAAAATTAAAAAAAATTAAACAAAAGAAATGAACAACAAGCAAGAAATCACAAGTACCCTCCTGTCTACAAGCTTCAGTCTGGACCATGTTCAGACCCATGCTTGCAGGCTCTAGAGTATGATCAAATTGGTCTCAGTATTCGTGGGTATGATCCCACCAACACTGCTGTAAATGAAGAATGCCACACCTTGAAGGGGATAAAAACATCATACATGGAAGAAGTAGAATAAGCTTTACCAGAAAATCTGCTTGATCATGGCAAAGCTTACTTTCATTCTTTTTTGGAATGTATTTTCAAGTTGGAGTCTACAGCTATTATTGTGCATCATGGGAATAACACCAAACTTTTCCATAAAGCTTTATGTTAATATTTATACCCAAAGATGAGTGTAGCTCTCAGTCATCAACAGAGAGACTTGTTTTATAGTCAATATCAAATTGTACTGAGACTCAAAACTGGTCCGTGTGCAGAGAATACGAGACTGGGCATAGACTTTAGTTCAATCACACACACTAGCAAAGAACTAGTAATTATACAAATCACTTCTCTATGCTCCTAAGCAACAACACAACTTTTGGTGTGCTTTAAATAGAAATGAAAGCTAAAGAAATTCAAATGACTAAAAGAGCCTCCAAGACTAATTTTACTGCTAAATAAGCTCCCAGGCTCTGCCATATGGGTTGACAAACATTGGGAGAATGAGGGTACAGTCATACTCTTTCTCTGTCAAAATCAAATGCATTTATATATAGACTTATGGAAGTAATTCAAATAAAGAATTAACAAAGCTCACTGGAAAAGTGTGCATGCAAACTATTATTGATTAAACGCTGGAAATATAAAACTTTCTAAAGGAAAAGAACTGTAGGGATGTCTCAGTGGTTAACAGTTCTTGCTGCTGTTTTCAGTTTCAAGATGCTACTTCTGCTTATTGTATTCAAACTCAAATTCTTGGGAATTCTGTATGCTCTGTCTTCCACAGGCACCTTCATGCTTATGTGTATATAAACTCATTCAGGAACATATACAAATAAATTAATAAGTAAATGAGTAAAAAAAAGTCACCTTAATTCATTGTGCCATGTTCCAGTAATCTACGTAACCCTACAGAGCAATGGAGAAAACTAGATTATGTGTTAAACAAATATGCAAATCATCTGGAACCTCTATAGTACAAAGCTAAGTTTGATAGCTATGGAAAACAAGTTCACACAGCATCTGTGAATGAATATAATTTGAATTTCAGAAGAAATTGATATCTATGAAAATCCAGTTTTGGGCCGGGCGGTGGTGGTACACGCCTTTAATGTCAGCACTTGGGAGGCAGAGGCAGGCAGATCTCTGTGAGTTCGAGACCAGCCTGGTCTACAAGAGCTAGTTCCAGGACAGGATCCAAAACCACAGAGAAACCCTGTCTCGAAAAACCAAAAAAAAAAAAAAAAAAATTCCAGTTTTATATAAAGGACTTTGATGTGAGAATTACTACAGATGTATTATGACAAACACAAGTCATTTGTCCCTATGTCCCACCTCTTCTGAGGATAATGCAAGCTAAATACAGATTGGTTGAGCTTCATGTCTGAAATCATAGTAGTTTCTATTGGAAAGTACTAAAGAAGGAATGGAATGAGATTGTATAATTACTGTATATGCTTTTAAAATCCTTCTTTATCATAATTTTAACGGCATCACGTATACTTTTCCCTATTGCATTAAATGGCTGTATATAGAAATATGTCCCCCATATTTCCAATAATTCTTTCATATTATCTGTGATCAGAAAATCTTGCATAAGTTGTATTACAGTGTTCATAAATAGTTAAGTAATATTGTGTCACGTGTAAAAGAGGAACAAACAGTTTTCAATAGATATAAGCAAAAGATGACTCAATGTTGTCTCATTTACTGGTTTATTGCAGAGATGACTCAGCAGTTAAGAGCACTGTCTGCTCTTCTAAGGGTCTTGAATTCAATCCCTAACAACCACATCATGGCACCCTCTTAAGGAAGAGACGTGGTCAGTTATCTTTATCAACTTAGACCATGATACCCAATATGGTCAAGTTCAAAAGAACATGACAAGATGGTTTGACAAAGGACAGGTAATAAAAGGAAGCTTTAATTGGGAGTTTGTTTACAGGTTTAGAGGATGAGTCCATGGTCAACATAGGAGCACATCAGCAGGCATGTAGGCATGGTTCTGAGTGCTTACACCCTGATGCACAGTAAGTAAGATGAGGGAGAGAAGTTGAGTTTGGTTTGGGCTTTGAAATATCAAAGATGCCGGGCCCACTAGTGACACACTTCCTCCAACATGGACACCACCTATCCAATAATGCCACACCACCAATCTATCTAATCAATCTCAAACAGTTCTATCAACTTAACTAAGAATGCAGATATATCATACTAATGCAAATATAACAGAGCCATTCTCACTCAGACTGCCACAAATGTTTACTCAGTTTTAATAAGGGGAATATGTGTGTTTTCTTCTAAAAGTTACATTGCTTTACAAATAAACAAATTGCTAATACATTGGTGCTAAACAAATAACTCATTTTCATTACGTATTTTATATACATTAATACATATATTTAAATATGTATAAAACATATGCATATTTTATAGCCATATGTATATTTATTTTTATTTCCTACAAAGTCTGAGAAGATGCCATATTTTTCCTTTAGGATATCAAGTCAATTCATGATACTTTTCTGAATGAAGCAAAGAATAACACTGGGGAACACTGGATGACAATGTAACATAGATGTAATAATAAATGGTGGATAGCTTCAAGTAAAATAAAATTTAAAATCAATGTATACTGCAATGCTTTCTGAATGTGTTATGTATGCATTGGTTTTATAACATTTATAGATAGCTATTAATGCTTTATTTAAGGAAGTTTAAAAATCATTTTACATTTTGAAGTACACACTAAAAGACAAGAATAAACATTAGAAGAATATTGAGTTGTGACAGCTCTATATATTCAAAAGTATAATGTAAAATATGTTCTTCTAGGTAATAAATGAAGAAATAAAAAATAATTATTATGCAGAAGTTGAGTCATCGTAGCAACCAGTTGGAACCAATTATTTGGATATAGTTTATATACCCTGTGGAGGAATTTTTGGATTATGTATAACACATATTATAACATGCAAATATATTGATCATTTTCATGTAGGAGTTCAGAACATGACAGTCATTTTATTCTTGTGAGTGCAATCTTTGTCAATCACATTAATATCTCTATTCTGTTATAACAACCAGGCTTATCTAAGCATAAATATATACCTTATTCACAAGAGTCACTTTAACATTGTAGTACATAAATTTCAACTTTCCCTGAGCACCTTTATATATTTGCATTAGAAATTGATGATAAGGAAATTTGCATATTACATAATTACAATTTTGGTCATAAACCCAAATCAAAATAACACATTTCAGCCTTTGTGCGCTTGGTGGAGTGTGCCATCGGTGTCTTGATATTTATGCGTAACTCTATTGGTATATCAACTTGCTCCAGTTTTCTGTTTACCTGAAACTGAAGGCTACTGTCCCCATTCTCTTTCTTGTACCCTCCTCCTTCTTTCAGTGTCCCCAATTTCAAATGCTATGTGTATGATCCACATTACCTCATTGCATACACAGAACTCATACTTGAGAATTATTTGCATCCACCTCATCAAGTTCAGGTAACCGAACGAATACCAAGAGGAAATCTCTCAGCACAGTCATTACTGAAAAAGGAGGCCTAAGGTTTTTCTTCATCTAGTGGGATTTTGAAAATTTTATTGATCTGTTTCGCAATGGGGATCAGAAGACTGCATTATTCATCTAGTGGTAATGCTAACGTGCCAGATAGGGAAGAGTTCTATTTTTAACTTGTATGATGAACCCACCTTGGAGCTGAATACACTGAGCAGCCATTACCAATGTTTCATCACTCAGTAAAAGGGGGAATTGAAAGAAGAGTGTATGCTGTTGGTATAGGAAGAGTTATGGAAGAGAAATAAAAAGATAAAAGCAATCGAGATACTTTAATTACTACAGAATCTATTAATAAATGCCAAGGCAAAAGATAGACATTCACATATGGAAACAATTTTGTGAAGCTCTTTCTGATATTTTTCTGTTCTATCCCATCAACTAAATTATGAGAACAGTAAGCACTACAGGCAGCATTTAAGAAAAGGCATCATAAGTCAAAAAGAGCGCCCTATTCAAGACCACCTTTCTCCATGAGCCAGAATTTTACATCTGTCAATGTTGCCTCCACGAATAATATTTCTAGGAGTCTTTTACCCCAGTTGTTCTGTTAGCTGAAGTAGATAAAGTGAACTCTGGATGGGTAAAAGAAAGAGATTAGAAAGCTGATCATGGTTAAAGATGTATATAATCCAAGGCTAATATCTTCATTTACAGATTTGCTTCCACCCCTCCCCACAAAAAAAAAGAAAGAAAAAGAAAACTCAAAGTAATTTTTTTTCAGATTTTCATGTGGAAATTTTCTGGCCTGGTTTGCATCAGAAGTAGTGGTGCTCACCACAGGGCGTCAAGACCGTACAGGATTTGTGATTTAGCTACTAATTACTAACATCAAATGGTCTTGCATGCCCTATTAGGAATGCTATTATTCAAAGATAGTGGTCTGCATGTATCTTTCACTCCATTAAGAGAGAGCATTAAAAGGTACAGAGATATGAGTAAAACCCAACAGTACAATGTTAGTGATATAATTCAAAACCTTCTTCTGTACTTTTTCTCCTTTAAAACCATTGAAACACTCAGTTACCACTTAGCCATCACTTCCATTTTCTTTTATTTTGATGGTTACCGAAAAACAATAAATGTCACCTTGCTTGAGGAATATGCAGTTTCTTTTAGGACAAACTATTAAAGTACTAAATAATCCAACATGGTGAACTACTCCTGGGAGGATGGGGAAGCTGTTGGAGGGGCATGTCAGACAAGTCCACTCTTATAGAACTATGAAGGCTTCCAAACAGCTTTGAGTTCGGATGTCATCAAAGACAGGGTTTTGCTGTAGACAGAGGCAAAGTCAGCTTTGAGGGTTAAGCTCTTTGTGCACTCCAATATCAGAATCTAATAAACCCCGTGTCAGACCAAGTGACTGGTTTCTATATGGATTTGGCTTCCCTGTCCTGTAAGAATAACTAAGTGATAAGAAAAGGTCCAGAAAGCAGAGCAGAGCAACGGTGCTGTGTCTTTTATGCATGCTTGTTTTTATGCTGTTGCTTTTATGCATGCTTGTTTTTATGCTGTTGCTTTTATGCATGCTTCTTTATGCTTTGGCTTTTATGGATGTATTTTTTTAATACTGTAGCTTTCATATGTGCTTCTTATTTGATTGTAAAACATACCTTACCCTTGGAAATTCTACAAAGACATGACTGCCACTCTCCACACTGACAATAAGCCTGACTTTGTTTTTCTCTATGGTATTTAGCATGACTGTGACTGCTTAATTAGTACAGTCTTCTCTCACTGGAGTGAATAGCGTTGAACTCTAACACCCTGTCTGGTGTTTCACTGTTCCTTCGATGGCAATTTAAAGCCTTTTCTCAAGTATAGAGTCAAGTGACAAGTTGATAATTTTCTTCTTTAAAATGCAGGTCAAGGACACTTAACGAAAGTTCTTATCTTTAAATGCTGTTCAGTGGCTTCCAAGCTGGGATTTCTTGTACTTATAAATTATAACCTAATTAATATATACCAAAGTAGCTATAATTTATACATAAATGCATGTTTTAAACAATATTAAACATGTCTTTTAATCTTTATCTGAGAATATGTGTGATTGGCATTCATATTTGGTCAATATTTGATTATTTGCTACATTGAATAAGTATATAAAGGACTTAAAAAATATAAAACATGGCCCACATCTCTTCAAACACAGTCCTGACACTAAGTGAAACTGGTTTTACCCGGCCATTATGCTATATTACTGTTTATAGCTTTAAATGAAAATCAATGAAAGAAATTGATTCCGTACTAAAATGTTCTCAAAACCACCTTAGTGGATGCCTATAAGAGACTAGTCCTAAGTAGTGAATAACAGTAACCCTGAAGAACAAAAAGCATTATGGATTTTCATGTAAATCTGTAAGAGGCACAACCTGACATAGAAGCTAATGACATAATTTTGGGCCACTTATGATTAATTTTGGCAATCCTATCAATAGTACTACAAACAATAACCCATACAAACATAACCCACGTCAGTGACTTACCCATGACTCTTAGAAATAAAATTCAGTATTGGTCATTTATAAAATGGATTGATGCGGAAGCAACAGTCTAGCAGTTCAGAGCACCTGCTTCTCTTCCAGAGTTCAAGTCCCAGCAGACACAAAACAGCTCATTACCACCTGTAAGTTCAGCTTTATGGGATGGAATGCCCTTTTCTGGCCTCTGTGGGCACCTGAGTACTTAAGGCACACACACACACACACACACACACACAAATCTCTTTATTTAAAATGAATTGAAGGGTTCACGCCAAAGCCTCCAGGACAAGATTCTTCTCTCTCTCTCTCTCTCTCTCTCTCTCTCTCTCTCTCTCTCTCTCTCTCTCTCTCTCTCTCTCTCTCTCTCTCTCTCTCTCTGAGATGGACCAGAGAATGTCACCTAAATGCTTTTTTATTTTAAAATTCAGAGCTCAGTGGAGAAAGATGGACTACAGATCTGAAGCAAGGATTGTACAATATGGGTGTGGTAAATCTTGCTCTAGGAGACTCCAAAGAACCAAAACTGCTAGGAGTCTGTTAAAATAACACAGGAACTTGTTTAAAACATCTCCCACTGACCAAATATGGAACACAAATCAACTTAATCCATTGAGAAATGAGTTGCAGATAACCTTAGCACACCACTGGGCATTGTGTAACAGCATTTCTGAGATTATTAACTAATTGGGAAATGCCCACTCTTAATAAGGCAGGCTGGGTCCAGGACAGAGTAAAGCATGACCACTAGAAGCCAAATATTTGGGCATTATATCTCTGCTTCTTGGTTGCCAAGAGGTTAGGAATTTTGTTCCTTATACCCTTAGTACCACAATGAACTGAATCTGAGAAGCAAAGTAAATCTTTCAATATTTACCTTTAAAATAAAATAAAAAATATAGTGCTCTTATTTGAAGTGAAAGGATAGAATATTTCATAATGGGCAAAAGAAATAAATGCAATCAATAGAAACAACAAACATCCAAACTAGACATTTTGCAACATGATTGATATTGACCTAGTGTTTTTTAGGCTGGTATTAGAACTTGATGAACTTATTCTCAACAGTGGAAAATAATGAAGTCCAAATG
Organism: Microtus agrestis; assembly: GCA_902806775.1. Classification (NCBI taxonomy): domain Eukaryota; kingdom Metazoa; phylum Chordata; class Mammalia; order Rodentia; family Cricetidae; genus Microtus; species Microtus agrestis. Next base: position 2,977,514 of record CADCXT010006976.1, on the reverse strand, counting down.
TCAGCTCCATGAAGACTTATTCTTTCCAGAAACAGAGGCAGCATGGAGGACACAGTCTTCAGGTATAATTAATTCTCTGCTTCTTGATGCCCTTCAAAAGGGCGCCAATGGAATCCATGTGCTGAAACTGAGTTATCTTCCTTGACAACAGCAGGGGTGGGGATCTTTAGGAGGACCAGAAGTGTGTGAGCAGAGATTTTAGCACACACTGAACATCCACATCTTCTAGTCTTAGACTTTACAGACAAAACATGTGTAAAGAACATTTGTTTACCCTGTATCATGTGCCAATCCACGATGCCACAGAACCACACAACACAACACAGCACAAAATTGCTGCCACCATTACTGCCAATTAATTAAAATTTCTCTTGTATTATATGTGCAATATTTTATAAGTTGAACTTTGAACCTCAACATTTTAACCAGCTGAAATGGATAAATTGCTCAGAATTCAGTATTCTGCCATAGATAAACAGACAAATAAAAGCACCCTCTAAACTCTTGATCTCCTGCAGTATTGCATGCTTTCTCTTTTCCAGAAAGATGCGGATCCTGCTTTATTTTGGTGACATTTGACTTAAGAAATGTGACTTTCGTATTTTTTAAATACTCTCTACATTTACTTTTATTGTATTATAAATGTTTTAATTTGAATGTCCAACAAATGAATATAGATTTTTCCATGGTTATTTGTAATATTCATACATTTATTTTCCTATGTTGATACCCTTACTTTGTATTTTATGTGTTTCAGATGCACCCATGATGCTCTGAATCACACACTCACTGTGAATGAATTTCTGTAAGCATACAACACTTTCCCATTATACAATTCCCATTTACTTCCTTGCGTGGTAAGAGCATGTAATATATATGGCAGTACAGCATTTTAAACTACTATCTTTATGCTGTATTCTTAGTCTTAATATTAATCCACTCAGCATAACTGCAAATATGGACTCATTGTCTTGTGTTCCAAACTCCCCTTCCCAACTTCAGCCTCTGGTGACCAATATTCCACTATTCATTTCCACACCTAAGAGAGTTAAAAACATAGAATATGTAATGATTTTCAACCAATTAGTAGCAATATTGGTAACAATTTTATTTCATGCTGTATTGGACAGCTCTAGTGCATCCTGGACTGAAACATGGACATGATTCACACTAAAGAAGTATTATTCCGCTGAGAAACAGCTTTAGCCCCAGATAACTACCTTCCTATTTTGAATTGAATGCAAGAGTTCACATTGCATTTAGGTGTCATGTCATATATCTTTCCAGATACATTGAAAATTTTGGATCAAAGGGTAGGTTAATATTTCATTCTTTAATAAAACAAAAAGGCAGCTTTTGAAGTGGTACATTCCATTACCCAGGTTTCAGTTCCTCTACATTTTAAAAAAATATTTTAAAATTTCATGTATGAGTACTGTATTTAAATCATTTCTCCATCATACGGTACCTTACTCTTAATTATTATTGTAACACACACATACATACACACACGTGTCCACATGCACACAAGTGTGTGTGCACTTAACTACAGCTATCCAAATTTATTTAGTATTGCTTATATGTATTTACAGCTGATTTAATAACCTATCAGAGGACTTGCCCCTAGGGGGGACTGATTCTTCTCTCAGCAGCCACTATTGTCTTTAGTTCTTTATCTACACTGGCTATCAATTGGTTGTCATTTCCTAGGTTTTATTTAGGCTGCATTTTGCTGAGATTTCCTGGGCATACACAAAAGACACTATCTTTCAGTATCCTAATACTTTGGCTGATATTATATTCCTTCTTCTGCTTCTTCAATGTTTCCTGAGCCTTAGTTGTAGGGGTTGTGTTGTAGATGTATCAGATAGGGCTGGGCACCCCACATTTGATTGTTCTCTGTGCTTTGAAAAAGTTATGGCTTTCTGTGATGCTCTCTGTATGGTACAAAAAGAAGCTTGTTTGATGGAGGGGACCTACACATATCTTTGGCTCAAAGGTAGCTATTTAGGATGCAGTTAGAAGTGTCACTGTTTTGGGAAGGTGCCTGTAGCAGGTTCTTCTCTAGGGGTCGTGGCCTCACTGGCCACCTGTCAATAGGTTTACAGTACCTGGCATGACTTTATTTCTATATATTAGGACATAAGCACCACAGTCAGCTGTTGTTTACCCCCAAGATATAAATACCACTAGTATACTTATTTTAGGGATATCTTGCCATTGTTTTTATTCATAGATGTTAGAGCCAAGTAGGAATATTGGTTCATTTCTACCCACCCCACTCGTTGGCAGCTTGCACAATTCCTTCCAACACACTGAAACCTGGTACTCATGAGGAGGATTCCAGTTGAGTTTCAACTTGTTTCTTCTACATCCTGTATATGCAGTATGTGGTGTCTTCAGCAATAGGAACTTAATTTCTGTGTCTAAGAGGCAGCCAAAGGCAATGCCAATAGCATATATAGTTTTCTAATTTTTTGGATCTCCCTGCCCAACAACATGTAAGGACTTTTATTTTTTTGCTTGGCACTGGGGTTTTTGTTAGAGCCCACCCAATTTCTTTAAAGGACTTGGTTGGTCAACTTAATCAATTCGAGTTACTCTACAATGTGTTAAGAGAGTTCTCATTACCATTCACTTTTACTTCAAAAATGATCAACAAGATCAAGCATTTTTCCTGTGCTTATTTGCCATACACATATCTCACTTGATGACATAGCAGTTCTCTTTAATTTCCTACTTCTCACTGTTGGGAGATGTTAATGTGCATTCCTATAAATGCCAAAAATAGTGGAAAAGGGTGAAAGGTCAGACTTCAAGGTAACAAGTACTTAACTACAAATAACTATGATTTTAATATTATAAATACTAAACACTCAGACTTTCCCAGTGGTAGTGTCTTGTCTGAAGTCAGGGAACACTGTGGGTTAAGGAAACAAGAACACAGAATTGGATAGTCTAGATAGAGTTGATGAGACATAGTACTGAAAAACAAGGAGAGATACTGAGACAAATATCTGAGGGTGTCTCTAGAAAGCTGAGCACACTGTTAGTAAATCCATACGTTTATGAAGACTAACTGTGGAAGGAAATGTGTCTTCCTTGAATTACAGAACAGTTCCTAGCATTTACACTGCCAATCTGATGCAAATATGGTATGACGAATATGAAGTTATACAGAGCATTATTTATGTTTTTACAGTTTTGAGTTTTCTTTGACATTTAGTTTTGTTTCCTTTATTTGCACATACATACCTTATTTGTGCATTGTTTCAGTTGATTATTTAATAGGTGAATCCTGCTATATTTTCACTTAAAATTAATTGAAAATTGTTTTACTTTGCTTTAATATGTTACTTTACAAAAGTCTCTAAGTTCTCATCCCTGTTGTGACATCATCATACAATTCAATTTTACCAATGGCTGTAACATTTTCCTTGTGATTTTGCTCAGTAGAACTGTTACTGAGAGCTGACTAAATATATAAGAAGTGGAATTCCATGCTCCTTTCTTGATACACAGGGTCTTCATGTCTTCAGGTGAATCCCAGGCTCCACCCAAGGCAGAGCAGTTATAATCTCACGGAGAACTGCCTATGATGACTCTTCTCACATTCGCTGCTTTCTGTGCTTCAGGTTTTGTTTTGTGAAACTACCTAAGCAAATGCTGAAGAAACCGTGGCTTCAGATTTCACCAACTGCAACAAAGTCCACTGACCTACATTGTTTATATTAGCTGTGTTTTGTGGAGAAATTTTGGTCAGCATGCAGATATGCTAGGAAAAAACTTGTGAATTGGGCTACACATGAACACTCTGCCTCAAACCGAAACAAAATTAAAAAAAAAATTGACCAACAAAGAAGATAATGAAACAGCAGCTGCAGCAAGGAAATAATTAATTTATTTATAGGTAGCAAGTTCTTATTGTCAAGAAAAAGAGGGATAAGATTCCTGATGAGCCACAAATAACATGGAAAGTATGAACTAAAACATGGCATCCTGCACACAGACTCTTGTCTCAGGCAAAGCCATATCTTAGAGTTGAAATAGGAAAGAACAAATGCTGTACACTGGAAGTGTTGGCAAGAGGGGGAAGCAAAGAAGATAAGAAAATAAATGGTTAGAGACAATAGTGTAAGATCTTGATGCTTTAAATATTAGCTATACCTCAGGATTCTTCAAGGGCCTTCTGTGAATGGCATAGTTTCTCCAATGTGCAAGAACATCAGAATGCTATTTTCCAAAAATTTTCAGAATGATTCTAGATTCTTCTGAACAAATATTTGCCAGTTTTACATATTGTTTGAATTCTGAGGATGTGTTTTAAAAACATATTTGTCTACTAAATAAGAACAATCCTTTCAGGTATTTTCAATCCTATTGGGATATAAATATTTAACATTACTTACCAGTTTGGCAGATTCAATTGGAACTCAAAAGCAAAGAACATTTGAATAGAAATATTTTAAAAAGAAATATAGCTTTTAGAATAAAATATAAACCTTTAAAAATTTCATACAAATGAAAAAAGTGAAGAATTATTAAAATATAGTAAAAATTTAAAATATATAATATAAATGCTACTATTTGAAAATAAGATATGTATATTAAGTATAAAAAACTAATTTCTGGAATTTTTAGAGTAAGTACATAAACACTTTCAATGAGTTTTAAGTATATGTCCATTGTACTTTGATATTTTTAATACTTATTTTATTGTATATGTATCACTATTTTGCTTATATGTATATTTATAAATTAAATGCATGCCTGATACCTCTGAAGGTCAGAAAAGGGTGTCAGATCCCCTGTAATTGAAATTTAATGTGGTTGTGAGTCACAATGTGGATGCTAAGAACCAAATCCAAGTCCTCTGTAATACCAACAAGTGTTTTTAACTCTCTGAGCTATCTTTTGTCAGCCCCTAAACTGTGTCTAAACATTCTAGCTCATGGAGTCTTCAGTTAAGCTCAGGAAGTTCACAGCATAGAAATGCAATGGGTAACTGATTGATCCCTTGAAATGAAAGCAGCATTTCTTTACACACATACATATGAAAATAAGAATTCATATGAAAATTTGAAAATTCATTTTAAAAGCATGGAAGTATAATTTAAAGGGAAAAAATATTATCTTGCACAACCTGAAGGTAAACTAGAACATTAAATCATAGTTAAACTGTTCAGAGATAAACATGATAAAATTAAATTTTATTTAATTAATAAACGTTCAAATTTCATAATTATATTGAAATATAATCATGATTGAGATAAAGACATGGATTATTGGAGAATTTCAAATATTTTTACCTAGCAAGTATCATTTAAGTGAAGATCTATCTTTCTGTCTACAAAGTTTAACGGAGCAACTGGGCAGAGATGGTCATCCTCAATGGATAACGTTTCTTCCCACAGCCAATGCATTTACTTAGATAGTTTCTTTACACTGGAGTGAATTGTTCAAATTCATGAACTATAATTACGATAGTCAACTGGTCTAAGTGATGAATACAAGATATGTATGTTATATTTCTGTATACATACACACATGTATATATGAATAAAACTAAAATATTACATAGGTAAAATATATTGGAATAATTGCACAAATGCACAAGGGTTCAGAGTAAGGTAGAGGAAATAATTGACAGCTACCACTCCAAGACAGTAGTGATCTTTGGTAGACTGGCTGTGTTAGTGTTAAATGGACATTTGCTAGACTATTTGCTCAAAACATACTATACTACATCTTCTTCTGTTTCTTCATTTATAATCTATCTAAATGTATCACATACAATAGCATGTAGCATGTTAATACTGTTTCCTATATAAGAAGATGGATGCTAATGTCATTACTATGTAATCTTACCTTCATGGTGATGATAGGATTAACATATGAGGAAATCAAACATCTATTATCTGTGAAGTTTAATTTTATTTATTTACTTATTTATGTAGTATCTTGAGAAATTTACAAAATAAACATGCATATATAATGCATAATGAAAATGTATTATGCATTTATTAATATGACACTTTAAAATTACAAAATAATTTAACATATTCTCACAAATCTGAAAAGGACATAAAGGTATTTTATTTTGTCAGCGTTCTATGTCTTCACAAGTTAGAAAAGTTAAAAATGGACTCTAACTAATACTCATAAAACTGAATTTTTACAAATCATGTAAAATAATGAGCAGTGCTTAAAAATGCTTAAGGTTTGATTATTGAATAAATACTTCCAGCAGAGAGCATTGGAACCAGACAGCTGTCACTCCGACCTTTAAGGGGTACTGGAAATACCATGTGTAGACCAAATAACTTGCCCAAAACAGGCTCAAGCGCTCAACAAAACCAAACAGGGACAAACAGTGACAGTCTGCCAAGCCAGCTGCTCCCAACTGTTTTTAATGCTCCTCTTCCCGGAAAGAATCATGTCCTGGTATTATTCTCAGTAGAGATAAATGTCAGTATGTCAATTCCTGGCATGATTAAGGATTTTCACAATCCTTTGTCTACCACACACTAATCAACTACTGTAAGCATCTCTCAGACATTGCTTGTATTGCTATGATATAATTGTTCTCTGAATTTAGAAAAACAATTTGATTTTGATACTAAGAAATCAGGAAAAAAAAAGAAGGCAAAATGTTAGAAATATTCTACACATTCCCACCGAAGTCATTCCTTCACTATTTCAAAACTGAAGTGTTTAAATGCAAACATCATAAGGACAGACTGGCTACAGTCAATACCAGTAAATCTCTAGGAAGCGTTACAAGCCACTCTCGAGCTTTTTTTTTTTTTAACTTTTGAAAGAATAAAAAATAAAAATGACAAGCCTGATAATTTGACTACTGGTCAAAAATCTAGGAGGTGAGCAATCAGCTTTGAAAAAATACCTTTATTGGGTGTTGATGGAAGAAAATAAGCTTGAAGAGAAAGAAATAAAAGGAAAATTAAGAAACAGTGACAATCAAGAATGGCGCTAAGATGAGAGAGAATGAGGGAAGGTAGATTGAGACCAGAACCAAGCTGTGAGAAGGCTGTGTTAACCTGCGGGTACTGAGAGCTAAATTAATACAATAAACTTTTCGTATTTCCTGAAGATAAACTGAGAATAAAACAAGCCAGCTATGCAGAGAACACACAACATAGATTTATTAAAATGGAAATAAATGCATGAGCCAATGACCTTCTGAGGCCTGATTGTACCTCAGAGGCTTTTAGGTGCCAATCAGCCTTCATTCCCTCCACGTCCTTCACAATTGGGATAAGGGATACTTGTTTTCTATTTGTTGATGTAGAAATACAGTTGACACCTCAACATTTATTTTGGAGCCTAAAATGAGCAGTCACTTCTCAGGAGAACAGAGTCAGTTCACCCCAAATACCATGTTATAATGTGGTCAGAGTTTCATAAGGTTTTATAAAACAGGAACGAAGACTTTTTCAGAGTATATGGATGTAGGTTGTCAGGTTACAGCAAAGCAGGAGCATCTCTGTAATCGACCTCAGATGCTATTTGATGACATTCTTAGCCTTCATGTTATGCAGTTTGAATAGGTATAGCCCTCCCCCGACTCCCGCATCAACTCACGTGTTTGAATCATGCATTTGACTACTTGGTCCATAGGTTGTAGCACTATTAAGAGGTATGACCTTGTTGGAGGAAGTGTGTCTCTGTGGAGGCAGGCTTTGAGGTCTCACATATGCTCAAGCCACACCTAGTTACACAGCGCTCTTTTGCTGCCTGTGGATCCAGATGTAGAACTCCCTTCCTCCAGCATCCTGTCTGCCTCTATGTTGTCATGCTTTCCACCATGATGATAATGGACTAAACTTCTGAAACTGTACGCCAGACACAATTAAATGTTTCCCTTTAGAAGAATTGCCATAGTCATGGTGTCTCTTCACGGTTATAGAAACCCTCACTAAGACAGGTTAATAGAAGCTAGAAGCCTTTTAATGTGTTCCAAAAGGTGGCTATTATAAACACTATTAAGAATGCTAATAATAGGCCAAGACAATTTGCTGGTCTTGTGATGTTCCTTTGTTCGACAATCACAGTAATTGTAATCAACCAATCACTCTAGAAGAATACTTCAAAGAAAACTACTTTTATTTTTTATGTGGAGGATATTTAGTTCGTATGTCGTAACCCTTTAAAACTAGCTGTAGTCCTGTAGCTAAATTCTCATAGAGGTATATAAAGGAATATAAAGAGAAACTTCTTTGGTATCAGAGATACCTTGCAATGAGGATTTCAATCTAGTGGCCTTGGAGGTCAGTGTAAGGCCAGAGCTATATTCAACAGTACCTTATAGGATACACACATTATAAATTTTTTCACTTTAAAAATTTTTGAGATTAGAAACACATTATTTCTATTTTTCCTTTGATCTCTCCAAACCCTTCCATGTAATCCTTCTGCCTCCTTTTCATTAATTGTTATTGTATGCATATATGCAAATATGCTTATATACCTACATATAGCCTACTCAGTCTGTGCAATGTTAATTGCATGTATGTTTTCAGGGATAAATGCTTAGTATTTGAGAATCAAGTGACATTATTTTCCATGGGGAAAACCAGTTCTCCAACTCTCAGCATTCCTTAGTCTTGGTCACCAAATTTTGGTTAATGTCTGGTGAACTTTTCCATGTCTATTCTGGCATTTGTATTCTTGCAGTCCTTATCCAGCTCATGTTGAGGCAATTATGTTGGTGAGATTTTATGGATATAGTTTTTTATGTTATTAAGAAATATGGGCTCCCTGAAAACTCCATGATATTCTTTCTGGCTCTTATAGTCTTTTTGCTCACTCTGTTGTAACTCTTACTTACAGGGGTGTTTTGATGGTAAATCTTCTGGGGCTGGGCTCCAAAGCTCTGCATTTTGATTGGTTGAGGTCTTTGCAGTCATATCCCCCTTTTGAAAAGAGAAATTTCCTCAATGAGGAAGGGAAGCTACATGTATCTGTGGATATAAGAACAAATGTTTAGGTTGCTGTCAAGGTTGTGCTGGTTTAGTAAAGTAGTAGTTATAAACAACATATCTCTAATGGGACTTAATACCTACTGAGCAAGAGAGTTGCCATGCCTGGTTCTGGTACCTAGGCTGTTGCTTTGTACTAGTGAAGTCATGGATATGAGAAAAATCACTTTGTTTTCTTCTGTCTCTAGGGATTTTTTTTTTAATTTCCTCTTTGATTTCTTGGTTGAACGGTTTATTCAAAAATATCTTTTTTAGGTTTCTAGTATATTCATGGTGTCTTTATTTTTCAGTATTTTCTCTAAATAGTCTTATTGCATTACAATCTGATAAGACACAAGGAACCAAATCAAGTATTATTTTTTGCTGAGACTTGGCTAGTCTCCACCTTAGGTTTAGAGATTGGGTTTCCCACTGAGCCTAAATCTTACTGATTAAGCTGGACTGGCTTGCTAGCAAACCCCTGTGATCCTTTGATCTCCACCTTCCCAGAGCAGGGCAACAGACATGTGCCACTATGCCTGGCTTTTATGACATGAGACCGTAGATCAAACTTAGATACCCATACTTCATGTCAAATACCTTCCCTATTGTTGCAATATTTCATTTCTCTAGGAAGAAACTGACTTCTAGAAAGTTCTGTGCTATTGAGGTTTTATGATATAATCCTAAATCAAAACGATTTGACATTTCAAAGGTTTATGACAAAATGGAATACTATGTTTGTATTATGGAAGGTGAAGTTCTCTGAATAATTTTTTTTTCTGGAATCCAACTGAAGAAATTTCTCCAATCTTGGACCTGCCATTTTCTTGGAAGAATAGAGAAATTTAAGAAGTTGATAATTTTTATTAATAGATAGATGGGTAGATGATAGATAGATGAGTGACATAGAGATGATAAATAATGACAAATTAGACAGATACATAAATACACAGGTACATAGACAGATGATCAATAAATGAAGATATGGCTTGATAAATTGGATAGACAGATAATATATGTTATAGAGAAAAATTCATTATGTACAAAATTGTTATTTACTGAGTATACACTCAAGATCAGCTTCAACATCTTGTTATTTTGTGAATACTTAGTGTTGGGCTTCAGTTTAATTTCTTGACAGTTGTGAGCATCTATGTCAGGTTCTCTTCTCGGGTCCTTCTCATTCAACATAGATTCTTTAGGACACCTGAATAAACAATATAGTGCACATGTCTATAGCCCTACTGTTCTCTTCATCACAGTAAAATGTCAGGGCATAATAAAATAAAAGGTTGTTAGATGCCAGATGGGTATTGTTGGAAATTAAACTCATATCCTCTACAAAATCAAGAGAACTCTTAGATAATGAGCCATCTTTCTCCAGCCATATTTTATTTTATTTACTTTGGAATTTGCTAAAAAAAATCTTTATTTCCTGTTAATATCACAATTTGTCACACCAATTCTCCAAAATTCAAAGCATTCTTCATGAAAAAACCTTTAATTATTTATATATTAAACTTCTGTGCCATCTACAAAATTACATCTAGAATGTTTTGTCTACATTGGAAATCTAAAATGATAGATTCCAATACTAGCAAAGGAATCCTTAGCAGCAGGATAGATGAACTTACCAGTAAGAATGATGGAAAGAAGACAAAAATTAAAAAATTGTATTTCTTTTATGTCATTTTACTTAGGCTGCCACCAGAAAGTTTGGTCAAGATTTAGGGTAGGTCTTCTCACATTAAATGTTCCAATCAATAAAATTCCTCATAGTGTTCCTAGCTGCTTGGGTTTTAGTTGATTTCAGATATACTCAAGTTGACAGACATGATCAGTCGTTGCAAGTCTACACCTTGCCATTTTAATACTCTAGTGCATCTCCTTATGTTATACTTAATCCCCAAGGCTGAGGCAGGGTGTACAGGGTCTGCACAGGCTTAAATCAGATGGGGCCCAAGAGTTGAAAGGAGAAGTAGACACATCTCTCATCTGTAACTTAAAATAAATCTTCAATTGATAACCACTTTCCTCTCAGGGAGTCTCAACTGGGGAAACAAACAACTCTTAAGGCTAGGCTCTATGAATGGCAGGAAATGGTCAACAGAAAAAATATTACAAAATCAATTTCTTCTTTGGAAGTTCCTTGTCTCACAATGCTGTATTAGAAATTTTTGTTTATTTTGTTTATATGTGTGTGTATGTATGTATATGTATGCATGTATATGTGGTATATGTGTGAGTATATATATAGTGTGTGTGTATCTTTATTATCTCTTTTTATACTACAATTCCTTTGTATATATATTATGACTTCTAGTTCAGTGTTTTGAGGGCCTTTTTTTTGTTCCAACTCTTGAGCTCTTTTTCTTCTGTTGGTTTGTTTGTCCAATTCTCATAAGCAGTGTTTGTTTCATCTCATTATATTATATTATAATCTTATTATGTATTAAAAGCCTGTTTGTATTCTAATGAGAGACAAAAAGGGCATGGATATGGGTATAACAGAAGGTGGGGAGGAACTGGGAATAGTTCAGGAAGAAGAAATTGTAATCAGGATATTATTTATATGAGAAAAATTAAGTCTTCCAGGCTACTGCCATCTAACTGGTGTTAACATTGGTTTTTTAAAATGTCAATTCATCGTTCTACCAGGCCAGCTGCTTCAAGAAGATGGGAACATGCTAAGAAAAATGAATTCCGTGAGTGTGGACCTACTGTCAAATATTTTTTACTTTTAAGTGAGTCAGAAGTAAGGTTGTATGGAAAATGAAGATGACAGCTAAGGCATTCTGTGAGTCCATGGATGGTAATTTTGAAGGAACCACTGTTTTTCAACTTAATTTCAAGCAAATATTTGAAGAAGACTGAAAGTTACCACATTCTTTGCTACAATACTACAGTCATAGTCTCTAACAAAGTTGTTAAAATTGATCCCTTCTGAAACCTCTTGAGGGGGGCCTCAACAGTCTACACAGGGTTGAGCACTGTATTCTTCCAAGATATGACTAGGATGATGCATTAGGCCCTGCTTTCTGTATTCAGCTGCTTTCATAGTCCAAAGCCTTAAAGTCTTTCACATTCTTCTAAACACACACACACACACACACACACACACACACACAGAACCATATCTGACACAGAAGTAACTCAATACCTGGTAGAAACTGCTCTCAAAGTTACTTTTCGATTGCTGTGACAAAGACAATCATTTACATGGGTTTATGGTCTCAGGTGAAGTTTATGATGTCAGTGCAAGGGCTCAGTGTTAGCAATAGCTATGAGCACACATCTTGATTTTTAAGCAGAATGCAGAGAGAGAAATTGGATAAGTCTTTTGAAATGGCAAAGCCTGCCCCCAGTAACAAAATTCCTGCATCTTTCCCAAAGAGTTCTACCAACTGGAGATCAAATCTTCAAACATATGAATCTGCAGGGACCATTTCCATTCAAACAACCATAGCATTCATTAAGAAATGTAGCAACAAATGCTGGAGAGGATATATGGAAATAAGAACCATTGTTCACTGCCTGTGAGAATACAAACCAAAATAGTGTCATGGAAAGCAGTTTAGAAGTTCATAAGTGATTGAAAATATAATTACAATATGACCCATCTGTTCCACTATTCGGCATACACTCAGGGACCCATGTCCCATCATTAGGGATATCTGTGCATTCACGTGTTTTGTTTTTCTGTTCATGATAATTAGAAAATGGAACCCAATTAGATATCCATCAACAGAGTGAAAAGGGATAGATACACAATGGAATAGTATTCAACCAAAAAGAAAAATGAAATAATGAAATTTTGGGGAAAATGAATGGACTTAGAAAGTATAGTATTAAGGGAGGTGACACAAACTCAGAAAGCAAAAAGAAAACATTGACTCTTCACCATCTTCATAGTCAAGCTTACAATGTATTTGAAATATACCTGCATATTTCAAGGCAGGTATAAGTGTGGGTAGACTATAACATCTTATGATGAGACCATATAAGAGGTCAGAATACAGACAAAGTGTCACATGAGTTATGAAAGGCAAATAGCTATTTTTTCTAGTTTCTAAGACACATGGTTATCGGTTTCTTTTAATGGAAGATAAGCAAGAAAAAAATCTAATTGATAGTAAAACAAAGCCCTTGGTGCAGGTTCAGGCTTCAGAAGGAGTTCACCAAGGAAAAGTAACTGGAAAGATTTATCAACGCCTGATCTACAAAGCCCTTGGTGCAGGTTCAGGCTTCAGAAGGGTCATTATGAAGGAAACAAAGTTCACCGAGGTCAACAGAGTTTCGAACTGGGAAAAGGTTTCATCAACTGCCTTGATCTAGCAGTTTTATTGGTAGCACATTACAACAAGGTGATTTAAAAAAAAATAAATGACAAACATCAATTTTCTGTTCTCTTCCTTAGCTTGCTTTGTAAAATGACTTTTTATTATTTATGCTTCATTTGAAGGTCTTATTCTATATTGCTTTCAGAGGTAAAAACTCTATTTGTTCTGGTCACTTTTGGGATCAAATAAAGGTCCTAATGAATACTATACACAAACTCTATTATTGAGCTAAAGCCTCACTTCTCTCAACGCTATTATCTAAATAACTCAATTTCTGTAATCAAATTCATGTTTTCCATGATTCTTTTGGGACATGAGTTAAATATTTATGTTTTCTTACTAGTTAACTGAAAAAAGAAAACAAATTATGGAGCTATTATGAGGTAATAGATTTTGGTAACAATTTGTAAGGGGTATGTAAAACTGGCATATTTCTCTGTCCATTAAAACAACAGCTAATGTACTATTTATGCCTATAGGTACTCAGAAATTCCTTTTGAATAATTTCTCAAGTGAGTTTGCCCACTTATTAAATGAGTGTAGCAGCCTTTTGGCTGAGTTCTCATCTGTTCCTCCGAATCCCATGTGCCAATCTGGATGATGTCGATTTGAATATCAGCACATCTAAAAACCCAACTCATCTGCAGTTAATTTGGGGATTTGCAGTCCACAGTGGCAGAGATCTCGGTTCAGAAGGCACTTCAGTGCTTTTTAATTGGTGATTCAATTCAACACACACACACACACACACAAAAAAAAATCTCACTTTTCTGAAGGATCGCTCTGTCTTCCAGGAGCAGATCGTTTTTCACAGATTCTGAGCGCAGAGCTGGGAAAGTACAATGGTAGTTGAACTATAGAGAGCAGAGCATGGAAGCTTTGTAGTTGAGAGCACTTCTGCCCACCTCCCCTGGTGGGAAGGACTGGAATAATGAAGTTCAGCCTCCAGCTGCTCAATGTCCTCAGGACATCAATTAAGCCCTGTACTTCTCAAGTCTGTTTCTGTTTCTCAGTTATGTGCGTTTTTTGGATACTCAATTATCGCCAACTAAATCACATTCCAATTACACTGAGGAGGATGACAAGCTCACAAAATGTAGTCTAAGCTCCCTTGTTAGTTAAAATAATAAATGCCCCTCACATCATTGCTACTGATATTTCTATAAATATTGTATTAATTTAACATTGTTCTTGGGCTTCAGTTTTGGCGATGGCACTTGCTTTGCTTCTACTTAAGAAGCATCATGTTCAGGATTATAATTCTATATTGTGCCAATAGGAAAGTCTTCTATAACATATTTATAACATAAAATATGAAGGCAAGATCAAATATGAAAATGCTTATTAATTCGAGACTTCAAATCTCATAAATTTTTAATTGCATATTGAAACCTGGTGTTGCTATGGATCTGATGAACACATTAATTTTTATCATGAAGACTGATTGTTTTGGTAATGATCATCTGCATTGGGGTCATACTTGCATGTGTTACCTAAGGAATTATGATGCTCTGTCCGGAAGCTACTCAAATGACTTAAAATTTTTACCTTCAAATTATGGTTATATGTAAGATATTATGAGAACCCGGGGTCTAATAACTCTGGAAAAGACTACTCTGCTGGTAGGTAATTCTGGTATCACATAAAAATTGAAGTTACTCATTGCACCTCAGTAATATAGCTGTGTAAACCATGACAACAACAACAGACAGGTAAAGAAAGCTGTATTCTCATGGTCAACCCTCTAGAGAGGGAACAAAAGGGGACTAATGACAGTTGATTAGGAAAATTTCTCTGCTACAGGAATGAGTCCTTTATTATCCAACACTAAATAGTAAGCCCTGAAATCATAAACATATTAAACAACGTCAAATAGACCTAGCAGATTATAGTTACATAATTGTGCATTTATTTATACAGATAATTATAACTAAAGAAAAAGAAATTAAGAATTTGAGGGAGAGCAGGGGAGAGAGAGAGGAGGGGAATGATGAAATTAATTTCTGAGATTATTTAAATTTTATTTTAGGTGTATGGGAGTTTTTTCTCTTCTATGCCTTGTGCATCACAAACAAGCAATGACCACGGAGCCCAGAGGAAGGCATGGGATCCCCTGGAACTGGAACTGAAGAAGATTGTGAGCTGCCCTGTGGTGACAGGAATTGAACAGGGTCCTCTAAAAGAGCAGCCAGGGATATTCATGTTTCAAGCGTCTCTCTGACTGAGGAATTATGTAATTATATTTTAGTTCAAAAATCATGCAGTTATGTTTTAATTTCAAAAGACTACAGATACGTTTTATGTTCTTCATACAAAACTGTAACTATTTTTTTAAAAAATGTTTAAAAATATGAATAGAAAACTTTGTCGTGATTTTTTGACTACCTTGGAAACTGGAATTTTCATCCCTTAAGTGAGCAACTTGCTCTAATGTCAAGTTGTAAATGCCTTTTGAGAGGCAAATGAGAACAGAGAAAAAAGGACAGAGGAAAAACGAAGAGAAAATTGAGGGAGAAAATATATTTTTGTTTAACTAACCTAGACTCTACCACTAGTTACTGTAGAGCATATGAATTAAATTCATTTAAAAAATGGAGCTAGGCAAAACAAAGGAAGACTAAGTAATTATTTAATAATCTCTTGCTTTAAATTACCTGAAACAAAACATGACATGGTTTGATGGTTTGTGTTTTTTTTTTAATGACAGATCTTCACAATACAGCCACATATACACATCCATGGTGTTTTGACCCCGACTAAGGCTTATTGCCATGTGACTGTGACAGACTAAGTGGTCACCAGTGAAGTATTGTGAAGATGTGCCTTCCATAGCATGTCAGATAGTCAGTGCTGGCTATGCAGTACATGATGGCGGACTCAAGTAAACCATAGCTCTTTAAATTAATTTTTTTACCTTTATATGTCACCAGGTTATTAACAAATATTAAAGCCAAGTGATGGTAACACATGCCTTTAATTCCAGCACTCGGGAGATAGAGGCAGGTGCATCTCTGTGAGTTCAAGGCCAGTCCCTGTTCTACAAGTGGTAGTTCCAGGACAGACAGGGCTGTTGCACAGAGAAACCCTGTCTCAAAAACAAACAAACAAATGAAGATATTAAATGCCTAAAATGATGGGCTTTATTATAACACGTCATTCATAGATATAATAACCATATTTGTCACCTGACGTATACTCACACTTCTTGTCTTTCTATTTCTACTGAAATTCTTTCCCTTTTTTGACAATCTGCCTTTTGCTTTCATGTCTGTGTTTGTTTAAGATTTGAAAATGTCAAATAACACATCTGAATAGAATATGTTAATATATATATAAATGTCATATTTTATATAAGATATCTGAATAAGATATGTCACTATATGAATATCAATGACATTTTATAGATTTCTCTATATATAATATGCATAAACACAAATATATATGTGTATGTATGTATACATGGAAAATTTTTTACAATCACCTGTGACTCATTTACAGAGTCAATGTCCTCTTCTGACCTCCAAGGACACCATATACATACATCCTTGCAAAATACTCATACACATAAAAATAAATGAATAAATAATTCCACAAGGATGAAACCTGTTGTGGGATGACTAGATGACTTCATGGGTAAGGGAGGTAATCCCCGACAATCTGAGTTCTATTATTAGAATCCAGATGGTGGAAGGTGAGAACTAAATATTCCAAATTGATCTCTGACCTCCACATACACTCCATGGAATATGCACACAAAGAAATAATAAATAATATACAACATTTTTAAATTATTAAATTAAGTTAAACTATTAAAAGAAACAACTTCTTTGTTTTTTGCTAAACATCAAGTAATGACAATTTGTAGAATAAAAGAAAAAATGTAATGTCGTTAAAATAATAAGCATTTTTTATGAAACTCTCTGAAAAGCTGTATTTGTTCAAGGCTAAGGAAGTACCTCAGTTGGAACAGTGCTTGCCTCGCATTCATGAACTCTGGGTTCATCCAGCAGCACAAAATGAAGCTGGTGGAGCAGGATTTTAGTCACAAACACTGAGGAGGTGAGGGCAGAAAGGTCTGAAGTTCAAAGTTTTACTCTGCTTCTCAGTGAGTTCCAGAGCACCCTTGAGATTAATCCCCCAACCTAAGGCAGGGCCCTGGGAACCCTAGGACGCCTAAGGGGGAAAGAAAAAAGGCCTGGTCCCCACTCGACCTAGGAGTCATCGGGCACCCCTCTGTTCCCAGGAGAGGTGGATTGCTTCACCACTCGAGAGGAGGGTCTCTCCTTGTCTCAGTCCCTTCTCCTTTGGTCTGACACCATGGATGACTCTGACTGGTGCTCTCCATGTGATAGCTGCCTGCCTTTGTATGGGAGGAGAGGATCTGTTGGGAGCCGTTTCCCAGAGACATCAGCCCCAGGAACCCCACACCCATGGTTGTGCTGGGAATGGTCCTGTTGCCCCACACCCAGTTGAAGCTGTTAATGGAGAAAAATAAAATAAAATAAAAAATTAAAAAATAAATAAATAAAAAAAACAGAGGATAGCAAAATATCCTCCTATTATTTTGTGATCCCAAAAAAATAAAAATAAAATAAAAATTATTCTCATGTATTACAATATTCTTGAAATCAAATTGACTTTTATTTGCTCATCCTATCTAGAATAAATTTCTATTTGAACAGCTGGCTCTGTGGTCCTAAGGAAGTTAGCTACGAAGCTTGTTAATAGAAACAGTATCAATCAGTCATGTTCCATTTAGCGCTGTGTTTGTGACTGCATTTTATCCTCAGCTGAGACGCAGAGATCCGCTGAGAAATACATGTATTTGAAAGTTGGTCATGGTTTATAACTCCTGGGATTCAATCCTCTTAGGCACACGATATGGCAAGAAAAAAAAAAGGAGAGAGAAAAACACAATGCTGAGGATCAATTTTCAAAAGACAATAAACCAGATAGAGAACCTGTGGAGGACTAGGCTTTCTACAGGGAAATTAAACCTTGATAACAGCAAAGATCTTACAAATGTATTTCTTGAGAGAACAAAATCCCTTCCATTGAGACTTTAAATTGCATTTAAATAGGGAAACAGATCCACTTATTTGCTATGCATCTTCCCAATAATTTTAAATTGGCAAAAAAAAAAAAGAAGTATAAAATACAGTCCAGCTCTGTTTTGCCTTTTGATGTCAATTTAAGTCAAGTGCAAAGAATCCTGTTTAGAAGATGCACTGGAGCTAATCCGTCGTCATTCAGTGACAGCCCAGAAAAGCAATGCCATAACTAATTAAATTAGTTAAATGCTGCTGTCTGGATTTATCTAGTTGTTGTAATTTAATCAGTGTTAAATGAGATCATCATTTAATTAAAATTGAAACTAATTAATTGTTCCAATTGTTGTTTCTATGAAAGACGAAATTTCTTAGGAAAGCCACTTTGAGGAGACCACTTTGCACAATGCCTCAGGACCAATCCCGAGAATCAGACCCCATCCCAAGATAGTCATCATGGTGTTTTAAATGAACATACAGCGTTAAAGAGAAAATATTGACTTAACGCTGGCTAAAAGTACTTAAAACAAGAAGGAAAAAAGGAAAGAACTAAAACAATCACAAAATTCAAGCAAAACAAAACAAAAGCCATGTATTAATGTCTCAACTATTTGTTGATCAAAAGCAATTTGATTATGGTACGTTCCATAGGTATTTTTCAGTTTTAATGTTACAATATATTTTTGTTAGATGGCCTGATTGTCCTTCATTGTAGATGGGTCTGTCTGCTGCTGTAGTCTTTCCCTTGACTTTTTGTGGACCTCTGGGATAAATTTATTCATTAGTGAATAAAATGCATATTTTCAGTCTTTTCTGCTTTCTAGGAAAAGCTTGCATACTAGGGATGTGATCAGATGGGGAAATGAGGAGGGAAATATTTCTTAAACTGGAGGCTAAAGCAAAAGCTAACTGGCTCTTTTATAGTGTTTGGCAATTGACATGTAATTCCTGCTTCAGAAAGATGAATCAAGCTCGTGGGAGCTCATGAACTCTAGACCACCAGCTGTGGAGATGCAGGAGGGAGGGTCTTGGTCCTGCCTCAACTTAATGTGCCAGGCTTTGTTAACTCCCCATGAGAGGGCTTACCCTTTGGGAGGAGTGAATGGGGGTGGGCTGGGGAGCAAGATCAGGAACTGTGGTTGGAATATAAAGTGAAATTAAAATAAATAAATATATAAATATAAGAGAGAGAGAAATGTTTAAAACAGAAAGATTGATACCATGGCTTTCCTTGTGGTACTTCTTTTACCTCTTGGGAAAGGAACTGATGCTATTTCTGGTATCACAAAGGAAAGGATAAATTCCTTACTGAGTTCTTGCAGCCACATCTCATTATCTCTTCATTACCCTTTTGTACCCTGTGAGAAAGAGGACTTTAAATGTCTCACAGGTGACAAGGACAGCAAGAGAAACAAGGCACAGATTTGGGTTTTTCTCATTCCATTGCACACAGTGGCTCCAGTTTTGCACCTTGGTGCAGATGGGGTGGTCTTTCACTAGAAAAACTCTGCATAACAGAAATATCGCAGTGTGGGTAAGGAAACCAAGGAATGAATCAGTAGTTTAAAGTCATGATTGGACTATGTTTCTCTAAATGTCCTTCCTCTCATCTGTTCCTGGTGTCTGAAGAGGGACTGGCAGCTAAAGCATGGATCTAACAACACAGAAAAGGATGACGAGATACATGAACTGACTGCAGGGCACGTTCTAATCATGTTGCTACTACCAACTGGCTGTACTCTCAACGGAAGAAGATATCTTCTGTCTACTAGGAAGAACGTCTTACCACATACTGTTTGGTTTTAGTGTCGATTTGCCATAAATTAGAATTGCCTGAGTAGGAGACTCAGCTGAAGAGCTGTGCTGATTGCCTTAATGGAGGTGGAAGATCCATGACAACAGCAGGAATCACCTTAGGTAAATGTCTAGGTTCGAATAAACAGTGAGGCAGAAAGATTACTCCCCCATGTCTCACCTCATCTTCCCTCTGGCTACCCAGCCATTTCAAACTGTTGCTGCTGCTTCTGCTTCCTCTTCTGATGGTCACAAGCAGCATTCCCAGGTTCCTCTGACAGACATTTATTATGGGATTACTCCAACTGCTGAGGTCCCAACCTCAAGGACCAAGTAACAATTGGTTTCTTCACCGTTCAGGTGTAGCGCTGTCATTATTACCATTCTACCATAGCTAAATTAATAAATTATTTAATATAATGTGTATGTTTTTATGTATGAAATCATCCCACTGGTTCTGGTCCTCTACGGAATCCTTACTAAAACACCAGATCATTTGAAGAACCTCTTCCATCATTTATTACGTGGTCTCACTCTAGAATTTGTAGGTTTGTTTCTAATGGTACTGGTAATGTTAGAGTATACTTTAAATTAAAGAAACACATGGAGTCATTTTTTTTCTAAGTAGATAATATAAATGAAGGAAAACAAAATGAACAAGGAAGAGGTTTCTAGAAACTACATTTAAATAAACTCATTGGATGTTGTCAAAGACAGAGAAACACAATCTAAACCAGTTTTCTTCGGGGGTGGGGGTGGGGGATCATGACAACAGAAAATAAATGACATTAACAGGATCAATGCCTATTTGAAAGCAGAAAATACTTTCAAGGGGCTGTTTGAAGTCTGCATTTAATAAACCTAACAGGATTCTTGCTGAAGGTATGACTGGGTGGTCAGATACCAATGAGAGATGGTAAATGATAAAATTTAATAGGACACCAAATGTAGAAAGGGTTGTGCCTTAGATCAATTAGCTGATGTGTCTCTATAAGTGTGTTCTTATGGTTAAGTGTCTAGGATGGAGGGGTCACTGAAAACAGGCTCACAACTGCTTGTCAAGAGTTTGTTCAAGTTGGTTAAAGGAGTTGATACATGACAGAACACATGCCTAGCAAAACAAGGAACCAAACTGAAAATGTTTGGACAAAATAATAGGTTATTATTGTTTTTCAGATGCTCTGTATAGAAATATATATTTATAAAATGTTGGGGTTTACTCCTCAGCACCCAAAATTTAGGTTTGGAAGTAGTGTATTCTACATAATTCAATCCTTAAATATGTTGTTTAATAGAGAATGAACCATACATAGATCCTGTCTGAACTGATATTTTCTGTGAGATAGGAATGAGGAAACTGGAGTAACATACACAAGAGGTCTATCTCACTCAAATTAAAAATTCATCTAAGGGGCTTAGTGGTTAAGAACACTGGCTGCTCTTCCAGAGCACCCAGGTTCAGATGCCGGCACCCACAAGTTTACAACTTGTAGGAGGAGACGCTTGTTCATCCCAGCTGCCCAGAATTGAAATAACCACACAGAAACTGTATTAATTAAATCACTGACTGGCCCATTAGCTCTAACTTTTATTGGCTAACACTTACATCTTAATTTAATTCATTTTTATTAATTTGTATTTCACCAGGAGGTCATGGCTTACCAGCAAATTTTAGCACTTCTACATCTTGTCATGGATCTATGGTGTCTACTAACTCCACTTTTTTTTCTTAGCATTTTGTTTAGTTTTTCCGACCTAGCTCTGTTCCCCTATAGCTCTGCTATAGGCCTAAGGCAGTTCTTTTTATTCATTAACCAATTAAAGCAACACATAGACAGAAGGACTTCCCACACCATTTTTTTCTTTTTTTGTTTAAATAAAACAGAAGACTTTAACTTTAACATAGTAAAATTACATATAACTAAACAGGTATCAAACAAAAATTATAGTTATAATATTTTTATTTACTTTATCTTTAATTATAACTAAGGAAAACTATAATTATCTATTTATTCTTTCACTCCATCAAAGACTCCAGAAGGATAAAATAATACCTAAGTAATCAGGAAGTACATTGCAAGCAACTTTTAAAACTCTAGAATTGACAGAGGTAATTTTGCTGCCTGAACAGTCCCCCATAGTTTTTTTTTTTTTTTTTTTTTGTACTGTTGGGGCATCCATTTTTGGCCTACAGGCCCATAGTATTTGGCTGACTTTTCGATGAGTCAGGAAATTTTAAAGAGAGTTTAGTCACTTTTTTTTTGTATCCTGTAAAATGTATCACAGACTCTTTTATGAAGCAGGAACCCCGAAGGATCATCTCACCTTTAGGCAAGTTAGCAGTCATTTCCCTGTGGGTTCTGCATGTCCAGAGAAGCAGTTCAGGCAAGAACAGGTTTTTTTGCCCAAATGGCTAACCAGCTCCATAATAAGTCTCTTTGATACCCATCCTCCTCTTGAAGCAGCTTGTGCTGCCAGGAGCATATATATCTCATTGTCATAAAAAGTCTTAAGTTCTTAAACATTTTAAATACCATAATAGACTAGGGTCACAAAAAGCCAGTATGCAGTAGAAACAAGTCCCAGTGCCTTTATCAATGGCTTCTCAGTCAACCCCCATTGTCAGCCATATTCAGAGAGTCCAGTTTGTTCACATGCTCATTCCCGGTCTAACTGGATTTGGTGAGTTCCCATTAGAACAGGTACTCTGTCTCAGTGGGTGGACCAATCCCTCGCGGTCCTAACTTCCTTGCTCATCTTCTCCCTCCTTCTGCTCTTCAACTGGACCTTGGGAGCTCAGTCTGTTGTGCTGATGAGGGTCTCTGTCTCTATCTCCATCCATTGCCAGATGAAGATTTTATAGTGATATGTAGGCACAAAACTATGAAATCTTCAGACTGTAAGAGAGAAAATTCCTGTCTCATCCTGCATTATATTCCTCTCTAGTGCTGGTATTAAAAGCATGCACCACCACTAGCCAATATCTATGGCTACGAGTGTGGCTGCTGGGATTAAAAGTGTATGCTACCACTGCATGGCCTGTATGATTGACTAGTTGCCTGTTTTATGTTCTGATCTTCAGGAAAGCTTTAATTATTAAAATACAAATAAAACAACATTTTCCAATTTTTGTCTAAAATAACAAGAAGGCTACAAATAATAAAAGAAAAACTATATACAATAAGTACAACAATATACATTATATAAAAGCAACAACTCATCAAAAATGTCTAGTCTAATTGCATTTGATAAATTCAGAGAAAATATATCATATTTATCCTATCTTAGTGAGTCCAAAGTCTTGTACCTTATTTACTTTCTATCATAACTTGCTTTCTGCATCTCGTAAACAAGGAAAACTATAACTATGAAGTCTTCAACTCCCTGACTGAACCAAAAAGGTAATAAAATTCAGTGAGTAAGCAGGAAGCAATAGCAAACAAAGTCCAAAAAATGTGAGAAATGACACAAACAACTGGCTGCTTTGTCAGTCACCCAAAGTTCCAGTATCTATCTGCATATGTATACGTTCATATGTATATTAAATAGAAATTAAATATATACATTCATGTATATACATATTATACATATCAAGAAAGAAATCTTACTAATTTTTACTTATTGTAGTTAAATTTGAGTTTTGTCTGTCAACTAGTTATAAAATCATTATACATTTAATCTAAACCATATTTCAGCTTTTGAATTTGCTCTTTTCCAAAGCAAGCAATATACCAAACAATAATACATAGTAGAGGCTGTGAAAAATAGGGTAAGGGATACAAAAAGTTTATCTGTAGACATTAAGTTGCAGTAAGATCAGAGTTAATGGACTGTTGGGCTTATTTTATATAGTAAGACTCCTATAGCTAGCAATAGATGTGTCATGCACTTCAAAAAGCCACAGGAAAATATGCTGAATCATGTAGCATAAAGAAATGTTAAATGTTTAGGGATATAAGTATAAATTAACCATTTTGAACATCATGCTAAGTATATATTTGTGAAAGAAAATATGTTACTTTACCCTTGTTCTAGTCTTAACTTGCCTTTTAACCTAGGCTCGTAGAAGAAGTTAGGGAATGCTATGCTTTTGTTTTCCTCATTTCTTATTATTTGGAAGAGTTTTTAAAGAGTTTCAATTATCTTCCTTTGCTTGTTAAGTTAATCAATAAATAACTTGTTATAGAAATTTATGTGTGCATTGTTTACTCCTTAGGAGGAAAATTTCCATTTCACAAAACATATCAGATTTGAGGCATTCAATGTCTCGTTATGTCTTTTTCGCATTCCATTTTATATCTGTAAGGTTGGTAATGATGACCAGTCTTTCCATCACAATATTCATAATGTGAGCCTTTTTATTCTATTTTTGATTGGTCTATTTTTAAAGAGCTCTTTTTTAATATTGTTAGAACTCATTTATAAAAAAAACTATCCGTTTCCATTGCCCAACTCATCAACCTGCATTCAGATGTGATTAGTTCCCTTTCTCTGCTCGGAATTTCCTTGTGTCTCCTTTTTTAAAGTCCTCAAGTAGATTGTAAGGAATTGACTTAAGGTATTCTTCTTTAGTATGGGCACTTAGAGATGTAAAACTCTCCCTAAGCGCTCTCACAGCTGCACCGTATAATTACAGCATATCAATTTATTTCTCTCATAATTCTCTAACGTTCTTTATGATTTTTGACAATCATTTTACTATAAAGCACAATGTTTAAATTTAACATATATGAGATCCTTTCCATGTTTTTAACTTCCAATTTTGCTTTATTGTTTTTAGAGAACACATTTGTATGAATATCCCTTTAACACTGCTGGGGCTTGTTTAAACTATAGCATAGAAGGCCAACTGTAGACAGAAGTTTCTATCCTGCCTGGTCTCATAGGCATTCATTCCCAAATAAACACATGGAGGCTTATATTAATTATAAACTGCTTGGCATATTTCTTCGACTTATTATTTACTAGCTCTTACAAATTAAATTAACCCCCAATTCTTACCTATCTTTAGCCACGTGGCTTGATACCTTTCTCAGTAAGGCATTCTCATCTTGCTTCCGCTGTGTCTGGCTTGTAGCTGCATTTCTGACTTTCCTCTTCCCAGAAATTTCCTAGTCTCTTAGCCACAACCATACTTCCTGCCTGGCTACTGGTCAGTCAATGTTTTAGTAAAACAATATGAATGATAAATCTTTACAGTGTAAAAGAGCATCCAAGAAGCACAACACATGAAAAAGATATTTCTTAATAGTAAAAGTATATAAAAGATTATTCCAAGCAAACTAACCAAAGAAATAATCCAGTTAAACATTATCACAAATCAAATGGAACTAATAATCATTAAAAAAATTGTCACCCATACACTAAATGATAATTTCTTCTCAGTATCCCATGGAATTTACTTCAAAACTGACCATATATTAGGACAAAAATCAAAGTCTCAAGAGATTAAAAAAATGAAATAATACATCGTCTTCTAACTGACCTAATGAATTTAATCTAGATATCCACAAAATATGAAGTAGCTGAAAGGCTACAAACTCAAGAAAGCAGAACAACTCATTAATGGATGAAAATTCACTCAAGACAGAACTCAAAAAGGAAGTGAAAACATATCATGACCAAGTCTCTGGGATAGATTATAATAGAGGAAGTTCTGAAATGTAGGCTCAGAGCACTAAGCACCTCCATAGAAAAATGGGATAATCTCATACTATTAAATTAACAACACAGATAAGAAAAGCAATACTCCCCAAAATATATAGGAAAATAAAACTCAGGACAAAAATAAATCAAGTAAAACAAACAACAAGAGCAATACAAAAAAAATCCATAAAGTGAAGATATTTTATTTGAGAAATGCAACATGATTTTGAAATCTTAGCCAAATTAATGAAAAGATGAGGATGTTCCAAATGAATAAGATTAAAGGTTAAAAGGGTGACATAACAGATATCAGGGAAATTCAGAAAATCATTGAATATACTTTAGAGTTTATAAAACATAAAATTGGAAAATGTAAAATAAATTTTTGATTTTCCTGAAATATACATATCAAAAATAAGTATATACATACATATATACACTAAACTAATATATTTCTTGAGTGTGTGTGCACAAATATATTTCTTCATATATATATATATATATATATATATATATATATATATATTCCAGAGCATACCAAGATAAAGTAAACCATCTAAATCTAAACAAACAATAATCTCTGGTCAAAGAGAGACATTGATGAAAAGTTCCACAATCAAAAAAATCACAGGGCCAGATGAATTCAATGCAGAATACTATCCTAACTTCAGAAAAAAAAAAGACCTAATGCCAATGTATTCATGTTATTTTTTACAGGAGACAGAAGGATCATTTTTTAACATTTTTCCTAGGATTACTATTATCCTGATACCAAAACTGCACAAAGACCCACAACAAAGAAATTTTAGACCAATTTGTTTTATGAGCAGTGACAAAAAAATTCTCAATTAAATATTTGCAAGCTTAATTCAAGAACACCTACTAAAGATTATCAACTATGATCCATTGGATTCATTCCAGAGATGTGAGAATGATGCTATATAAATAAATCAGCTTATATAATCACCACATAAACAGACTATAAGACAAAAATCACATCATATAAGATGCAGAAAAATTCTTTGACAAAATCCAATACCCCTCCCATTGAAAGTTTCAGAGAGAGTAAAATTATGAGGAACATATTTCAACATAATAAATGCAAACCAAAGAAAGCTACTGCTACCCTCACCCTAAATCAAGAGAAACTCAAAGCATTTCCACTAATAAAAGAAACAATTAAGAATGTTAGCTCTTCATGTTTGCTCTTTACCAATTTAATAAAGTACTTTGTTGAAGTCTATGCTAGAAAAATGAGATAAGTGAAGGAAAACAAGAAGAGTCAAACAGGAAAAGAAATCAAAGTATATTATTTGCAGATGGCATATTTTTATACATTAAAGACTCCACAGAGAAATGTCCAGAGATGACAAATGCCTTCAGTAAATTAGTAGGATACAAAATTAACAAGCAAATGTCAATTGCCTTACTACCCACAAATTACAAACATATTGAGAAAGAATCCAGGAAAACAATACTTTTAACAATAACCTCACAAAATATTTTGGGACTTCTATAATAAAACTTTAGGGAGCTGACGAAAGAAATTGAAGTAGATATCAGAAGTCTGAAAGACCCTCATGCCCATGGATCCCTACGTTTAATATTGTGAAAATGGCCATCCTACCAAAAGCAATTTATAGACTTAACACAATTCCCATCAAAATTACAACACAATTCATCTCAGAAATTATGGGGAAAATTATAACTTTACCTGAACACACATACACACACGAGCACACACACACACACACATAAAAATAACAAAAAATATGATAGCTAAAACAATTCCGAATGATAACACTGCTGGAGTCATCACCATACCTGATTTCAAGTTGTTCTACAAAGTGATAGTGCTTGACACAAAATGATATTTCTATAACAACAGACTCATTTAAGACTCAAGCAGACAGGAGGACCAATGGAATGAAACTGAAGACCGAGATATCAATTCACACACCTATGAACACCTGATTTTTGATGAAGAAGCTAAAAATATAAAAAGGAAAAAGAAAGCATATTCGACAAATGGTGCTGATATAACTGGATATTATCATGTAGAAGAATACAAATAGATCCATATCTATCACCACGCACAAAAATCAAGTTTAAATGGATCAAAGACCTTATCATAAGGCCAGTAGCACAGATGCTGAAAGCAATAATTAATAAATGAGACCTCCTAAGACTGAGAAGCTTCTGTAAAGCAAAGGACTTGGTCAATAAGACAAAATAGTAACCTACAGAATGGGAAAAGATCTTCACTAACCCCACATCAGACAGAGGACTGACCTCCAAAATATACAAATAACTCAAGAAACTTGACATCAAAAGAACAAATGAGGCAATAAAAAATAGGGTATAGACATAAACAGAGATTCTCAGCAGGTGAATCTCAAATGGCTGAAAGACATCTAAGGAAATGCTCATCATCCTTAGCCATCAGAGAAATACAAATCAAAACAACTCTGAGATTTTATCTTAAACCTGTAAAATGATCAAGATCAAATACACTGATGACAGGTTATGCTGTAATGGATGTGGGATAAGAGGAACACCCCTCCACTGCTGGTGGAAATCAATGTAGTGATTTCTCAGAATATTAGGAAGTCACTTTAGAAATCAATGTGGTAATTTCTCAGAATATTAGGAAAAAAAATCTACCTCAAGACCCAGAAATTCCACTTTTGGGTATATATCCAATGGAAGTGCACTCATATCACAAAGTCTTATGCTCAAGTACATTCTCAGCAGTACCATTTGTCATAGCCAGAACCTGGAAACAACCTAGATATCCCTCAAATGAAGAATGGATAAAGAAAATGTGGTACAGTTATACAATGGAGTATTACTCAGCAGTAAAAAATAATGACGTCTTTGAATTTGTAGACAAAGGGATGGATCTAGGAAAAAAACATATTTAGTGAGGAAACTCAGACCCAAAAAGATAAATATAATATTTACTCACTTGTAAGTGGCTTTTAGACATAAAGCAAAGAGAAACCAGAATACAATCCACATCTCTAGATAATCTAGAAAACAAAGAAGAGTCTAAAAATACATATATAGCTCTTAAACAGGGAAGAGAAAAAGACAAAGTCTTCTGAGTAAATTGAAAGTGTGGGGGTAATGGGAGAGGGTAGAAGAGAAGAGCAAGGAAGGGAAGGGACCAGAGAAACTATATAGTATAATAACAACAATAAAAAGAAACAAAAATACAACTTTATGGAAAGGACCTATAACTAAATATGAGAATTATTTATTTCATAGAACATAGAGGAGTTGAGCTGAGACCTAACTAGAAGTTTCCTCACTGCTGACTAACATTTATGGGGCTGGAAGCACACTTGCTACCAAAAGAGAAAAGTAACCACCTCTAAACTACAAGCTACCAAAAGATAAAAGTAGCCACCTCTAAACTACAAGCTACCAAAACAGAAGTTACCACCTCTATCCTATAGCTGCCACCAGCCTACAGGATTCACTGGTACAAAAGTGGAAAAATGACAGAAACCTAACTGGAGTCACCAACCACAGCAATCAGAAGAGCAGACACAAAGACTGACTCTAACCAAGAAGCCATTTGCAGAGGAGGAAACAGTTTTCTCCATGGTGTCTATGGGTATACCAATCACAAGACAGGGCAGGGCTTATGCCTAGGAGCAGTTGGCCAACAGTACACGTACTACATGCTTTTGTTGTGTTCAGGTTTGTTGTGATTTTTGGTCTTACTGATTCTACCTTTTAGTTCATTTTGATCTTCATTTTTTTTGTCTTTTGTTGTTACTGTTTTGGGGGTTTATGGCTTTGTTTGCTTATTTGCTTGTTTGTTTGTGTATGAGAGATAAAATCCCTGAAGTTGTACAGATAGACAGGCTGGAACGATTTGTAAGAGTTGAGAGATGGTAAATGATATGATCAAAACATGTTATGTAAACAAACTGTTAGAGAAAAAAATTTAAGAAGAATATAAATTCTGATGTTTCAGGATGTAGCATGTAGTTGGTGTCTTGTAGCTATGGGTAATATAAATGTGTGTGTAATTAAAATTATATATTTTAATATATTATATTAAAAATAGATTATATATCCTGACCATAGTTTCCCCTCCCTCTACTTTTCCCATCTTACATGACCACCTCTCCTGTCTCCAGAACCACTCCCTCTTGGTTTCCATTCTGAAACTATCAGGCCTCCAAAAGACAACAAATATATATGACAAAATAAGATACACTAAGATAAAGCAAAACACTCATATTGACACTGGACAAGATGACCCAGTAGGAGGAAAAAAATGAGCAGGCAAAAGGATCCAACACAGGGACTTATTTTGAGTGTAAGGTTTTGGTACATCATTGTAAAACTGTTAAGCTCTCTTGTTATTCCAAAAAGCTCTCCTGATAAAATGCCTTTGTTTTTAATGTGTTTAATATTTAAAGATTTTTATACATCCATAGCTATCACTTCAAGTATGAAATAAGTTTGGGTAAAATATCGTAGTATTATGCCTTTTCAGTTGATATGGCTGAATTGACCTACTATAAAACCAAAAATCAATAGATGTATATTAAAATGCAAATAAACTACTTAATGATATTTCAGCTAAGTTGTTGTTTGAATAACAGTTATGGTTAATAGTTTTAAAGTCTATATTCAAATTTCTTGCATGTGTACATTTACAGTACAAAATATTTTCTTGTTCAATATGTAAAGAGATATTATAGGCATGTATACATTAATGTACTCTTTAACTAATATAAGTAAAACAGATCATTTCATTTCAATATACTTTCAAACTAAATAATAAGTATATACGGCCATTTATTATAGAAATCATGGCCTTTAAGTAGATATTTGTAATTTTTGCCCATCACTGTACGCAGCACCAGGCTCTACTTCTTAAACTAAAGTATGGTAGGAGGAATAAATTTAAATAAGTTACTTGAACCTGCAGAAAGTACAAGAGCAAAGTCTTTTTTAATGGATAGAAAATGGATTATTAAGATCCAGTGAAGCTGATAAATGAGCAGAGAGCTCAAAATTACAAGAAATGATCTTCCATGTATTAAGAGAATCAGTTCAGGGCCTCAGAGAATCAGAAACCAACCATCAACATCTACCACAAAGAAATTCCTTTTGAATCATCAAGCCCAGTTATCTAAGATGGTATTCACTTTGACATTCTCAGTATAACCAAGAAAGCTGTGTCCATAGTAGATATTGTTCCTGTCTGCATGAGGATATCATCCCTAAATATTTCTGTGGAATAGGTAAAAATCAATTTAAATAAAATAACATAAGCTTTCCTAATAATCCTGTAGGATTCCAAAAATGCTTGTTTCCTAGGTATATAGACCAGTCACTTTCTAAATGATAAAACTAAGATTTCAACATTATAAAGTGAATTTTAGTTTTATATTGTTGTCAGTTGAATAGAATAAAAGTTTTATAATGCATATCAAAACTTAATCCCTAAAACCAAGAATTATGTTACCTTATATGGAATACTAATTTATTAATTTGCTTATGTAATAAACATTAAATACCTTGAGATGAAGACAGAAGGTTGATTCAAAGACATAAGAAATGAGAATCTTTGCTTTATGTTTAAAAACCACTTATGAGTGAGTACATATGATAATTGTCTTTCTAGGTCTGGTTACCTCACTCATTATTATGTTTTATAGCTCCATCAACTTGCCTGCAAATTTCGTTATTTTTTTTCTGTTGTGTAGTGCTTCAATTTTGCAAATGTACCACATTTTTCTTACCCATTTTTCATTTGAGGGGCATTTACTGGTTACAATCCCAGAGAACCTAGACAGCAATGAGGAACCTAAGAGAGACATATATGGGAAGTAGAAAAATGACAAGATCGCTTGAGTAAATTGGGAGCACAGGGACCATAGAAGAGGGTTGTAGGGGAGGGGAGAGACAGGGAAGGGAGCAGAGAAAAATGTAGAGCTCAATAAAATCAATTTAAAAAAAGAAAGTATAAAAAAAAAGAAATGACTAGAAACCAAATATGAGTGAGTACATCCCATGTTCCTCTTTTTGGGTCTGGCTTACCTCACTCAGGATAGTGTTTTCTATTTCCATCCATTTGTATGCAAAATTCAAGAAGTCCTTGATTTTTACTGCTGAGTAGTACTCTAATATGTATATATTCCATACTTTCTTCATCCATTCTTCTATTGAAGGGCTTCTAGGTTGTTTCCAGGTTCTGGCTATTACAAACAATGCTGCTATGAACATAGTAGAGCACATACTTTTGTTGTCTATAATTAGTGATCCTAGAGAAGCTAAATAAGGAGAACCCAAAGAAAAATATATTGGCATCCTCCTGAATACTAACCTTCATCAGGCTATGAAAGGAGACAGAGACAGAGACCCACATTGGAGCACAAGACAGAAATCTCAAGGTCCAAATCGGGAGCAGAAGGAGAGAGAACATGAGCAAGGAACTCAGGACTGCAATGGGGGCACCCACACACTGAGACAATGGGGATGTTCTATCGGGAATTCACCAAGGCCAGCTGGCCTGGATCTGAAAAAGCCTGAGATAAAACCGGACTCACTGAACATAGTGGACAATGAGGACTACTGAGGACTCAAGAACAATGGCAATGGGTTTTTGATCCTACTGCACGAACTGGCTTTGTGGGAGCCTAGGCAGTTTGGATGCTCACCTTACTAGACCTGGATGGAGGTGGGTGGTCCTTGGACTTCCCACAGGGCAGGGAAACCTGATTGCTCTTTGGGCAAACGTGGGAGAGGGACTTGATTGGAGGAGGGGGAGGGAAATGGGAGGCGGTGGCGGGGATGAGTCAGAAATCTTTAATAAATAAATAAATAAATTGAAAAAAAAGAAAAAGAAATGAGAATCAAGGCCGCGAGTCTGGAAATGTGCTTATTTCTAAACACTATCAGTCAACCTCATGTAGGAAACCACCAAACAAATAGATCTTTGCTTGACAATTACAAAAGTAGAATCCTATAAATGTCCTAACACCTTGAACTTAGCCTGTGAAGACTGTGAGAGATTATGGTTGTGTTTCCTTAAGTCACAGCATTATAATACAATTTGGGGACAGCAATGGGAAAGAATTGTGATATCCATGACATTAAATTATATGAAATGCTGACTTCATCTTCAGTGACATCATCCTTGATTTACATACACCTCTGTGATCTTCTAAAGCGTCTTATGAATACAAAATACTTGTATGCACTTCTCTGCCTTCTGATTCATTCTTGGTTATCATTTAAAACCATTAGAATATGGGAACTACTTACTGGGATCATTCATCTGTGAGACACAACAGCTGGTATCTTGTCCAAATTCATTCTAACTCTTTGGCTTAAAGATCAAATATTATTAGTGAGAATTCTAACTATAAAGCACATGTGCTTATTATTTTCTGTTTAGAAAGCCATCCTGATGTATGTAACTAAAGCAGATACTAGAAATAAGCATGGGTTTCTCATTACTCTGACTTTACTTGGATCAGAGTATGAAATAGGTACAGGAATGATGTGTGGAGACTTTCTTCTTGGGTTCACACATGCTGCCCCGGTTAGACCATGGGTAGGGAGCCTGGTCAATAAGAACTGTATATCCTCAAGATTAAATAAGGCAGAGTTTACAATGCTCAAACCTTGTGGATTCCTAAGGAGCTCAACAGTGTTGAGGATTTGGAATTACCCAGCTGATTCATCTCATGCCTTCCCAAAGGGCTTAAGGCTTGCAGATAGGATAAGATGGCTCATGGTTCTTCACAGAGTCTCTAAGGGAAAACAGATGATGCTACAAGAAATAAAATACTTTTTTTCAGACAAAGAGATAAAGGAAATGTCAAATGAATCTAACTGCCAAAACATTTCATTCCTTGTAGGACCTTTTTTCCCCCCTTAGCAACAATGATTAATTATAAAAATAAAGACCAACTTTTCTACACGCTGAACTTCGGTATGAATAGGTTTTTGAAGTGTGAGGAGCCTCTAATCTGTGTAGTCGTTTAGATCCCAGGTTCATATTAGCTGATGCTTTAATTTTGATCTTCTGTGTCCCTTAGTATACTCCACTGAATCTCTTTACCATCTCTCTTTAAATGACAGGACAGCGTGCTCTTTGAGATAATATGGAAAAAAATAATTTTAATGAAAGGTATCTTTTCACTTTGCTTTGCCTGGAAATACACTATTTAGATGCTGAAAATGTAGTCTGAAAGTTTCTTACCAAAGAAAGATCATTGGTATTGTTAAAAACCTATGTGCTGTAGTAAATATATTTGCATACAGGAAAATTAGCTTACAGGTAGATTGCATGCTCAGTCAGTGACCTCTCTGTTCTCTTAAACCCTGAATGCATTTCACTGCCAAAATGAAGAATTTGAACAGTCCTCTAACTCTCTAGTACCTACTATTATTAAGGAACTCAGTATCTGTGATGCTTTTAAGTGTCTCAAAATTTATTGTAATGTTCTGGCTTAATGAGTAAAACACTTTGTTGTACCAGTAATCTACCAGTAGTTCAAAACAGACATCCCTGAAAACTTAAACAGTTATTCTTGATAAGAACAATTTTAATCAAGGAAATAAGGCACAGTTAATTTGTGCATATGTATTAATTTTTAAATGATTCTTATTAACTATAGACTCCACCTCTTAGAACAAAACAGGTGTGGCCCAGCAGATTTTCCTTTAGCTGATGCTGGTAATGATTACAGCTAGACAGGGCCTCAATTCAATTAGCGAGCATCCTCATGTGCAAAGCGAAACACTCCTGACAGTTGTGAAGATGGCCATTTATGATTTCTAACTGCTGTGTTCTAATTATATCTCTGCAATGGAATGAGGTGTCACATAAGGCCAGAATATACATAACAAAATGTATTTGATTGTGTAAAATGCTGCTTCTTGGAAGAGAAAGCACATGATTTTACAAGGAGTGACACCCAGGACAGAGACAGTCTTCGTGGAGGTTTTCTTCTAGAAAAATAATTTCCAGAACTAACTTTCTTCTGGCTACTAGTTGAAATATTAACAGTAGTATTAGGAAAAATACGCCATAAAATATTGATGAAGAAGATCTAAAATAGAATGCAGTTTTCTGAATACTTTTTGGCTTAGCTCTCTGGTATGACTGCAGGGCATCTCTGGTGCGATTTATTTTTACTGAGGTTACTAAGGTAATTATAGGGATAATGGAAGGTGTCCATAAGGTCTCTAAAAACATTCAATAAAATAAATGGTCAATTGCTGAAGCAAAAATAAAAATTCAAAAGAGTAAGAGAGTTCTCCCACTGTGGTCTTTATCACCTGCTTTACATCATGTTTAGGCTTATGAAAAGTTGGAAAGGAAAAGACCACTTCATATTTAATGTGAAAGACTACTAAGTTCAAGGGATTATGTAACAGTTCGCAAGTCAATACAATCTCCTCAATACATTTTTTTAATCTAGCTATTTAAATTTAATATCTAGGAATTGTATTAAAAGGAAGTGTGTAGAAACAGAGAGTGGAGATATTGACTTCTCTCTGAGTATCTGAACTTCCCATTATTCTCTTCTGCTTACTCTCTTCTGTGGCAGAGAATAAATGGTATGAGATGTATTTCTATATAAATATGTATTTCTCCCCAAATAAGATGAGAATTCTGGATATATCCATTTTCATATAAACTGCATGTATTATTCCCTTCCCATCAGGCTGCTGTGGATTCTGTTCAACATCTTAATCACATATTCTCAGCAAAGTCTCTATCAGGGCCCAAACCATCACAAAGGCAGAAATATGACGTGGTATTTTATAATAGAAATATGAGGTGATACTTTGCAATAGATGTTATTATCATAGGACATTCAACATATACATATAGTTTTACGCAAGTCAGTAGTTAAGTAGATAAAAAATTGAAAAACATGATATAATATATAATGTAACTATTCAATATTACATAAGCATACATTATACTTCACATATTCTACATGATGCTGCATATGACATATATATCACGATAAATTTTACAAAGTCATTACTATCTACCGATAATGACATTACATACAATTATTATGTTGATATGTATATGTACATTGATGTATATACAGAGTCTGAGAGAGGGGTTAGCAATGCTCTCATCTCTCAGACTTTATTATAATGTTCAGGCTGCTAAGTAAGTCTGTTTAGGGACTGCTGAGTTCTAATTGATAAATAAAAATGGATATAAGCAGTTAAAATTAGAAACATAAATCTCAGTGTGGAAACTCACCAAAAATCATTTTAACTGGTAAACTGCTAAAGTACAAAGGCAGGCTGCGGTGATAGCAAGTTAATCTTCACTAACAATACACAGCAATTATAACCATTGTCCTTTGTGGGGCTACTGTGTATAGAGTGTAGTCAATCCATGAATGTCTAATTAAATGATCTAGACAATTACATGGAACTATTACCTAATCAACTTGCAAAATGCACTCAGGTATGGTGAAATCCAGCAATAAATTTCAGGTCTACTGATCAAATATAACATGAACATAAACGTTATTTTAAGGTCAAACCTTTCAAATTGTTACCCAGATAGAGGCAATGATTACTACCAGATTTAAAAGTTGACCATGTTAAAATATTGATTTGTATGTATGATAACATATTTGATTAAAAAGAATGACACAAAAATTCCATAACTCCAGAAAAGACCCCGATCTGCTTTCACTCTTAACTGCACATTAGGAATTTACATTTTCTTGGGCAAATTTCATTTTTGTTTTACTTAGGATTTCTAATAAAGTGTTAAATTTCACAAAAAAATGAACAAAGATTAGATATATTTTAGTTACAAAATTACTGTTTCTCAAGACCAAAATTCACAAGAAGTCTAATCTTTTAAAATGCACATTTAATTTGTCTGAAACAAATGCATGTACTATGAAATAGTGTCCTATAATAATTAATAAAATAGTCCAGAGACATTTATCCGACATACAAATATTTTTGGATAGTAAGACTCAGTTGTCTTCCTTTGAAGATATCAAGAATCAATTTCACACAGTTCTTCTTTAAACATTATTTTATACTACATAGTCTACACAAAGGCTTTGAAAAGTTCTCAAGATCAGTGTTACTGTGGAACAGAAAGAAAACATTGAGTCACAAATAGAATACAATAGATACACGTGAGAGTTATACACAGGTTTAGCCATCTAGTGATTTTTGACTTTTTTATTTTTCTTTCAGAATTTACCCTGAGGCTATTATTAAGGTACAGTATTTTAGGTCATTGGTTAGATATTTATTACTTCTCTGTTGTCTGATATAACATTATGACCAAGAAACATATAGAATGGAGGCTTTATTTTTGTCTTACTATTTCTAAAGATTACAAGTCCATTACCACCTACTGGAAAAGTGCGGCAGTAGGCAACCTTCTAACATAATTTTGTAAAATATTAAGAGAACACATTTTATCCTTTTTGTGTTAATTACTAATAATTATAATAAAAGTAATATCTTTATATTATCTGTGGCGAGGCAGAACATTTTTTTTCTGTTTTGTCATAAATACTATTCTATCCTTACCATATTTTTTTTGTCCAAATATGTCTTGACTCACCCACTCTAGATTGTTGAGATTTTATAGTATAACTTTACATATATATATTGATTGCTTCCAAAAAGGGGAAATAATCTATAGTGAAATACAAATAGGTTATACTAGCACAATAACTTAATATATTAACCAAAAATATATACTATATCATTTGGGTAAACTAGGTCCATATCTAGAAACTAGGATTTTCACACACAACAATTTGGTACAAAAAGAAAAGGCATTATGTCTTTGTTAATCTTAAAAATAGTTGGGATTTTGCCTGGGTGTCCACACTCCTTTTTGTTTGTCTTTGTCTTTGCCATGGAGACTGAATTCAAGTAATGTGTTTATGCATCATCTTGGAGTAACTCTAAGCAAACAAGTTGAAGACTTGTATGACAAGAACTTTAAATCTTTGAAGAAAGAAATTGAAGAAGACACCAGACAGTGGAAAGATCTCCCATGTTCTTGGATAGGTAGAATTAACATAGTAAAATGACAATCTTACCAAAATCAATATGCAGATTCAGTGCAATGCCCATCAAAATCCCAACAAAATTCTTTACAAACTGTGAAAGAATGATATTCAACTATATATGGACAAGCAAAAAAAAAAAAAAAAACGAGAAAAACCGAAACAATACTACACAATAAAAGAACTTCGGGATGCATCACAATCCCTGACTTCAAACTCTACTACAGAGCTATGGTACTGAAAACAGTCTTGTATTGGCATAAAAACAGATAGGAAGACCAATGGAACCAAATAAAAGACCTGGATTTTAATCCACATACTTACAAACACCTTAGGAAGCGCTTCTGTACTAGTATCAACTATGAGATTAAGCACAGAGGTGATCAAAAAGCTAAACATAACCCTGTAACATAGTCTAGCTAACTCTTTCTTATTTATTCAAAAGACTACATGTCAATGTGTCAGAGATAGTTTCCCACTAATATTTATTGAACTACTATCTATCATCCATAAGTTATGGAACCAACATTGGGTTCTATCAATAAAGGAACTGATAAAGAAACCATGGTATACAATAACACTGAAGTGGTTTAGACCTAAGAAGAATGACATTACGTCAACAGCAGGAAAGGATGTGAAGAATATCAACCATACAATCATGTTCAGTGAATTACCCCATCTCAGAAAGACGATTATCATATAAATTTTCTATCACATGTGGTACCTTGTTGTAGAGATATAGTAAACCTTATAAGTACAAATAACAGGAATGTAAAGACAGACATGTCTACGGGAATAAAGGGACTAACCGGAGGAGGGTGTACTGCAGAAAAGGAGGGTAGGTATGGTGCGGTATGCTAAAACTTAATTATACACTTGTATAAAAACACCGTATGTAATGTGGGACTATAGACAATTCAAAAAGAAGCAGAACAGAATAAGATAGTATAATATATCTAGAGAGTCACAGAACAAATTGACACCATAATTCCTGATGCAGTTCTACAGTTTAAGTTCTGATGAATTCTAATTACATGCAAAGAATAAATGCCAATCAATGTAGATAACTTGTCTCCTAAGTGTTTTAGACATTCAAAACATTTTTACCCTTTTTACTAAAAGATGTTACAAAATGTCATTCAGGTCAGGAAAAAATAACTATCGTTTTCATGAAAAGAAACATACAAAAAGAGAGAAATTCTAATAACTTCTTGTAATTCTATGAGTATTTCTCCTCTTTGACATATTTCTTTATACACAGCTTATCCTCCCTTACTAATTAATTTACAAAATATTCTATCAGAGTGTTTTAAATACCAGAGCTCCTAATTGAAGTGAGTGATTGCATATGCACAGAATGAACAACGTTCTTGGATCTCCGTTTCTTGTATTGGCAGTGCAACTTGTTTCCTTATTCAACTGTTTAAAACACCATATTCAATATTGTTCTACTTCTCATCTGAACACATTAACATCATTAAAACTTTAAGATGTAATACATTAGCAAAACTGTCTAAGAACTCTAGAACAAAGAAAGAATTTTGTTTGCTTATTTCCTTGTTTGTTTTACAAGACAGTGCTTCCCTGTGTAACAGCCTTGGCTATTCTGAAACACTCTTTCTAGACCAGGCTGGCCTCAAACTCACAGAGATTCACCTGCCTCTGCCTCCAGCTTTGATTAAAGTCATGAACTGCCACCCCTGACCAGAAATTAATGAAAATTTTGATGATTTCATAGCTTCTAATTTTATTCCAAGTAATGCTAACCTTAGTTAGCATTATAATTAGTATTATAATTACAGAAATGGCCATGTAATATTCTGAAATCACAATGTAATCTTTGAAGTTGATTAAGGGACTATGCTTGAACTAATAGCAGAAGTGTAAATTTGAAAACGAGATCTGTTTATTTATAAAAAAATAAGAGATTCAGGAGTATACAGGTCCCTTCTGTGAAATGTCACTGGAAAGCCCCATCTGAAACAGAATACTGAAGGCTATAGTTATAACCCTTACGTGAGTCATCAACAACATGGATGAACTTGGTCACGACTGAGCAAATTTACCACAAGCAGCAAAAGCTAATGGGAAGAAATCAGAAATTCCAAACCAAAAATATTTGAAAAATCACCTACTATAAGACCATAGGATGTAACAAGTATGATTGAGCAATTATGACTACTTGGGTGTACAATAACCCAGGTCTAAGCACTACACATGCTATTTATGCATTTAAGTGGCATATTGTACTCTGCAAACACTTTCAATTAATCTACCAATGAAAATTAAAACAACTGTAGCACAGAAAAATGAAGGGCAATTGCATGCATTAACAAAGAAAGGACCTGTTTGGCATCTTTCCACTTTTACAGAGCCTCGATAGCAATCTGTACCGGTAGAAAACATCCATGCTAAAGGGCAGATATTGTTTTCTAGGAAGGACAGAACTATAAAGCATGATGGCTCAAACCAATATTGTTAGGATGGCTGAGTCTCCACTTACAGCATAGAACAACAACAAGACTATGTCATCTAAACAAGTTCCAGCCTTCATTAGGTAAGATGGTGTACATACCTGTGACCCTGGTGGAAGGATCTATTGATCTAATGCGTTTACTGCCAACTATAGAGAGCACTTGAAATTCATTAAAACAGGAAGACATCAATTCTATATCAAGGCCAGTCTCTCATGTTAACAGTTAATATTAAACCATGCTGAACTTTTGCTGTAGGGAGGTTAAGATTGAAGTCTCAGGAATGATGGTTTAGCATCAAATGTCCAACAGACTTTCTTTTAATGAAAACCGTGACATCAAATTCATGGCTACATTTTTATGACTTCCAAATGATATCCAAGTCCATGATCTTGTAATGTGTGTTATTTTATTAAATATCATTCTTATCACAAATAGAAGAAAATTCTGTCTGTTTGGCATGTATAAAATATGATGAGTAATATTCCTCTGGCTTAGGCTCACTTGATTTAAGGTAGATGAATTAAAGAGAATTTTTATTATGCACTAGTTGAACTTTGCCCCATGCAAAATAAAACCACTCTCCATAGTTACATTTTTTGACAATAAGAGTTTTAGGTCTGTGGGATTCTGTCTTATACCTAAACTCGAGAATTAAAAATTATTTCTAATTTTAGGATTGAAGGGAGAAGGGTGGGAGGGTGTGTGGAGGAAGTGGGAGGAGGGGAGGAAGTGGGAATTTGGATAGGTAATTTTTAAAGTAATAAAATAATAATAGAAAAGTTAAATCTAAGACTAATGTTCGCTAACCTTTCCTTCCTGACATCTGCTAAAAGACCCTCATTTCTAATGGTCCAGCATACTTTTACAACATATCATTTGCATATATTTAAAAGCGGTATAACATGTGATTCATATTTTCTCTTTCTGAAGAAATTTTTGAACGTTTAGAATATTGGAACACTTGGATAATTTAATGACTTATTTTGGAGGTAGGACCCAAGGCTCCAAAATTAAAATATAGAATCAGTCACTCTTCATATATACCTTGTACATGTAGCATGAAGGACTTCTGTGTGTCTCTCTCTGTGTATGTGTACAAATGATTTTACTATAAATGATTTCTACATGATATTTTCCCCATGATGACAGATTAAAACATATCTTTCAGGAGTGTTTAGTTTATTATAAACAGTTCTAACTTACATCTAATCATGTCACTGGAGCCCATATAAGCCCATTAGACACATATGTGTCTAATTTCTAAGCATATAATGGATATAATCAGAATATAAATACCATTCCCAAATTATAGCAAGGGATGCTTCTCGCAGAACATTTTGCTCATTCCATGTTTGGCCACTAGAGTGATTATTATTTGAATCTACAATTTCATTCAAATAGTGAGGGATGATATTGAAATTGGTTGGAATGACTAAAGTAACTCAAAACGTAGATTTCTGAAAATAATTTCTTTATATATAATAGAAGGACAATATTTTTCCAAAGCAAATGCACAAACATTCTCTAGCAGATATTGTCAGGCAAGAGAGCTTTGATTTTTTTTATCTTGAATCCTAACTGTTAGTATATTAGAAAAGCACAGCCATTTTACAGTTAATTTAATGTAAGATTGAAATGGGTCTTGTAACCTGTATTACTGTAAAAAAGGTTGGACAAGACTGTTTATTAAAATGAAATAACAAATTTTGTTAATATTTGAGTACTATACAAAAGAAAAAGAATTTCTTTAATAAGAAAGCATCCAGTTTTTTATTATAAACATGAATATTTTTAATTGCTCTAGAATATAAAGTGATTGAGTCATTCAGTTTAGAAAGGCTTGAAAAAGAGCAGCTCTGAGCCCCATTCTCTAAAATTTTCCATATGTGAAGTTTATATTGGTAATGATGTTTTGGAGACTTGCAAATACATAAAACTTTAGCAAATGGTATCCTATTTGATCTAGAAATCAACACACACTTACTATGAACAAATTTGGAGATAAACTTAAAACAAATATGCAAAATGTTATTATGTTCATGCAGTAGTTATTATTACAAGGAATAAGTGCCACTCAGTAGAGTATATACTTAGAATGAAAGAGTGTTTTAATAAATGCATTGAAAAATACATATGCTTAATATTTGAATATTAAAATTTACTCACTGGAAAGGAAAATTAGTATAGAGTTTCAGAAATCAAGAATACTAGGTTTAAAAGAGTAGAGATGAAGATTATTACTAAATGAACAGAGTTTAGTAAAATAAGCGCTAAATATTCAGCTTCCATGTGTAAAACAGTTGTCGATGTTGACAAAGCAAAGAAGACCCAATGTGCTTTGCAATACACCTGCAACACAGAGACGCAGGTTATCAGAGAGATAGGTAATCAGCTGTTGGACCAGCTGCCCCTCAAATTTTGTGTTTAGTTGACTCATTCAAGTATAGATACCAACATTGGTTTCAGTTGCTTGTAGATCTCAGAGAACTTTCTGGCAGAAGCAAAGGTAGTGATCGTAAAAGTCATAGAGAAAAAGGTGTGCTGACTGCAGCAACACCCACACTGGTTGCCACGAGTCTTTCCAGTAAAGCAGACATTCAATATCCATTCGCTGTGATCAGGCTTTCTCTTCGCCGTAGGAAATACAACATAGAGAAACAGATGTCGTGCCAGTTGTCTTCCAGAAAATGAAGAGATCTTTCACATTGCTACTCCCACCTCCATGGGGAAAAAAAATGGTCGTCTTCTGGACAAAGAGAATCATACAGAAGACACCAAGGATACCCCAGGAATGCCAGCAAATCCACCAGAGGGAGCCTTCAGAAAATCCCTCATTAAGTTTCAGTGTTTGAGGCTAACCCACAAGACCAGGAGAACTAGAAAAATGCTCAACTAAAGAAGCCCCAGGCCATCAAAAATGCTGCTGCTAAAAAAATAAATAAATAAATAAAATAAACCAGGTGGCACACCACTGACCTCCAAAGAAATCCGGTTGTCTTCTGGAATTAATACTGTCTTATTTAATCACATTGACAGCATTTATGTACCATCTGTCTGCAGCCGCTTTGCCTCTACAGTGGTAGTGTTCAACTCCTGTAACAAAGATTTCATGGCCTAGAAACAGAAATGATTTGCTCTTCAATCCTTTTTGGGAAATCCTCCCAGTTACTGAAGTAACTGTTGTTTGTGCTATTAGGTTTGGGGCTGGCTTGTAGCACATTGCATCATTGATCAGACGGTGAAAGTTAAGGAACTCAGTGATCCTGTATGCTAGTATAGAACATATATTAATAATTTTATACTGATAGACTCCTGAAGGTGGGTTAAGGTTTGACATTAATTTAAAAAAATAAAGAGAAGAATAAAGATAAAGTTAAATCTTTGTCGAGCCCACCATTTGAACTCAGGTTGTACTTGTCAGGAAATATGAGGAATCTATAAACTCGCTTCAATATTTTCTTCAGACTGAAAATAGGCTTAGATTTTAGCATTTTTAAACAAAACAACTTTAATATTGATACATAATAAAAATAAGAAAACATAAGACACTTTAAATTATCTCATTCATAGAAACATTTGAAATGAATTGTGTACATAAATATACACATATATTGTAAGGCAAAAAATATATATAATCTAAGGCAAGAAAAATTATGTTAGTGATTCATATCTACCCTACATGTTAAAGTATTTTCTGCTCAATTGTATAAGGTAATAGAAAGGTAGTAAGCAAAGAGAGATGGCTAAAATTTCATTTAATCCAGTTTCTGATTATTATGAAAGTTAGCTATGATTCTCAGAATTTGACCCAGTTCACTTCTAGAAAAATCCAGTCTTAACTAAATTGTGTTCTATTTTTAAAGATGTACACAATTTGAAAATAGGGAAAGAACTCAGCTACACTTCCCTTCAGAGGCTAAAATAGAAAATTCTTCAAGTTATAAACAATCAGTAGGTTTCATTGAAAGAAATGGAAATATGCTCCCCTATTTATAACCCATTACAAGTTCAATTTTTTTAATAAAATAAGATTCATATTAAAAGTCTGTTAGCCTTTGCATGGTGTGCACATCTTGGCTTTTTTTAAAATTTAAGTTTCTTTCTTTACACTTATAATATGATGTAGCTTCATAAAT
Organism: Microtus agrestis; assembly: GCA_902806775.1. NCBI lineage: Eukaryota > Metazoa > Chordata > Mammalia > Rodentia > Cricetidae > Microtus > Microtus agrestis. The sequence goes on along the minus strand of CADCXT010006976.1, from coordinate 2,933,027 downwards.
ATTAAAATTGAAAAATAAATTTTATAAGTAAAATAGTCTTAGATGTTACCATATCTAGGCACGAGAGAAAGTGTGATTACACAATCCAATATCAGAATGCGTATGTAAGGTGGCAATAGGCATGCACGCATGTGTGTGCATGAGTGTGTGCAAGTATGCATGCATTTGTGTGTATGTGTCTGCAACTATACTGGTCCTACTTTAGACATGGTGGTAACAAAATCATTTTATTAGGTATTGATAAAGCATAACACTAATATATTTATAATACATTATCATTAATTATTAATAATTCCATTCACAAAGCCCAGTTTAGAAAATAAACTATGTAATTATTAGTGCTGACATGCTAACCAAGATTGTTTTGAAGTATTTTCACTAACGAATTCATATTTTACTTCAACAGAGACTACATACACAAAAAGTAAGAACATTTTTAATTCAATAGAAAAAATATTCTTCAGCAAAAAACTAACTAAATAAACAAAAAGTCCATATAATTGAGTTGATGTACTATCATACTATTTTAAAACTTGGAAGCTGTCATTAATTGTATTTGGTCAAGGCGAATTGGTATTCTTAAATGTGTTTAAATGTTACCTTTGCTATTTATATAGGGTTTTATTAAACTTTTTGCATGATATTTAATGCAGGCAGCCTCTGAGCTCATAAGCTGCTTTCCCTGTCTTTCCTCCATTGTCCATCCCTACCATGTGTATGCATGGACCCAAGGACCAATTTCTAATGAACAAATGCAGCAAAAGTGAGAAATTATGAATGATGACTTCCAAGAATAGGCCCTAAAGAGTGTGGTTTTGTCTTGGGTAGCTTTTGTCTCTATTAACATAGTGCCTCTGAGTACTATTTAGTTATGCAGAACGTTCTCCAAGGGGTGTAAAGGAAGATATTCTCGGTCTTGTGATAAACTGGGGAAGCATTAGCACATTCCATTCAGTTTTCTTAACAGAAGCCAAAGAAAGGAGACACTTCCCTCAAGGTAATACTGATTTGGAATGTTGTGGGGATAAACAGTGGATTTCTAATTGGCTTTGAGATCCACTCTACAGAATAGGATTTGTTTTTGGTACTGTTAACAGAATAAAGACCCTATATGAGTGTGCAGATAAAAGGAACTAGAGAATAATCTACTACTACTACTACTATTTTGTTTGATGGATATTGTCCCAAATTTCTCTCTCTCCATATACATATACAAATATATTTGCATGTGTATATGTATGTATATGCATATTTGTTTATGTTAAACACAGAGCACACACATACATATATATGTATATGTATATATATATATATACGTATATATCATACTCACAGATTAGTACCACTTTTATCCCTCAACAGAGAAATTTGTTTTTGCTGTGGGTGGTGGTTAATGCATAAATTCACAAATTGTAAAAAGGTAGGAAGCAAGAACTCTACAGATTTGGACATCCTAAATGAATCTTCTATAATAAACTCTCTTCTCTTAGGGTTTGTGGAACATTACAAAATGGGAGCAGAAATACTTGAAGAGCCACAGCCATGAAGGACTGCTGTAAGTGTATTTTTTTTTTTTTGATCAGATGGGGCAGGTATAGCCATGAACTCTCAAGGCCTGTGCTGTGAATAAGATCAAAACAGTCAGAACTCCAGTATATACGGAGGAAGGGTGCACAGTTGAGGAACAATTGGCAGTTAATGCTGCTATGGAGAGGGAGTCAGGTCTCTTTAGGAATGTGGTTCCTAGTAAATTTTCCAAGCTCCAGTGGATGGCCCCTTGTCCATGCACATATGGGCAGCACTAAGGGAGATCATTTTAAGAATCTGTTTATAAAAGGCTTGGATTTGACAGGGAGGCTTGTGTGGAGGGAACACAAGGAGGATTTGGAAGGGAGTGGGGAGTAATTATGACTTAATTACAACACATGCATGGATCAAATTACCAAAAGTGTTTAAATAGTTAAACGTGCACTGCCGTTGCTGGTTGGGGTTGAAGATGATAAAGAAAATTCCAAATGTGAGACACATCTGGAGGCCAGAATTCTGCTAGGTGAACTTGACGGAGAAACCTGTGAGTGCTGGATAACCTTAATAGGAGAAAGACTTGGTATATAGAATCAAGTGCCGCTTTTAAACAGTGAAACAGAGGTAGAGAAAGCCTCAAGACGATGACTATTTCCCGTTCATTTTATCCAAAATTTTGAGCAAGGTAACTGATGCTGCATATCCAATTATAATATGAGAACCTTAAGGTTGCATGTCTTAAGATAAAAGTTAAGAGTACATAAAATAATGAGAAGTTTCACTTGAAAGAATAATACAAGCGCTTCATCTTTACCTGGTCCTGATTTATCTTTCACAGTCTTCAAGATACTGCTGTGAATGGTTAGAAATTTAGTGGCTTCTATAAATGTGCCTGAGGAAGAGATGATGTTGGCTAGAGTATCGCTCAGGTACTAAGAGAAACACCAAGGGTACATTCTACTGTACAATTCTGTCTTAGCTAATAGGCTTGATCTATTGAATGGGTATACAATTAAAAAAGTGATAGTGGCTACTTTTAATTAATCATGAAAAGAACCTAAAGTCTTTCAGAAATATCCTTGCTATTGCTCAATCATATCTTATTTATTTTGGAGAAACCAGGTGCCATGTCATGAGACCACCAGAAGAGGCTAGTGTGAAGAGTGGGAGGCCTGTCAGGAAACACAGCAATGAATGATAAGCATCTGTGCCGTAGTTAAGTCTTCAGAAGAGTGTGCAGCCCCAGGAGACAGCTGCCCTGTAACCTTATGGCCCAGCAAGGGAAACGTAGTGTCCTGAATGTTGTCCTCCCAACTCAAGCTCATCTACCTAACAAAGACTCACAGGCTAGACACATACCTTCACTAGGATTCTTCACCAGCCTTCACTTCTTTGGCTGAGTTTGCTCTGTTATATGGGAACTGCTCTGCCTTTTCTGGCCTTCATGAGTCCTTCTTTGTCCTGTATGAGCAAAGATACGTTTTTTTAAAGTACACCCCAGTCATCTGTGCTTAAGATTTTGCAAGTAAGACTCTAAGATTCTTCGCTGCAGTCTGAAAAGAGTTTGTATGATATCTCTCTATCTGCTGCAAATATGTCTTATTATTGACGGAGAAACCTGTAAGTGCTGGATAACCTTAATAGAAGAAAGACTTGGTATATAGAATCAAGTGCCACTTGATTAATAAAGAGACCAATTTGGCCAATTTCCAAGTAGAATACAGCTAGGCAGGAAATCCAAGCAGAGAGATGGGGGAAAAGAAGGCAGAGTGAGAGAGATGCCAGAAGCCACCTTAGAAGCAAGTTGTGAGGTAACACCATGAACTCATGGCAACACATAAATTAATAGAAATGGCTTAATTTAAGATGTAACAAGTAGTTATTAATAAGCCTGAGCAATCGGTCAATATGTAATTAATATTAAGCCTCAGAGTGGATAATCAGGAACTGGTGGGTGGGAACGAAACTGTCAGTTATATGTGTGCTCTGCACTGGCTTCTACATTTGGATAAAATTCTGGCCATAAAGGACTTAGATATATTCAGATTTCTCTTTTCTAAACTCTTTTTGAATTAGTCCACTACTGATCGATGCTGTGCCCTGATGAGTTCAGTCCTTGGTGATTCCCAAATCCAGTCTCTTCAAGACAGGTATCATTCTGTAACTTGCTGTCACACATATGTGCAAACTCATGTTGGTTACTTAGTCAACATGTCAAGACACCTTGCGGCTATGAAATTCAGATAGAAAAACCCATATTCCTAATCCACAAAAAATTGAGGTAATTAATTAACATTGTTTTCAACCACTATGTGTTAGTATAGTTAGTGGTATTTTATTCCCACTAATTTTAAAATTAAAAAAAATGTTTAATAATAAAAAGAAATAGTGACAGATACTAGTGACAGGTAATAGCAGTGCCAGCTGTGAGTGAAATGTGATTTATTCAATACAACCATTAATTTACTTTCTTAGTGTTAAATCTATCTTTAAAAAAATCATTGTTAAAATACTCTTTCAGCAATGTTGGACTGAGTGTTTTGACTCAACTGAGTAGTCAGAGACAATTGATAATTTATAGTCTCCTTGCTGGCACTAAATAACAGAGTATACCAGAACTTTCATATTTCCAGTTGTGAATGTCATAAGATATGTTTAATACAGTTCAAATTCTGTGAACATTTAGAAGGCATAAATATTGGTCTGTTCTTGTCATTGAATTGATAATTACAGTTCATGTAAGTACATCATAATTTATGCCAGAGAATTGGATGCAAGTATTCTTGTACTAATAGAAAAAGTGTATGGGAAAAGAATTGCAACTGAGAATTGGCTTCGTGTAAATATTTTAAAATATTTCATCTGGGTATCTTCCTGCTGTTGCAAGAATGAGAACATTCCTTCAGTGACAGTAACTGGAATGTAATCTAGTTATTAGCCAAATTGACCATGTATTTATTACCTGATTGATATTCATGCCAATTGGCAGATAATTTACAGTAACTCTACATTTCTCATTGACATTGCAGTCATAGCTTATGGCTAAAGAGGTTTCACCATTGTTGAAATTCAGTATTCAAGCAGTAAATCATTAAATATTTCAGAACTGTATTAGATTTCAATTAAAAATATCATGAATGATATGGAAAGCTGAACAATTGCAAAGCAACAAGAGGTTGAACACAAATAAGTATAATTTTAACTTACAAAATACCACATCCTCCTAAAATAATACATATTTTGCTAAGATGTATATGTATATATCATATATAATATCAATATGCTTATATACACATATATGTGTCTATATATACATATGCATATGTGTGTATTTATTGTTTACAAATGGTTATCTTAATATTTGCATGTTGTTTGGTTTGAGTGAGAAAGGTCCCGTAGGCTCATATTATTGAATAATTGGTCCCTAATTGGTGAAACTGTTTGCAAAGGATTAAGAGGTGTGGCCTTATTGGAGAAGATGTGTTACTAAAGATATGCTTAAGGTTTCAAATGAGTCCTGATATGACTAGTGCTCTCTCTTTGCCTTCTACTTATAGACCAGGGTATGAACTTCAGTTTCTATAGACAAATATGCATGCTGCTTGCTGCCACGGAGTCACACTATGATGTTATTGACATTGTAAGCCCAGTTAATTGTTTATATATGTTATCTTGCTCATGGTATTATATCACAACAATGGAAGAGTAAATAAGACATATATGTACATAGATACAAATACTTGCTGACATAACACTACACTATGAAAATATATCTATCTCTTTTAAAACAGGACACATATACTGTATACCTGTAGAAAAGTTATATAAATGAATAAATGAAATTTTAAATATATATATATATATATACATACATACATACATATATGGCCTTTGTAATTTTCAGTAGTTTTTAACAGTTCTCTGAGACCAAATTTTTGTAGTGCAGATTGGGTTTAAGCTCTTCATGTCCTCTCTAAATGTTCTAAATTCTTAGATGAATGTCTGAGTTGCCACACAGAACTCTTACTAGTGTTTTGTTAGACATTGCTGATAGTAGAAATGACTTTTAAATATTGAATATTGATTGGTATTCAGAGGTACTGAGGACCTTACCAGTGTACTAGAACCACTTACATCACTGAGCTTTACTCACCATTCCCCAACTGTGATAATCCACGTTATCATCTGTATTCGGGTCTAGAAACGTCATAGATGACTTGACCTTTAAGTGCTTTTGATTTTCTTACAACTTGATTTGCCTTTATATGTATGCTGCCATCACTATCCACAATATCCGATTAGGAATAAGTTTTTATCTTCCCTCATTTTACCTCTGGGAAATAAGATGTTTAATAAGAAATCAAGAATCACAAGTTAATGACCAGCTCTTCAGATATAACTGTTCAAATTATTCCCCAGTTCAGGATTTTATATACCACAGAAGTTTGTCCTAGGTCTTTTTTGACTTCAGACATCCTTTATTTATACGGCTTCTCATATAAGGTCACAGAAATATGAACACCACCAGATCTAAATCCATTAATGCATTACTGGCCCCTTATGTCACAGAAGAATAAAGAAAAAAATGGAGTCATGAGCAAAATGAATAGTTCAAATGATTGATAAAAGTCATATTCAACTCAGACATAAGCAGGGCACATATGTTTAAAAGCTTTAGAATAACACACCTCTGAATTCTAAGAATACAGCAGTCAACTGTCCTTAAGACATTCCGAATTGTTTGTTCACAGTATCTTTTCGAACGTCAGTCATTTCTATACACAATTGACTTGGATTCAAACTACGGCACCTTGGATCTTGAATGGTAACTCAATTTTTTTAGAGTGGTAAAATGCTTCCATTAAGCTCATGTTGCTTGCAATTATCTACGTAGCAAGGGCAAAGGCCCCAAAATCAATGCACAAAGAACTTCCTTTAAAGCCTATAATCAATAGTTGCCAATGATGAATAAACATCTATTATTAACAGTGTATGTGGTTTGGGTTGTTTTACTTATGTCTGCTTTTAAGGCACTTGTAATGGATTGCCCTGTCAAGAACATCCATTAAACTTGAGTTTACTCTCCTGCAAGCACAGAGGACAGAGATGTTGAAAGAAGATGTTTACTAATTCCTGGTTAGCTCTTCTGGATGCAAAAACTACTCAGAAAAACTGAAATAGCTAGCTTACGTAGTATTTCTTCTATCTTGACTGTAAAATGCAGAGGTATCAACATTATTGCTATCTAGAAAATTTTATTATTCTTGCTTCTTGTCAGCACTTGAGAAATACTCATTTCAGGCTAGTCTTTATATTTTTCGAAGCAATGAGCCTTCTGAGTTTCACATAAGCTCTTTGTGAAGATTTTCTGTTTATTTTTTTCTGCCATGGGCACTGATTTGGACACCTAGAGTAGATTTATCACTTTCAGAATGTTAAAAGAACTTTCTAAGTTTATTTGAGTTGTGTAAAGAAATTCATTTGTGGCTGCTGTTTAAGGCTTCATTTTACTTTTTATTATGGGTGTATGTGTCTTGTCTAAGTGTGCATACATGTGTGCAGAGGTGGGAAGAGGACGTAGGAACATCTTGTTGTTACAGGTGTTGGAGTACAGCCTGACTCGAACGCTAAGAACTCAGTCTGCTTCCTCCACAAGAGCATCAAGCGCTCCTTAATTTCTCAGCCATCCATCCAGACTCTGTAATTTCTTAGTGACACAGATATCACTAGAGCATTGACATATCATGATGCTGTTAAAACATCTCAAAGGACTAAATAGGGAATTGCTGCGAATTTGAATTTTTTATAAACAGTTAAGCATCTAGATAGTTTTACTCTTATTAAGTCTCTAAAGGAAAGTGCTGGTTCATCTGAAAATATTTAAGCAAAATTTACCCAGCCCCAAACAGCTTCAAGTTTGTCTCACCTCAAATGTCTGTGTAATTAAAGTTTAACTTCTGGGATAGATCCAGCTCAATATTTTTTCAGGTTTCATCAAATCTAGCACAAACAGATATCTGAAAAGGAAACTTAGTTTATAAAATGAAAAAAGAAATGATGTGAGGTTTTTGTCTGTAGGATTTACCCACTAAATATCTGTGAAATAAGGAACGAAACCCAATTAAGATAAAAAATCAGTTCACTTATCCAGGATAAAACCTCTTAGATGCCACTGTCTCCTTGTTGGCCTTTACATACAATGCCATTGAGCTCCCAACATTACTAAAATGAAACCAATATCCTGATAAAATCACCTTGAAACTCCGTTTTCAAAGTCTGTTACACAGTATTTCATTTGAAGTATCTCTGAGATTAGAGATCTGCAATGTTTGTTTCTTGAAAGAGGAGCTGAAAATGTTCCCATTTGGGGATGCAGGGCATTTAACAGGGTGACTGTGCTTGGAGGAGTCCGAGTGTTATCTGAGCTTGGCTCTGTGGTCAGGTGTCTTTTGACATTCTCTGCGGTAGTGCTAAGAGCATTTGCAACAGGCTACTTTAGCAGAATCAAGCACAACCAGATTCCCTTCTAGGTCATTTCTCAGATTTAAAATCATTTCAAAACATCCTTTAAGTGGATAAACCATTGAAGACTCTAAGTTAAATGATACTGAAAATTTATAATTTTAAACCATGGATTTTTAAGATTATGCTCAGTTTGTATGAGAAGCACATGATGCCCCAGCATCCTTTATGCTAAGTGCTTAGATTATAAAGAGACAGTTATAGTGCATCCCACCCTGCTATGCTTTCCCAGAATTAATTCAACAACTTGAAACGCTGCGCCAGGAAAGGAATTATAAAATAAACTTCAAATTTGGAATAAAATATATCGTTTGTTATAAAGATGGAAAATCTAAGTGAAAATTTTATAATCCCTATATAACTATCCTCAGTCATGTGTTTAAACTTTTGAAACTATGTACATAATAGGAAATAAGCAGAATTTGTTAATCTTTCCTCAAATACACTTCAGTGAGTGATAATCTGCTGTGCTCAGAAATTGGTGCCTGGTCCAGTTGTCACCAGAAAGGAGTCATCCAGCGACTCACGGCAGCAAAGATGAAAGCAGATGCAGAGATCCACAGCCAAACACTAGGCAGAGTTGGGGGAACCCAGCACAAGAGGGACAAGAACTGCAGGCGCCAGGCAGTTGGAGGATACCAGGAGAACATGGCCACCGATTCGACTAAGTAGGGCTGATAGGGCTCGTAGGCACAGACACTGAAGCAAAAATAATGGAACTTGTAAGGGTCTGAATTAAGTCCTCTGAATGTGCCTTGTGGTGTACAGCTTGGTGTTCTTGTGGGACTCCCTAAGAGAGGGAGTAGGGTTGTCTCTGACTCCTTTACCTGCACTAGGGACACTGTTCCTCCCACCTGGCATCTTACCATAGGGAATGAGCTCCAAAAAGCTAGCTCGTACACCAGGGATAGATCCTTGTCCCACTAGATTCACAACTGTTGCCCACATGTAGAAAGCCTAGTTCGGTCCCTTGTAAATGTGGTACATTTACACAATAAAGTATTCCTCAGATGTAAATATGTGTTATGTTACAGAACAGACCCTATCCCAAACAGTTCTCCTGTAAATAGGGGAAGTAAACAAATAAGTTTCTGTATTTATCGTGATCCTCAAGTAAATGGTAGTTTTGGTTTTCTTAAAAATGGTAAACCATAATGGAAGCATTAAGTCTTCTGGCAATGATTTTTTTAATTAATTAATTTATTTATTTATTAAAGATTTCTGCCTCCTCCCCGCCACTGCCTCCCATTTCCCTCCTCCTCCCCCAATCAAGTCCCCCTCCCCTCGTCAGCCCAAAGAGCAATCAGGTTTCCCTCCCTGTGGGAAGTCCAAGGACCACCCACCTCCATCTAGGTCTAGTAAGGTGAGCATCCAAACTGCCTAGGCTCCCACAAAACCAATACGTGCAGTAGGATCAAAAACCCATTGCCATTGTTCTCGAGTTCTCAGTAGTCCTCATTGTCAGCTATGTTCAGCGAGTCCGGTTTTATCCCAGGCTTTTTCAGACCCAGGCCAGCTGGCCTTGGTGAGATCCCAATAGAACATCCCCATTGTCTCAGTGTGTGGGTGCACCCTTCGCGGTCCTGAGTTCCTTGCTGGTGCTCTCTCTCCTTCTGCTCCTGATTTGGACCTTGAGATTTCTGTCCGGTGCTCCAATGTGGGTCTCTGTCTTCTTCCATCGCCTGATGAAGGCAAAGAATTTTTTAAGAGTTTCTTCTCTGATTTGATCTCGATTTTTTTTTCCTTCATACTAAATGATGTTTCTCTGGATGCAAAATTCAAGGTGAGGAATAATTTTCCTTTGGACCGTACAATCTGGTATACCAGCTCCTCTTCATTTTGATGCTCTCTGATGAGGCAGCTCAGGCACCTTGGAATAGATGAATGACATTTTGTTGGTCCATGGATCGTACTCCTTACATAGGGAACATCTTGAAGCCAGTGCTTCCAACACACCGTATTTGTCCTACATTCTAGAAAGTTTATTATGAAATGATCTCTTTTTGAACATTGCTATCTTTTCTGTTTATTGTCTTGAGATCTTAGAATTATATTTGCAGTCAAATCATATATATTTTCATGTCATTGTTTATTCAGATATATTTTACTCCTAACTTTTACTCATCTAGTTTTCTAAGGAATTCAATGTCAAAAATGTAAAATACATAGTTATAGTCAATATGACCCTAAGGCTCCATATCTATCTTCTGAAATTTACTTTCTTATTGTTACTTAACATTTATAATTTTGATTTCTTTCCTTCATTGTGTTGGTTCTTCATTCTGTATTTCTCATATTGCTGTTAAAAAACTGCCACTTTCTTATCTATAAAATTGAAGGGATTTTTTTAATTTTAAAAGTCTAACCTTGAGACCAAAAGAAGGGGATCATCATGAGTTGGAAGAAAGCCTGGACTAGGTAAATTCTGTGCCAACCTGGACAATAAAACGAAAATGTATCTCTAGACAACATATACCAATAACCCATTCAATATTCTCTCTTTCTATTTCTTAGCTGAGACTTTGTTTCTGACATGTTGTAAATGCTTTTGTTTAAAAAGTGTTATGATCACTGCTATATAAATGAGAAAGTCAGTCTCAACATCTCTGTTTTTCATGGTTGTCACTTGACATTTTTCATTGTCATTCAACCTGAAATTTCTTGGTACATTGTAAGCTATGTAATTTTATGTGTGATATGGGCATTTTTTGGTGGCATATTGATGTTGACCCTTATTTCCTTAGTTTTGTTACTTTGAAAGTGATGAGACAAAGAAGAATGCAGGCCACACTGTAATACTGCAGTATGGAGGCTAGCCCACTAATGATATACAATGTTGTATGGTGGAGGCTGGCTCATTGTTGATATACAATGCTGCATGGTGGAGGCTAGCCCATTGCTGATATACAATATTACATGGTGGAGGCTGGGCTTCTGCTGATATAAAAATAAAAGAGACATGTCGCTTTAATGTTTGGAGAGTTGGCATCCCAGTATTCTACTAGGTTTCCACTGGTGAATTAGTGACTGTGCATTCTTAAAACAAGGAAATGTCATTCTAAAATATTGTTAAACTCGGAGGGGTGGTGAATACCATAGACTTGGTACTTGGGAAACTGAGTCAGGAGAATTACAGCAAATGAGAGGTCAGCCTGGTACCATAGTTACAACATGTCTCATAAATCATATGATCACAGATAGATGTGGATAACTTAAATAGTAGAATACATTTCTAAAAATCCTAAATCCCCGTGTTTTATTCCAAGCACCAACAAAACATGAGAAAATAAAGAGACTCCTACATTGGTGATAAGATAAAATGTTATTATCACTTTTGTTCAGTTTGTTAAAAGTCTTCAGATGTTCTATTCTGAAGAGTTTCCACTTGGAAGATAAAAGTATTTGTCTTCAGAGTGACTTATGAATGAATGTGGATGCTCGCAGCTGTTCCACTGAAACTATTCAACACATATAGCAAAGCAGGTAAAAAGATAAACTAATAGAGGTATATACATGAAACATAAATATTGACCCTAACAAGATAGAAGAGTGTGCGACAGTTAGAGATAATACATGAACAAATAAAACATGTTTTGAGATCAGATAATAACACAAAATGAGAATGCCAGACAGAAGAGTGCACTCACATTATGACTCCATTAAATAATACCATAAAAAATGCAACTAATGTACAGCGACAGGAAATAGATAACTGGCTTCTAGTGGAGGCTGGGGATGCAATAAAAATTAACAACAGGAGGTATGTAACTGAACTTGTAGCACATGATGCCTTTTATTATAAGACATGATTTTTAGAAGAGAAAACATGTAAAATAAGTACAGAGGAAATAATAGAGTGTTCTTCTGTTTAAATAAACTGTTCTGGAATTTTCCACAATGCTTATGGCACAAAGTAAGTTATGTTAAGGAAACATTCATCTATAGAAACTTGTTTGGATATACAAACAATGTAATAGCCATTCACATGCTCATATTGTGTTTTTATATACTGTGATAAAAATCAGAGAGTTTCTGCACTGTTGAGCCGTGTCACACCTTGTAGAGTGTAGTTATTCATAGACAGTTTGCTTGCAGCCATGACTTAAGGCACAAGGGAACATGCTTTGTACTCGCAGACACCTGACGCGTGGCTAATCAGTAAGAGGGCTCCACATCTGAACCTGCTCAGCTGTGGCTTATCATCCTGCTAGATCTGAGTCCATATAACAGTGTGTGAACCTCCCTGAAGTTCAGTGAAGTGCTGCCCAGTGGCCATTAATTTTCATTATCCTTGATTAAATAGGTCCATCGGGAAGTATATTAAAATTATCAGCTAAATTGAGTTCTTGGGAATTCCTGTAAAAATTTTCTCATGCTTTCCATCTTTCTGTTTTGTACGGACTAATTGAAGCGTAGTCCCTTCGGTTGGCTTCTGAGGGAGTGATGTCTTTGTTCCATTTTGTTTGCTTTTCTATTGTTCTTGCATGAACCAAAATCAGAGTGACAATTGTAGGCGCTGAACATGAAAGAGTGATGGATACTGTGTGGCAGATTTTTGTCAAAGTGAAAGGCTTTCCAAGCCTTTTTCATCCTCAGTTGTGACACTCTGCATCTCACAGCTAGTTCTTGGAAAGTGGGACACCATCAGATATGCTACAGATATTCCAACAATATATCAGTTTCACACTTACAATGTTTAATACTCTTTAAAATTCTCTGCAATTTACAAATGTATGAAATAGAAAGCAAGATGAGTTTTAAGATGTTTTTTGCTTGACCCAACATCTGTAAATGTTAATCTAATAGTCTAAAATCAAGCAGCTATATTATGACAGTAAAGAATTTAAATGATTACATATATAATCATTGCTGCTTTTTGTAAGGATTAATAATCAGATTCAAACAAACAAAATGTGTGAAAAAGTCACTGGGTAGAGTGTGCACTTACAAGTGTCTACACATACACACACTCACAAACACACAGGGACATGTATTCTTTTTCTTCGTGAAAGTAAAGAAGGCTATATATAGTGTGCTTGAATCCCTTGCTCGTGAAGAAACTGAGTAGCCTAGGCAAGATAATGAACCACTGTATCTACAAAAAAACTAGTTTAAAAGGAAATTCAAATAATTAAAAATGAAGTACAGAATGGAGATTCTGATGCTTGTTTGTCACTGAATATTCGTCAAATTCTTTTTCAAATATAGTTAGCAAATAAGTATAAATTTTGTCCATGGCTTCAATCCCTCATTGATTGATTTGCAAATTACTACATTTAAGATAAAAATGCCAGTGCATTGTTCTCTGGGACCACTACATCATGTACAATGACCCTCACCTGTATGTATAACCTGTGGAGTTTGGGGTTCATATGTCTTCGACTTCTTTAGGTACATATTACTACAGCTTCCAGAACTACTGTGCTTTTGATTCTTTTAATAACCCATCTGTTATTAGTTACGTATTATCTCTATCTTCTGCATTCCAGGTTGCTAATTATATGTTAATTCCTACACTCTTCCTCTTCTGTGCTACTTTTGTTCAGTATTCACATTTGTACATTTTTTCATCATTAAAGTATTTAGTTTTTTGGGGGTTGAAGATGTTGTTGACACTATTAGACTACTCAAAATGTTGTGATCTTACAATTATTATATTTGCTCTCTTATTTAATTTTTAAAACTTGTTACTGATTTAAATAAATGCATTTTATTTGGTACTGACAGTGTTCTCTTAATCTTGCTAAATTCATTTCATAGTTACCATCATTAACACTTTTATTCATCCAGATAAAAACATAAACAAACCTTCTGTCAAAGAAAGTTTTATTCTCCGTTCTTCATAATTGTGTTGGTATTGGTTAGATTTAGTCCCATTTCAAGATCCACAATGAAGAAAGAACTGTGGTTTCTGTTACACAAGATTATTTTATTGTCATTTCTTTGTTCTTAATTCCTAAAACCATGACTAACAAATCTTATCACATCTTTTATCAATTAAATATTATTTTTAACATTTATTAAGATTTTTAATATAATCTATTATCATTTGTATATAGAAGGCTATGGAATTTTTTAGCGTTAATTTTGTATTCTGCCACATCACTGCAATGTTTATCAGCTGTCGGAGTTCCCTCATCGAATTTTTGGAATAACTTATGTATACTATTATGTCATCTGCAAATAGCAAAAGTTTGACTTCTTTCTTTCCAATTTATATCTTCTCAATCTCCTCTTGTTGTCTTATTGCTTTAGCTAGAGTTTGAGCATTATTTTGAATAGGTATGTAGAGGATGGGCAGCCCTGTCTTGTTCCTGATTTTAGTGGAATTGCTTTGAGTTTCTCTCCATTTAATTTGACGTTGACTGTTGGCTTGCTGTATATTGCTTTTATTATATTTAGATACATTCCTTGTATCCCCAATTTTTCAAGACCTTTTTCATGGAGGGATGTTGGATTTTGTCGAATGCTTTTTCAGCATTCAATGAGATAGTCATATGGTTTTTTTTCTTGCAGTTTATTTATATGGTGGATTACAATGCTCCCGGGTGCCCAGGGCGATGTCCCCAGTTAGTTCCTGGGGCAGCTGAGGATAGGGAACTTGAAATGACCCTATCCTATAGCCATACTGATGAATATCTTGCATATCACCATAGAACCTTCATCTGGCAATGGATGGAGATAGAGACAGAGACCCACACTGGACCACCGGACTGAGCTCCCAATGTCCCAATGAGGAGCAGAAGGAGGGAGAACATGAGCAAAGAAGTCAGGACCACAAGGGGTGCACCCACCCAAGGAGACAGTGGGGCTGATCTATTGGGAGCTCACCAAGGCCAGCTGGACTGTGACTGAAAAAGCATGGGATAAAACCGGACTCTCTGAATATGGCAGACAATGAGGGCTGCTGAGAAGTCAAGGACAAAGGCACTGGGTTTTGATCCTACTTCATGTTCTGGCTTTGTGGGAGCCTAGCCAGTTTGGATGTTCACCTTCCTAGACCAGAATGGAGGGGGGAGGACTTTGGACTTTCCACAGGGCAGGGAACTCCTGACTGCTCTTCAAACTGGAGAGGGAGAGGGAGAGGAGTGGGGGGAGGGGGAGAGGGTTGGTAGGAGGGGGAGGGAAATGGGAAGCGGGGAGGAGGCAGAAAATTTTTTTTTCAATTAAAAAAAATATAAAAAAAAGAAAAAGTCATCAAAAAAATTTTAAAAAATGGTAGATTTTTATATGTTGAACCATCCCTGCATCTCTGGGATGAAGCCAACCTGATCATGGTAGGTAGATGATTTTTTTCACATTTAATGACAGATTTTTTTGAGCATACCATATGCTTGCTCCTTAAAACATACTACAATTGAGTTTATTGGAAGACTATACTTCAAGTTCTGGCTATCTTCATAAGTTAATGAAAGTGTGACAGACAAAGCCACTGCTTTTAAGTAGCCAAAAGTCCCAGGAGAAAAGTTTATCAACAAGTTCAAGAAATCCTAATATATGTAATTTTGATCTTAACCCTCACATGTTGGATTGAATCATATAAATAATCTTCAATTTACTTCATTCATAAATAGATTTGTCATTTGTTGCATGATTTTGTTTATGATATCAAAGCTGGAAGTAAAATATTAAAAATTATTTAACAAATTTATAAATTTTTGATGATTGGGGACCTAAATTTTTCACAATGTGGCTGACACTATAATAATGTAAGTTATTCTTACTTATTCTAGGATTTTTAACTTTCTTAAGGGATCAATAACATGGACATCTTTAAAAACATGTGGTCTGCAAATCTTTTAAGTCAGATGCCATAAAAGGAAAGTAAAAGTTCTCAGATTTTAAGGAACTGTTCAGATTCTCATCATAGAATACTCTCTTATTTGGAAATATTTGCCAAAAACAGATACTTGGTCTCAAAACCCAAGTAGATCATATGAATATTTCTCTAGAGTCTATCCATATTATTTGAGTCACCTGATCATTGGCCAATACTATCAAACACACACATCTACCGTGGATCCTCTATCTAGGAATTCATCATAATCTGGCCAACCCTGCCTGTGCTAACACCAACCCCTAAGCTTATGACAGAATATACCCTCCTATATTGCAATCTATACGCCCCTCCCATAACATATCAAAATTCTCTCCCCGAGCAGATACTACAAATCCTTCTCTATTGCCTAGTTAAGATTATCTGTCTTGGGGCTGGAGAGATGGCTCAGTGGTTAAGAGCACTGCCTGCTCTTCCAAAGGTCCTGAGTTCAATTCCCGGTAACCACATGGTGGCTCACAACCATCTGTAATGAGGTCTGGTGTCCTCTTCTGGCCTGCAGACATACACACAGACAGAATATTGTATACATAATAAATAAATAAATATTAAAAAAAGATTATCTGTCTCATTCTCTCCTCCTTTCATTCACCTCAAATTCCAGACCTACACTGAAACACACACCTTAAACCAAGACACACCCTGAGCATCTTCCCAGTCACCTAAATCTACTTGATTTCATTCTCCCTACGCCAAATTCATCCTCTAAACTCAAGATGAATTGCACATCTTCTTTTCTGCCCCATCATGCTCTGCAATATCAGACACAAAATAAGCAAAGCAAGACCGCATGGCCAGATATCATGGCAAAAGTACAGACACATGAAAAGTTAAGGAAGTATCTCTGAACCAAAATCTGTCAGTCCTATAGAAATACTTTCTAGTGTAAATTGCTTTGATGAATTCCAGGACACATAGTTTTAAAAAGAAATGAAAAAAATCATAGACTCCTTAAAGAACTTGAAGAGTTTTAAGAAAGCACAAAGAAAGAGCTGAATGAACTTAAAGAGAAAGAACTTAACGTGGGTGCTGCCCAAGAACACAAAAGCATGAGGTACTAATAAAATGACAAAGACAATCCGGAGTTAGAAAACAAAATTCAATACAGAGAAACACTGAAGAAATCTCAACCTGGAGTGAAGATGGAACTGAAACGAAAACCAATAAACCATCTAGAAAACTCAGAGCAAACCCAACCAATAAAACAAACCGAGCAGAAGTCAGATAGGAGAACTCAAAGACGAACTAGATAAAAAAAAGATAAAAAAGAACATACAGCAAATGTGGGACACCATTAAAAAACAAACTTTCAAATTATGAGACAGGTAAAGGAGAAGAATCCCTGGACAATGGTACAGATCATTTTTTTTTTTACAAATTCTATAGAATTAGAAGTTCTCTAAACTAAAGAAAAATGTATCCATACAGAGAACACCAAATATGTTAAACCACAAGACCAAATTCCTATGGCATATCGTAGTTAAACACTAAGTATACAGAATAGAGAAAGAAGAGAAAATTGCAAGAGAAGAAAAACAAACCACACATACATAAAGGAGAATCCACCAGAATAGCAAATAATTTCTCAATAGAAACTCTGAAAACAAGAAGAGCATAAAGCAAATCCAAAACTTCGATTCCAAAACACCAGCACTATAGACTAATATTCCCAGCAAATTCTATACCATAGTTAAAAGAGAAAGAAAAACTTTCCATAATATAAACAGCTTCAAATTTCATAACTAAACCAGGCAGTGATGGCACATGCCTTTAATCCCAGCACTGGGGAGGCAGAGGTAGGCAGTTCTTTTAGTTTGAGGACAGCCTGGTCTACAAGATCTAGTTCCAGGATAACCTCCAAAGCAACACAGAGGAACCCTGTATCGAAAAAGACAAAATATATACCTGGAAAACCAGCTAAAGCGTGTTTTGATCATATTCTAATAACCCAAATGTTCTTTAGCTGAGGAATGGAAAAAAAAACATATATATATATATACATATATATATATATATTTCATATAAATACAATATATAATATATATTCCAGATATAAAAAAAACTGAAATTGTGTACTTTGTAGAAAATTATATGGAACTAGAAAAGTTGACATTGGATAAAGCAACCAATCTCCAAAATGCAAATACTACCTTTTCTGTCCCCTAAGGTTCCTAGTTCCATATTTTCACATCTGAGTTTATCATCTAGAATAGGGACAGAAACCAGAAATGTAAAAAAAAAAAGGAGTAACTATGAGACAAGGGAGGAGGAAAGAGCCAAAGAGAGTGGGACAGATAGGACATCAGTGATCTGAAGAGAAAAATAGGGGATTAATGAGGGCAGATGGAGATAAATCCAGAGGGAGTGTAAATGACAGAAAAAATGTCTGAAAAAGTCATGAGGACTCACACTGTTAAATTTCTACCTAGAAATATGTATAGCAAATGCCTTTGTACATCTATGTTTATATAGTTTAAATACAGTTTTTCCTCTTGGATAGCCATGCTCTCCCTGAAAGCCATTGACTGTATAACAAAAACACCAACACCAGGTGTTTGAGAAACCCTCTTTTGAGTTGACATTGCAGGGTTGTTTTTTTTTTTTTTTGAAACGTCCAAAGCATTCTGGAACCTTAGATTCCTGAAAGAAGTGGAATGCAAGCCCCTGTGGCTGAAGACACCATGTATGTCAAACTTAGAGCTCACCTAATTGATGATCTCCTACCTTATCATTAGCTTTTATGCTACAATAAAGCATCATGCAGGCTTCCCAAGATGCAAGCAATAGTTCTACACAACTATGACACCTATAAAGCACAGCAGTGACCAGCATGGCATATAACCCCAAGGGAGTTATATAGAATAGTGGCATATACACCTTGCCAATAACCTCTTACTCTCCAATTGGACTTAAGGTCTGTTCAATGAGAGGAAAAGCAGGCCTTATACAACCAACTACCTGAGGCTAGTGACATTTTGCTTCTTGGCAGAGAACCTACAATTCTGCTTTGCTACATCAAAATAATCCCTAATTACATTCTAAGTATTCACCCTAATGCCTACAGATAAGCATAATCCACATGCCTTATCAAGGAAACTTTTCTGTCATATATGGGGATTATTACAGAAAACTGAAACTAATTAAATACAAAATTGTGGGATCCCATCCCCAGTAGAAAATCTTGTAGCACAATTTCTGTAAATATGGCTCAGAGATTATTATTGAAGAAAATTGTCAAAGGACCTTGAAATTTGCTGTGGGATTGTTTCTCTTAGAAATGTCAGAGAAGCTACATTCATGAAGACACACCCACATTTCCAACTAAATATGACTGAACAGGGAAAAACCAAGAGATGTGTTGATGTAGAAGGTGTAAATCCCAACGAGTCTCAATTCTAGACAAAGGCAATTCAGGAATGCTGAAAGCAGAGGATAGATATGCATGCATGAATGTGTGTGTGTGTGTTTGTGAGTGTGTATGTGTGTGTGTGTGTGTGTGTGTGTTTGACAACTACTACAAAAAAATCAAGGCCTAATTTGAAAGAGAGTTGAATGGGAGAGGTTCATGGAAGAAATTATGTGATTATTTTAATTTTAAATATTAATATATATGAATATATTTTATTGGATACTTATGTGCTGCTATTTCTACATTGTATAAAATTTGCTGCAATCTAGAATTAACAGTTTCTTTAAATGCCATCACACCCTGATTTTCCAATCACATCGGTTTTAACTTAAATTTGGGTTCCATATTATACTCTTTTGCACCAGCTGTGTTGTAAAACAAATTACCAGAGATTTTTCTAATCATTCATAGACTACTATATAACCACAATGTCATATTTTCATAAGCATTTTAATGAATGAAACTAGAGTTGATATAAATCTTATTGATTTTTAGAACCTCACATGACATTCATATTAATAATAAATGTGGCAGGAGCATAATAGACATGCTAAGATGCAACACATGAGCCTAAACATCTCCAGTAATTTGTAGACTTAAACTCATAGGAAACCACTAATGGAAAACAGCATATTTTCCTCCCTATGAATAGTCAAATGCCATGCATAATGTAATAGAGAAACTGGTAATGGCAGGCTCAGGCAGGGTAATTTGAACTTGTTTTAATGTACAGGGCAAACTGATCTTTAACTTGGTCTACAGTAAAGCTCCTCTCTGCATTTGCACTATCTTAATTGTTCAGTTATTCTTTCCCTGGAGCTTGAAATTACAGGAAACAAATGCTATTGTTTTGATATTTGGGTATATTTGATATTTGGGTATATTTCTGTCAAATATAAGAGATAGCTAGTTAATGAAAATGTAGAAAATGTACTTATTTTAATATTAGACTACTTGAACAGAGATCCATTCCCACAGTGTCCATTCATGTAATATTGGTTACACAGTTTTTATTAGATAATAGTAGAGTTAGCACCTTGATGGGCAGAATTGAAATATAGAATCAGAATAGAAGGAAAGTCAAAGAAACATGTTCACAGAATCTGAATTCAATGTTTTTCCCATGATTTTACTTTAGCATTTCTGTCTGGTCAAAGGTTATGATAGATAACACTGCAGTAGGTAGACTACATGAGCTGGTTTTGAGAATATTTTACTCTGTATTCCAATGGCTAAGATGCATGCCTCTCACACCTGTTTACTCTTACTTGAAGAACAATAGAAGAGAAAATATTATAAAGGTACCCAAATCAAGTAGGTTTTAATTCTCCTTATAAAAGATTAACTGGTGTGGGAAGTCCTTCTGTATATGTGTTGCTTTTATTGGGTAATGACTAAAGCTACTTTTGGTCAATGGCCTAACAGAGTAAAGCCAGGTGGGAAATTAGAACAGAGATGTAGAGAGTAGGCAGAGTTGAGGAGAAGCCATGTAGCTGCTGCAGGAAACAAATGTTGGATGGAACCCTACCAGGCAAAATAGAGCAAGGTGGGAATTCCAAGTAGAGATAGAGGAGGAAAGAAGGCACAGTCAAGAAGATGCCATGTACCTGCCTCAGGAGACAGACATATCAGGAAAATAGCTGGTAAACCATGAGCCTCATGGTAAATATAAACTAATGGAAATGGGTTAATTTAAGATATAAGAGTTAGTCAGAAATACAGTTTTGTAAACAAACAAACAAAAACCATGTGATTTCAAAATGGAGACTTCTTGGTTCATGCTAATTGCAGGAATTGCTATGACTCTACCAGGAGGCTAAGCACTTAAATGGAGTCTGTGAGCAGTATGTTAAAAATTGCTTAATCATGACACAACCCTCTCAGAAGCACTGAACATGCCTCTACCATGTTGGAGAAAGCAGGCACGACCACAGAGTTGGTCCTAGCCATGTTCGCTTAACATTAAGAAAGAGCTCCTGGTCAGAAAATAATTACAATTAATATTTCCTGGTCAGATAATATTCAATAAAGACAGATTCAGATGAAAAAGAACTCTAAGTGGGTCACAGTGCTTAAAAATGTATGTTTAAAAATATTGGGAGATAGAAGAAAAAGAGTACAGAGAGTTATAAAAAGATATAAATTGTTTTAAAATAAAAATAAATTCTTTAAAGAGACAGAGTACAGATAACCATAGACTAAAGGAGTAAAGAAAAATAAGCCACATATAGTTAAAATGTACACAGAGAGTCTGAAGTGTATATTTTATTGTATTTTCTTCAAATTTTTGACTGTGAATGAGCTAAGTCCAGAGAGATATTTCATTGTACAGGCTGCTAAGCTAAACCAACATATATAGTTTAAAGGTATCTTGACTTCACAATTTGGGTCTAAGGATATGTTGCTTTGGATAAGAGATTCTGTTTATGTTTACACAGAGGATGGAAACCTGTGGATTTCTTTCAGGCTAGTGTGGTTTGATAAAAACAAGACCCCCTGAGAGGTCTCTGTAAATGTTTTAAATGCTATGTCCAATAACCAGCAGAAAGTAGTTCATGAGAACTTCACCCAAATTCCCTAAATGATTGTTTATATATGTTTGCTTACATTTAAACGGGGATATGCTATAGAGATAGAAACTTTGCATTGGTATGGATCTTGGCTTATTGATACAAATTTAAAATTAATTTTGCTACATATATATTTCTACTTTTAATTAGGCATTATGTTTGGGCCTTTCATTTAAAAATGTAACATGTCTAGACATATAGAGATATATTTCAGTTAGATAGGTATTCTTCACGTCTTTCAGAGACCTTCAAACTATGACATTTAAAATATTTTAAAAACTTAGAATTTTTCATGACAGTAAGATACATCTGCTCCTGGTAGCTCCACATCTATTTCAAGAAGACGATGAGCATCATAGAGGCTCTTTATGAAGTTTGTTATCCATTTGGGCAAGAAATTGCTTTTGCCTTGACTGCTTGATATTATAATGTATGAACTAGACATTCAGGACCCACAGAAAAATGACTCCTAAGCTTGACTAAAGATGAGATGGTCCTTTTGGGTTCCTGCTTTATGAAAAAGTTTTCCAGACATTCTGCAGGACACAGAAGAAAGTGACTGACAGACTGCCACTATAGACAGTACTGTCTTTAAAATTTCCTGCTTCACAGGAAAGTCTGATGGATATTATGGACCTATAGGTTGAAGATGGGTACCCCAAGGTTACAGAAGAACTTTGGGTTACTTTCCAGGCAGCATGGTGTCTCTGTAAATTCTAGAGTGCTGGAAGTTGCTTACAATGCAATTTTTTAAATTTTTATAATATTACATTTTTAGGCGGTCTTTGATGGAGTTGAAGAATAGATAGTTATAATTAGAGTTTCCTTAGTTGTGATAAAAAGATAAAATAGATATAAATATTGCAACTGTAAATGTTGCTTGTTACATGTTTTTATATGTAATTTACTACATTAAAATTAAAATCTTTCTTTTTATTTATACAGAAAAGCAGAAATAATGTGAGATAATGTGTTTCTTTTATTGATTATTGAATAAAGCTGCTTTCAGCTAATGGCTTAACAGAGTATAGCCAGGTGGGAAATCAAAACAGTGATATAGAGAGAAAATAGTAAAAGTCAAGGAGAAGCCATGTAGCCACTTCAGGAGACAGATGCTGGATTAAAACCTGCAAGGTAAAATAGACCAAGGTGGACATTTCAGTCAGAGATAGAGGAGAAAAGAAGGCATAGTCAAGGATACACTGTGTAGCCACTTCAAGAGTCAAATCACCAGAACTTTGACAGAAAACTATGGGTCTCATAGTAAAATATAAAATAATGGAAATGGATTAATTTAAGATATAAATGTTAGCCATAAATACACTTAAGCTATTGGCCAAACAGTATTGCAATTAATAGTGTTTCTATATGGTTATTTTGAGTCTGAACAACCATGAAACAAATCAGCGGCCTCTGCCAACAATTAATGAATGTTCATTGTGTGGTTTCATAACTTCTATGTAAAATTTCATCTTTCATTAAGTTCAAACTGTATTTGTTTCACAGAAATCCTAAATAATTAACTAATCTGAAATTTTATGGTAATATAATAATTATTTTACACCATGATGTATATGATTAAAAGAACATCACTTTTTAAAAGTAACATTTAATGATTAATATATTTAGAAAAGAGATAATAGATAGCTGATAGGTAGGTAGATAGATAAATTATATATGGATGATAGATTGAGAGAAATAAAGAAGGAGAATAAGAAAAAGTGGAACACAAAATTTGAGACAAGTAATAAATTTTAAGATGGTGGACATTAATCAAACTTATAAAACAATGCTATCATTGATTTACCTAAATTCTGAAATCTGTGGATAATTTATTGGCATTTTTATCTTTTAGGAACTCATCTAATTTTCACTTAAAATGTTTAGAATTGTTTTTAACCATGCGGTTGCCTAGTATTCCTGAGAGTCTAGTATTCTCCAGACTGTTCTTTTTACTCCACATATCTTTTCTAATTTTGATCATTGAAAACTTATATTTTAAACAATATGATTTCTTAGTTCAAGGTATTGGGTCTCTCTGAAGGATTTCATGTTTTTTCCTTAGAATTGGTATTTTTAATGATTTTTACAAAAGAATTCCCAAAGGTCTATCTCATTGATTGTTTTTGACTACTAAAGTCATCTTAAGCAACATGCTTGTCAGTTTGCAAGTAGACAAAGTTCTCCTTGCAAATTGTGAACTTGTATGTCTTTTGAGCCTTTGCTAAGGCATCCTCAAGATTTTCTGCAAATTTGCAAATTTCCAAATAAGTGTTTACAACTTCACTTTCTGCTGTCAGAAACCCCTAATGTCATCCTGAAAAGGAATTGGTTTTTCTCTTACACTTTTTGGGTCAGCACACTGCCATGCATATTCATGTTACCTTCCAAGTTCCCACACTTACAAAATAATCCCCCCTGGGCAACTCTTTCTCTAGTGCTTCCTTTTAAGTTTGGTCACAGGTTTTCTCACTTCAATGTAATCATCCCTTGTGAATGTAATGTTAAGTGAATTATACTAATTTTCCATAAAAGCAATATGGAAAATTCTTTGAAATGAGCAAGCTACAAGTCAGGTCAAGTCTAGAACAGACATGGGAGATTCCAGTGAACTGTAAGACAGTTCCAATAATGACAAGAATTACAGGATGGCTCTTTGGGGAAGCATAAAACTTATTTTGACCCATGTGATGGGCACTGTTTTGCTGTCACTGCTGTTCTCATTAGAAAGTTTTGGTTCTCAGTTACTAGGAGTCAAGACAGAATAATGGAAATTAAACATTTTGAAGCCCGACAGATATCATTATTCTTTTACATTTGAGAATTTTTTCAATTGTTTCTCAGACTTTTGAAAGATTGTTGTTAATTTCAAATATTCTTCTGAAGTTTCTGAAATACTTTTTTTTCTTTCTTTTTTTTCTGGTTTTTCAAGACAGGGTTTCTCTGTGGTTTTGGACCTCACTGCAGTTTGGTGGTATCGGTGATTCTTGTTCTGTGACTTCTGACATGGCCCATCCCTGTTTCTTCCTACTTTAGAAGAAAAATAGGAACTGAATCTTGACATGAGATAAATTCAACTTTGAACATGAAATGTAGTCGGAGTCTGCTTGTTTGTTCCCAGCTGCCCAGAACCAAAATAATCACAGAGAAATCTGTTTTAATTGCAATACTGTTTGGACAATAGTTTAAGTGCATTTCTGGCTAACTCTTATATCTTAAATTAACCCATTTTATTAATCTGTGTATTGCCATGTGGTTGTGGCTTACTGGCAAGGTTTCAGCGTGATTCTCTCCAGTATCAGCTACATGGCTTCTTACTGACTCTACCTACTCTCTTTTTATTCTACCTACTCTCTTTATATATCTCTTTAGCCTGGCTTTACTCTGTTAAGCTATTACTGAAAGCTTCATTATTAATAAATAATAATAAAGCATATTCGCAGCATATATCACCTTCCACATCACCTCCCCTTTTATGCCTAAAAAATGTTTTATCTTTAACATAGCAAGATTACATATAACAAAACAGGTGCCAAGAAAGAAGTATAGTAACAATATTTATCTACTTTATCTTTTATCACAACTAAGGAAAACTATAACTATAACTATCTTTTCTTCAACTTCATCAAAGAACTCTGAAGGATATATTACCTAAGTACACAAGAAATGCTTCGGAAGCAACTTCCAAAACTCTAGAGTTGAGAGAGACATTTCGCTGCCTGGACAGTCACCCTAATTCTTCTGTATTGTTGGGTCACTCATCTTCAGCCTACAGGCTCATAGCATTTGTCAGACTTTTCCACAAAGCAGGAAATGTCAAAGATTGTTCCATATATATTGGCACTTTGTCAGTCACTTTCTTCTGTGTCCTGCAGAATGTCTGACAGAATTTTTCATGCAGCAGGAATGCTATATCATTAGGGTTCAGCCAGTTCTTCAGTGTTTAGTGTTCAGGAGCTTCCCCTCTCAAGACTAAAGCAACATTTCTCCATATGCTAAAAGTTCTACTTTGTGACAGCGTTTAGCTAGGTAAAGTTAAATGTGTTACTTTAAGGTGAAAGTCT
Organism: Microtus agrestis; assembly: GCA_902806775.1. NCBI lineage: Eukaryota > Metazoa > Chordata > Mammalia > Rodentia > Cricetidae > Microtus > Microtus agrestis. The sequence goes on along the minus strand of CADCXT010006976.1, from coordinate 2,907,101 downwards.
TTGCCTAAAGCCAAGCCTTCTTTCTAGGTTATTCTATATACAATGACTGAAGGCTGAGGCCGTATAGTCCCCACCCATCTCATCAAGAGTTGCCAAATAGACCATCACGATTTGAAGTGCCAAACAGGTTCAGCTGAGAATGCTGTTGATGGTATGCTGTGTCTCAAATACTTCTTTGGCTTGTCCCTTTTTTTTTTCATTTTATTTACTGACAGAGAGGACCAGAACAGGCATACCAAGTTTATTGCACGTGAATCCCCAACATACATTCTGTCATCTTGTGAGTCTTCATAGAAATGAAATTTTGCTACATGTCCTCTGAGATGCAAACAGCAAAAAAGAACTTAAAAGGATTTCTATGATGTATAATGCTTGTGATGACAAATGGGGAAAGACCATGGAAAGCGAGGACACATGGTTGTCTATTAAGACTGTAGTAAAACTGAAACGAATTGATACACAAAAAGAAATATGTTTGGTTAGAAAGCTGTAGACTATAGATTTTAAGCTTAACAAATCACTAAATCTTCTGTAAAGCAAATGACACGGTCAACAAGACAAAACAATAGCCTACAGAATGGGAAAAAGATCTTCACTAACCCTACATCAGACAGTGGTCTGATCTCCAAAATATACAAAAAACTCAAGAAATTGGTCACCGAAAGAACACATGATCCAATAAAAAAATGGAGTACAGACCTAAACAGAGAAATCTCAACAGAGAAATCTAAAATGACTGAAAAACACTTAGGGAAATGTTCAACATCCTTAGTCATCAGAGAAATGCGAATCAAAACAACTCTGAGATTCCATCTTACACCTGTAAGAATGGTCAAGATAAAAAATACTGATGACAACTTATCCTGGAAAGGTTGTGGGGAAAAGAGACCATTTCTGCATTGCTGGTGGGAATGCAAGCTCGTACAACCCCTTTAGATGTCAGTGTGGCGATTTCTCAGAAAATTAGAAAACAACCTTCCTGAAGACCCAGTAATACCACTTTGGGGTATATATTCAAAGCATGCTTAATTGTGACACAAGGACATGTGCTCAATTATGTTCATAGCATCTTTGTTTGTCATAGCCAGAACCCGGAAACAACCTAAATGCCCCTTGACAGAAGAATGGATAAGGAAAATGTGGTACATTTACACAATGGAGTACTACACAGCAGCAAAAATAACAACATCTTGAATATTGCAGGAAAATTGATGGACCTAGCAAACATTATTTTGAGTGAGTTAACCCAGACACAGAAAGACAATTATCACATGTACTCACTCGTAGGTGGATTTTAAACATAAAGCAAGGAAAACCAGGCTATAAGTCACAATCTTAGAAAACTTAGACAACAATGAGGACACTAAGAGATTCTTACATAGATCTAATCTACATGGGAAGTAGAAAAAGACAAGATCTCCTGAGTAAATTGGGAGCATGGAGACCTTGGGTGGAGGATGAAGGGAGGAGGGAAGGGGTAGGAAGGGGAGCAGAGAAAAATGTAGAGCTCAATAAAAATCAATTTAAAAAACAGCGAAAAAAATCACTAGACAATTTTAAACCAAAATCAGCCTTCAGGGGCATCCTGTGACTATTTGTGTACTGGCTCATTTTAATGCCCCCCTTTAAGTCACATTTCTTAGTGGTTCTCCTAAAATAATCTATGCAGTGAGTGTTCAAACGCGTCACTTTATTAAACAGCAATAGACCCACAGGATTCTAGATCATGTGTGAATTGAAGAGTAAGCCAAAAACAATGCCATCTTGTGAGATACATGACATCCAAAAATGTACTATGTCAAGGAGCCACATCCCACATTTGGAATTCTTTGAAAGAAAGTGAGTCTGGATTTCAGAAGAACCCTGAGGTCCATGCACATTTTCATACTGCAACTCTTTCTCTCTGCTTTTCTGTATGGACACAAAAGACATGAGTCTGTCGAAAGAAATGCCTAAGACTATAGTTTTATGGATTATCATTAATTAAATGTTATCAACATATAAAAATTATTGCCTTAGTTTGGTATATATAGTTTCAGTAAGATAACTCACTGAGTAACTAGTATATTTAACATTTTATACACAAAATGTTACATGTTAACAAAGATTAGGTCAAAACCCTTAATAGTCCCTGATCACACCAGAATAGTACAACAATGACATAGAAAAAATACCATTCTGTACCTTAGGTAACTTAGCTGTCATAATAGATTTTTTCAGGAAATTATATTGGAAAAAAAAAGAAATAAAGAAGGTTGATGAACAGGAGAGAAAGGACACTAACAAGAAATTTAAATATTAAATTGATTGAACAATGACCCAGAAGCCACTGATCTGACCTTAAAGAATTTCTGTGGTTATTTATTTGAAACTTGAAATTACTCTACATTTACTGAGCAGTTGAAGTGTTTAAAACACCTGCTATGCCCATTTTAATGTCTGTTCCAGACTCACACCAGAATGGAATGAAGTTCAAAATCTCATGCTTATCTGGTGTCTATTTTAAATAAATGTGATGGAGTTCTCAATGTAGGAATCAGGCCTTAGCTGTGCATAAAGTGAGAGTCTACACTGTAGACAGCTAACTTATATCTGTCTTTAATTTTATGAAATATGACTAATTAGTCAGTTACTCAGCATATAAAAGTCAGGTGAGATGAGAAATATTTTATTTTATTAAAATAAAAACTTTAAGGATTTAATATTATCTCTAAAACACTAGTCCATGTGAGTTCAATGTGTGCAAATTGTTTACAAATATATTTATGCACATCCAGATTTAGGATATATTCTTCAAAAGCAGAATTAATTTTATTGATAAACAATTTAGGCAGTAGCTAGATGCCACTGGGCATCAATTACAATTCTACAAGGATCTACCACAGATTTACAGTCGCAATTAATGGCATGTCAAATTGTTGGAAGAAAGGTATTGATGTTCAATAATAAAGCAATCAGATGCTAAGAAACCCAGATTGTTTGAGCATCTTTCAAATAATGTCGTTTATCTAAGCTGACATGCAAAATGCTCACATATTTCAAAACAAGTAGAGAAAGTACAAAGTAGATACATTGATCTTAGTGATATTGTTTTGCAGTGTAAGAAAAATCCAGAAAAAAAATTAAAGAAAATCATCCATAGCTTTACTTATTTATGTATTTCTAAATATTTAGATATGTTTCATTTTGTATTGAATTACAATTGTGTGATATTAATTTGTATATAGATACCACAGCTTAATTTGCTGAATTTTTTTTTGTTTTTTTGTTTTTCGAGACAGGGTTTCTCTGTAGCTTTGGTGCCTGTCCCGGAACTAGCTCTTGTAGACCAGGCTGGTCTCGAACTCCCAGAGATCTGCCTGCCTCTGCCTCCCAAGTGCTGGGATTAAAGGCGTGCACCACTAGCAACCCGGCTTGCTGAAATATTTTTGTAGCAGGTAGATTCTAAAGTTGTACTCAATGCCTGGATACTCTCTTATCCATATCTACATGCAAGAGTCTCACTCCAAGGATGGATTGTGTTTAATGACATGATTTCAGTAAATGGTAAAGATGACAAGTCATTACTTCTGTGATCCAATTATTTGCATTTTTCTTAACAGTATATTCTCTAATTCTCTGTGGTTTTGATGAATATTCTGTTATATCAGGATAGTCAATCTTAATTACTGGCTTTATTAGGGTGAGAACCTAACAGATTGGTAAAGTGAAAGGCTTGATGCCTCTGTGAGACGTTTTTCAAGGAGAATTAATTCAACAGTGAAGATTCATCCTAAAGCCGGCAGCAAATGGTTACTTCAAGCATCCTTCAACTCACTATCTCTTTGTCACTGTTATATGAGTACTTTGCCCCATGCCTCCCTGCACAGATTAAAACCAGAATGGGAGATTTGCTGCTGAGTCAGAGAGGTCCCCTGAAACAGGTGGCAAATTGTGTCTGCTAAAACAGAAATGATTTAAAGGACAGGTGCTTGAATTTAAAAGTTTTTGTTGGGGTTCCTATAGACAAATCTTTGATTTAAAAAAACCAATTATTTTAATCTAGATCTGTGGGAGAGAGAGAGGAAGTAGGACTAGACTTTCCTTGTCTGAACCTTTCTCTCATATCATTACGGCTATATTAAGGTGCCTACAAGGCAGGAAGAAAAGCATTAAAGCCTCCCCCCACACACAGCTTTTTTAGTGGCAGATAGAAATAAGGGCAGTGGAAAAGGAAAAGGACAGGATGTAAATCAAAATATTACCGATAAAAAATTGTTTGTGTGCTACAAAAGAGGGTACATCCAGAAAGAAGGAGGAGGTTCCAGTAAGGAACCTACAGAGAGATCTGGATAAAGGCCTGTTGGAAGTGTCTTCTTTATACACTTCTTGAACTTAATGCTTGACAATGTAGCATAGATAATGAAGAATCCCAACAGGCATCATATTTAGATCCTCTTTCATGACTTTGTGCTTTTCATGATAACTGCTGGGCACATTAGCAACCCCTAATATCTACTTTTCCAGTGTATCTCACACACAGGAATCTTTCACATGGTATCCACATGACCTGAAAACTATCCAACAGTTGCAGACAGATGTTGGTCTCCAGATGTAATGCAATTATTAGAATCCATAAGCATGAATTTAAACACCCTAGAGAATTATAATCAGCTAGTTTAAGCATGCATGAATTATAGTGAATGTGAACTTCAGATGTACCATTGAATGTGGATGTGTTAAGATAAGAAGGAGCATCCCCATTCCCTGCTGAGCAGGCTCCTAGACCTGCAGTATTTTGACCAAGGCTCTTGCAGCATCCCTAAAGTCTAATGCCCCATATTGGTGAAAGGAGAGGCAGCACTGGACAGGTTTAAATGTTAACTTGAGAGCCAAAGAAAGAACTGCTGATATTTGAATACAGACTAAATGAGACATTTGTGTCTTGTGTGGATCCTTCACTGCCTTTAAATAATTTTGATTCCATGGAAAATTCTAAATATTACTGTATCAGGGTTAGGATACAGGACTGCTTTTCCTTTACAAAGTCATTAGGGAAAATCTTACTGGAAGAAATTATGAAGCCTTGAAAATTCTTTAGTTATTTTATAAATGTCAGAGAAGATGGAAAGGCATACTCATGCAGGATAATATCTTTTATTTTGATAAAAACTGTATGCAGATTTAGAAGCATGTGTCAATACTCTAAAATCAGGAGCTACAAATTGTGTAATGGCCAGTGGACTAGAAAGGCAATTAGAATATTTTGCCCAATAAGGAACTTTAATGATAGCAATTTTTTTGTCTTGTGTTTTGAATAAATTGTGGAGTCAGTCTATACAATATTATTTTAGTTTACTCAGAAAAATTCTGGGACTGATTAACAGAAACATAGATTGAGTCAATACAGAGGGGAAATTAGAGTCTTATTATGACTCAAAACCCAAGCCAACATTAAGAATAATTGTTCCATTATTGAAGATGCTGAATCCATTCGAAGAATACTCTAATGTTGTTAAAATTATAGAAAATGTATTTTCAAACACATCCTCCACTAATTACTTCTAAATCTATAATACAACTCTGCCTAGTAAAAAGGGAGTATCTGGTATATTTTATAGAATAAAACCTCATTGAAACAATTTATTGGGATTGAATTCAGACCAGGTGTTGAGTCGGTATAACATTATTTTAGTGTTTTTTTTTCTTTCATTTTCGAGACAGGGTTTCTCCATAGCTTTTTGGTTCCTGTCCTGGAACTAGTTCTTCTAGACCAGGCTGGCCTCGAACTCACAGAGATCCGCCTGCCTCTGCCTCCTGAGTGCTGGGATTAAAGGTGTGCGCCACCACTGCCCAGCTATTTTAGTGTTTCTACTTATTATATTCAGAAAAAAACTTTTTCATACAAATCCTTCTTCTCATTGACAAAATACCCAGAAACTCTGCTGATAGCTAAATTACCATTATTTAAGAAAAGTAGTACACACACCTACATGCCCTTTATATTCATTTATTTATTTATTATGTATACAATATTCTGTCTGTGTGTATGCCTGCAGGCCAGAAGAGGGCACCAGACCTCATTACAGATGGTTGTGAGTCACCATGTGGTTGCTGGGAATCGAACTCAGGACCTTTGGAAGAGCAGGCAATGCTCTTAATGTTTGCCAATGTTGAAATAACAGTAACGGATTATCCACTTGTTTTAAGCAACGCGCAGTCCCAGATAGTTGGTATCATGGCTTCCAGTCAATCATTATGAGACAATGAAAGTTCATATTACTTAGAAGACTGGACAAAACGTGATGTCTAATGTTTAGTCAGTTGACTTCCTCCACATGGTTTCCCATATGGAAAGGAATCCATGACAGAGACATGGCATACACTACACTTTTATCTGAAAATATGAAGCTAAGACATCAAAAGGAATATATATATATATATATATATATATATATATATATATATATATATATATAAGTCTATATGCAGAAATCAATAGAAAAGACAGAAGTTTCAAAAAATATTCTTGTATGATACACAAAATCATCTAAGGAATAAAAGACCTAATATAAAGAATCATAAGAAACATGCAAAGGAAATAGCACCCAAATTTTATAGAAGTCAAGAAGCAATGATTGGTTTCACCAAAAATGTATTGCATATTTTATATATAATAGAGTATGTAGAGAAGAGAGAATCATGTTTCCCCAGAGAGTTCATTATCCAATACTAAGTACTTTATGTTTCTGCCAAATAAATTTGAATGTCAGGTAAAAATAATATTACTGTTAATAAAAAATGAGAATATGGTGGCCAAGAGCAAAAGTGAGGAATCTAGCACTTAATAAAGAAAAATTCTTATTACATGTAATAAAATAAAATCATCAAGGCATGTAAACAAATATTGTACCCTGATTAACATTGAAAGTTTAAAAGCCATTTAATCAACTGTGGATATTAAACTATTCATGATAACAATATTTTACAGGTGCTAAACATCAAATTTAAAAAACTTTAAAATATTAATTAAACTTTTAAAAACTGTAAAATAGGAGGTGAAACCTCATTGGGTATGCTTAATGTCATGCCAGAGATAATGTAGAAAAATTACCTGAAAAACTTATCAAAATAAAAATAACAGTAAAAGATTCTGGGGAATAGGATCTTTGTAAAATAAAATAAAGGAACAAATAATTAAAATATTGAACAGTTTGATTTTCTTGGTTACCAACAAAGTTGCATTCACTTCAGCTTCATACTAAACAGTTACTGGCTTAGCTTTACACAAGCCTAGGAAGTGAGATGACAAAGTCTGAGAGAAGCAGAAAGTTCACTATGATGGGATGAAGAAATTTCCATTTTTTGACATTTTAGTTGCCTAGGGTTCATATTTATGCTTTCATTTCCTGCACTTTCAGATAAATACACTGCACACTACCACAAACACAAATAGTTTCATGCTACAGTTTAACCTGCAAATTAAGGATAATTGCCTCTGGTCAAGACATATTCTCAATTCAGATTTCTTCATATGATAAACATAGTGTCTCAGTACAGCTTATTTTCCTTAAAAGGGCTGGAGAAAGTCCATGGGATAATGCAGGGAGTAGCAGAACTTGCTGCCAGGCCTCCGGATTTGAGTTGGATCCCCCAGAAAGCGCATGGTAAAAGGAAGAACAGATTCTTGCAGATTGTTCTCTAACCTCCACACATATGCCAACCCACATGCATACCACATAAATGTAAACAATTCATTAAATTAAAAAATATAAATGTCAGTAGCTATTTCAGCAAGAAATGAAGAATGGTTACGCTATATGAAAATTCATAGGCTGTGAGAGTGAATAAAATATAGGTAGAATGTCTGAATATGGGTAAAATTTTTGAAAATAAAAATATTTTTTCTATTATGATTGAGATTTTAAAGTAGAATGAATTTGTAGAAATTCCCAGTGGCTAAAATATATGATCAGTTTCCAAACCTGAATCTCCATGGAGTATTGCTATTTGGTTACATGGAGAATACCAGCTAGATTGCAGTCTCTCCAGAGTTTTCTTTACCTTGTTTGGCTCATCTGTTTCTGAAATCTTTTTTTTTCATGTATTGTCTCATTGCTCTCTTACAGTTCGTAACTTATTCATTGTATTTTCAGAAATTCATATATGCAAATTTTATGTAGATGTTATGTGTATCAACCCACAGAATATGTGATGATTCTCTTGGATGTTGGTGTTCCTCTCATAGCCTTCTCCTCCCCCCACTACCATTTCTTTGGCTTCTTCCCCAGTGAGAAACAGTGTTGCTTCTCACCATATTTTTTTTACTTCTTTTTACAGGGACAAATGCTCTGGTCCTTGACTACCGTGTTCATATTGTGTTCCAAGGGTCAAATGAAAAACATCTTCCAAGAAGGGACATAGGATAGTGAAGTTCTAGTACAGAATATACATTTTTATATGAGCTAAAATTTTCTCAACATCTTGTGAACTAGTTTATCATAAAATACAATTATCTGGCCCCAAGAGATGGCTCAGTGATTAAGAGCACTGGCTGCTCGTCCATCCTCAGGACCCACAGAATGATTCACAATGATCTCTATCTCCAGTACCAGGGAATCTGATACCTTCTTCCAGCCTCTGTGAAAGCTACATGTGTATGGTACACATACATATGTGCAGGCAACACACCCAGGCACATAGCAAGTTATCATTTATAACTACACATGCTCATAAAACAACAGAGTTTCAATTTCCTTCAGTAAGCATAAGGGAACATGAAAGGAGAATGTTCCTGATTAGGGGTCATGTTTAAAGATGTTATTATATATTATATAACTATTTTCCAGTTTCCATATCTAAGGATAATGGGAATGTTAACGTTCACTGAGGAGTCCCTTAAGACAGAAACATATACAATGTGGCCTGAAAGGTGGCTCAGCAGGTAAATAACTTGACATTCAAACAAGAGGAATAGAATCGGGATGCCCCAAATCCACACAAAAATGAGTGTGCAAGCCTACCTCCCCGTATAACTAGCACACAGGAGGTGGAGACAAGAAACCCACAAAACAGGCAGGCTAGTCATACAAGTAAAAATAAGCATCTCCATGTTCAGAAAAGATCCTGCCTTGATGTTAAAAATGAAAAGCAAACCAAGGAAAACACAAATATAAATATTGAGTTTCTGGCGATGATTTTTGACTTTAACCAAAATGAGTCTTAAGCCTAAATAAGCCATTTGCTACTTCCATGTATATATCACAATAGTGATATATTTATTATGATAGAATTTATATTGTAATCTTCAACTTAATATATTTAATTTTTTCCTTTTATTTGAAATAAATTTTATCAAAGAAGTAATGTAAAAATTATATATTTGATATATTATCTGACTTATAATATACATCTATCCTATATAGTATGATGTTCAGAAACATTTACATCATGGTATGAAAAATTATTGTCTAATGTATTTCTCAAATTTCTTCAATTAATGGTCAGTATTTGGAATAATAAATTATTTACATTATATGGCTTTTCTGACAAAAGGTTACCATTTTTATGAATATTGCGTGGTATGAATGCATTGCATGAATGGACAACTCATGGAAACTTAATGATCAAGGACTTAATTAATTTTGTGAGATGCACTAAGTTTCTCTTCATACTAATTGTGGATCATTAATATTTAGACCCCTCAGAATGTAAAAATAGTGAGACACACATGTGCATATAAAAGCGAAGGAGACATAAGGGTAGACTATTGGTTAGCACTGATATTCAGGAACTTCTTGAATCTTCCTGAATACTGAAGGGAGCTACAAGGACTATTTCTGGATTCCTTTTCTGTCACCCTGTGACTCAGGCCAAACTGTAAAAATCTTTGGTCTCTTCCTTCTTTTGTTTGCAGCCTATCATTGTTAAATGATTAATGATAAATTTAAGCCACAATATTAAGGAGCAAACTATATGTGATTAATATCATGCTTGTTAGCAACAAGCCATATAAACTTCAGATCCTGCTACATGTCATCTCTATATATCTGTTTCTGTCCCCTGATCTTATTCCATTGATTTTTGATTAAAGTACAAGTGGAAATTAGGAGCTAGCTGCTATCATCTTTGGAAAAATATGCTTTTCATTTACTTTATTAGTACACTTTTTATTAAAAGTTTTTGTCTTCATGCATAAAATTAGTAACTTGGAGAATAATAAATGATACAAAATTAAAACAAAATATTGCCTTCTCTTTCAATATATTTCTTAAAGGCATTATACAAGTTTTCCTCTAAGTGAGCATTGTATTCATTAGAGAGTACTGAGTAAGCACCTAATTCTAATTATTTTTATTTTTTTCAGTTTACTTTCATTAAAGAAAAGATGTGTTAAAGATGAGTAATATTTTAGTATGATTTTAATGTAAATATCTAACATTGGCATCATCTTCATACTGAAAAAGCACTAAACCGTGATATTTATTATTTCATTAAATAAACTGAGCAATTATTTATTCTTATGTGTTTTCATTCTAAAGTAGATCATGTGATATAGGATTTAATGTTTCACGGTGTCTAGTTGTTTCCTGGTCAAGATAGAGGAAAAAATCATGAAAGGGGCTTATACTACTTCATCAGTCTAAAACCCCCAGCCATCAAGAAAAGCATATGTTGTTATTCATGCACAAATAAAAAACAAAAGAGTGTGCTGCAGTACTAGGACCAAAATACTCATTGCCCTTGATGCCAAGAACCTATCTGAAGGTAGTCTACAAATATGAAAGTCTCAACAGGCAGTCAGTCTACAGCTGATATGCTATTCAACTAGAAGGAGGCTCCAGTGTGGAAATTTAAGCTTAGGGCTCCTTCTATGCATTATTCATTGTAAATCAATAAACATCTGCCCTTGGGCTCCAAGTGTAGGTTCCTGAGCCCCAGTGGACATAATAGACAAGAAGATGTATACTGACTTTTTCCAAATGTGATGAAATTCAAGATGACACTTCTTTGTTCAGGACCATTGTTGAGAGTATACACAGCATTTATGTATGACCATATTCTATCATTTTTGTTCCCATATAGCTTCTTGTATATTGTTTGAAAAATTTTTTAAATTACCTTGTGATATGGAGATTTAAAAAGATTAACAAGACTGGAGAGATGGTTCAAAAGTTAAGAGCACTGGTTGCTCTTCCAGAGGTCCTGAGTTCAATTCCCAGTAAACACATGGTAGCTCACAACCATCTATAATGAGGTCGGTTGCCTTCTTTGGCCTACAGGGATACATGCAGGCAGAACACTGTATACATAGTAAATGGACAAGTCTTTAAAAAAAAGAAATTATTTTTAAAAATATTAGCATACTTTCTTGAAAATTCTGGTGTGACTTGACTCACAGAAGTAGAAAATTCACTCCAAATATCCTTCTTAAATATTGGGGATGTAATTCTGTTAATTATAAAATGTATTTTAGGATAATAAGTTCTAAAAAGGCTAACAAATGTTTTAAAGATTTTTATTTATAAATTATGAGCATATATTCTATTAAAAAGAATGAGTTACATTAGGTTAATGAAAATTTGTACACAATCTTAATGTCAAGACTCAGTTATCAAATTTTCTCTGGAGAAAGATTTCAAAGGAGATCAACAAAATTTCTTCAAGTTAATTTCAGTGCCCATAAAGAAAGTACCATTGGAAATTGCTTACTTCAAGGTGTTTCCTTTTTGTTTCAGTAAATAATATTCCCACTGTGAAGGACTTTTTATATGCTTTGAATTTTATCCTGCTGTGGAGTATAAAATTCTTCAGTGGAACAAAAATTTAAAGAACTTGTGCTGGAATCCAAAGGACTATTGCGATTGACTTTAAAACTGAAATACAAGGCTGAAGAGATGGTTCAGTCAGTAAGAGCATTTGCTGCTCTTCCACTAGACCTGATTCAGTTCCCAGCATGCACATGGCATCCCAGAACTGCCTGTGACTTAAACTCCAGAAGATGCAACACCCTTTCCTGTCCTTTCGGTGCATCCATATATATAAGTCATGCCAGTGCATGGGCAAAAAATACATATAATCAAAAATTAAAAAATAATTTTAAATTATTAAATTATAATTTTAATTATAATATTTTTATTATGTATTATAATATTGCAATTTCCCTACAAATCTACAATGTGCATATCACTCAAACACTAAAATCATAGTGTGATTAATAAATTACATGACACTTCATGTAAAATGGGTTTGGCCACAGTGAATACAAAGGTCATAAGTCTAATTTACATAAAAAATTGTAAAATTGTGGCATGAGGACTTGGTGAGGATTTTTCCCTCTTTTCTGAATATACTTATTGGCATCTATTAAACAAAACAATTACTGCAAACATTTATTCATACACACATAAAAGTGATCTGAATGTGTGAGTGTATGTTTCCCTGACAAGGATTTACCGAAAATATTCATTTTGCAATAAGATTTTTGTTCATACTGAGTTCTCCTTTAAGAACTAACCTAAGAATCACCTTAGGAATTGGAGAGATGACTCATCTGTTAAGGGCACCAGCAACCCTATTAGGTGATTCATAGCTGCCTACAATTCCAGCTCCAGGAAGATCTAATACCATCTTATGGCCTCCATAAGCACCTACACACATATGGTATGAGCACACATGCACACATTGGCAGGAGAGGAACATATGCACAGAGAGAGACAGACGAAATGAAAGAAACACCCACAGAAATAAATGCATTTGAAAGTCTCCATCTTATGCACTCTGGAAATGCTAATAATTTATAATTACATTACAACTTTTTTGTCTTTATAGACTGCTTTTATAAGAGGAAAAGCTATGGCAAAAGAGTTACTATATTAAATGTTTCACACTTGTTATGTTCTGTGACAGGTACTCAACATCATGGCATCCTGCTGTGCTTTCTTATGCAAAAGGTAATATTTCCAAACACGTATATAACACCAGGAATGTGGAACAGTGCCCACATGTATATCTGTGATTTATACACAAGCAGTTCTGGACCTGAGAGTTACTTTAGCACCACATTTTTTTCTGCTGCACACTTATGTCTGGCGTCATGTCATGTTTGAAATATGCCTTGGGCTCTAGGTCTCCCTAGGATGTAGTGGACGAAGGGAAATTTATCCATAGAATTCTAAAGAATGTCAAGAATAAAGAAAGGAAGTCTTGATGTTTTTGTAACACCTCCCATAAAAGTGCAGTTATCACCAAATATTGTGTTCTTACTATTTAAGTCTTAATTCTTAAGACAGATTTTAAGGTCGTCTCTAGAGCCTCATTGCTCAACACAAAACACTGCTCCATTGGGTAATCACAGGGGCTCTTTATTAATCACTTTTTTTCACTTTCAAAGGTTTTTTGTTGTTGTTATTATTGTTTCATGAAGGTATGCATATGTGGAGTTTTGTACATATGTGAGTGCAGAAATCCTCAGACCCAGAAAACAGCATCAGATCCCCTAAAGCTATACCTTCAGGTGGTTGTCAGTTTACCCAAGGATGTATGTGCTGGGAACTCAATGCCTTTCTGTCTTCCAGAGGAGCAGCAAGCTCTTTTAACTACTGAGCCATCACTCTACCCTAGAACTTTGTCTCTTGTTTGAATTATTGTTACTTAATTATTTCAGCACACACACACACATATATATGGTATATATGTTAATTATAAATAAATGATATATATATATTCAATATATCTTAACACTGACAGTTTGTTTATGATTTCTAAATTTTAAAGTACTTTGTATAAATTTTTCATAATGCTAACTAATGCATACCTCATTTAAAATTGACTGGCTGTGCAAGTATGACTATTAATTATAACATTTTACATACAAAATATTTGAATTTGATTGCTGATTGCCTAAGTATGCCTATTCACATGTAACAGATCTTTATATTTCCAAGATATGTCTTTTGATATTAATATATATGTTCTAGATTACACTAAAAGTACAGTGTACAACTTCTAAATTGATTACATAAAATTACAATCCTATCAAAGCCTCCATATGTCGATGAGTTGGTATTGTCCCTGAGTTAAAATCCTGAGTTAAGTATATCTCCTGTGTCCACTATTTGTTGCGGGGCTACAATGTCATTAGGCAAGTAAACAGATTTTTTAGTTTCTCAGTTCCTCATCAAGCAATTGAGATGTTTTGTAGTTGATATTTTTGTAATCAAATAATGTGATACAACTTTTGAAGAGTGTTCATTACCAGTTGTTATTATTTATTTAAACATTTTCACTGCAAAGTGGTGAGATAGTTCAACTCTCTTAACTGTGTGCTCGTCTGCTGGTATTCTACCTTTTCTCATTCTCTAGGAACTGCAGGAGTTGAGTTTTTCTTTAGACAACTTTCTCTTCATCTCTTAAGACTAATATCAAAATCATATTTTCCCTAGTACTATAGATACACCTCAAATATGACATTTTTCATGATGAAATCCAATTTATAATATAAAATAAATAAGATTTGTTGAATACTTCTACATGAAAAGTGAACCGTCACATAATAGACTGAATAACTAGAATAAATTAGATGTATTATTTCAGTGAACATTTCAAAATATCTTCATTGTGGTGATTGGTGGGTATTGCATGGAAGTTATCTAACCATTGATTATTAAGAGCAGCCTTTGACAGTGGATCTATTAGCAGGAGGATTGACATTTTTTTTATTTTTTATCATTACGTTTTATTATTTATTTATTAAAGATTTCTGTCTCTTCCCCACCGCTGCCTCCCCTTCCTTCCCCTCCCCCAATCAAATCCCCCTCCCTCGTCAGCCCCAAGAGCAATCAGGGTTCCCTGCCCTGTGGGAAGTCCAAGGACCACCCACCTCTATACAGGTCTAGTAAGGTGAGCATCCAAACTACCTAGGCTCCCACAAAGCCAATAGGTGCAGTAGGATCAAAAACCCATTGCCATTGTTCTTGAGGTCTCAGTAGTCCTCATTGACCACTATGTTCAGTGAGACCGGTTTTAACCCAGGCTTTTTTAGACCCAGGCCAGCTGGCCTTGGTGAGTTCCCGACAGAACATCCACACTGCCTCAGTGTGTGGGTGCACCCCTCGTGGTCCTGAGCTCCCTGCTCGTGCTCTCTCTACTTCTGCTCTTGTCTTGGACCTTGAATTTCAGTCGAGTGCTCCAATGTGGGTCTCTGTCTCTGTCTCCTTTCATCGCCTGATGAAGGCTAATATTCAGGAGAATGCCTATATGTTTTTCTTTGGGTTCTCCTTCTCATTTGGCTTCTCTAAGAACCCGAATTATAGGCTCAATGTCCCTTATTTATGGCTAGAAACCAAATATGAGTGAATACATCCCATGTTCCTCTTTTTGGGTCTGGCTTACCTCACTCAGGATAGTGTTTTCAATTTCCATCTTTTGCCTGCAAACTTCAAGAAGTCCTTGTTTTTTACTGCTGAATAGTACTCTAATGTGTATATATTCCATACTTTCTTCATCCATTCTTCTATTGAAGGACATCTAGGTTGTTTCCAGGTTCTGGCTATTACAAACAGTGCTGCTATGAATATAATAGAGCATATACTTTTGTTGTATGATACGACCTCTCTTGGGTATATTCCCAAGAGTGGTATTGCTGGGTCCATGGGTAGCTTGATCCCGAATTTCCTGAGAAACCTCCACACTGCTTCCCAGAGTGGTTGCACAAGTTTGCATTCCCACCAGCAATGGATGAGTGTACCCCTTTCTCCACAACCTCTCCAGCAAAGGCTATCATTGGTGTTTTTTATTTTCGCCATTCTGACAGGTGTAAGATGGTATCTTAAAGTTGTCTTGATTTGCATTTCCCTGATGGCTAAGGAAGTTCAGCATGACTTTAGGTGTCTTTTGGCCATTTGAACTCCTTCTGTTGAGAGATCTCTGTTCAGCTCAGTGCCCCATTTTATAATTGGGTTGATTAGCCTTTTACAGTCTAGTTTCTTGAGTTCTTTATATATTTTGGAGATCAGACCTTTGTCAGTTGCGGGGTTGGTGAAGATTTTCTCCCAGTCAGTGGGTTGCCTTTCTGTCTTAGCGACAGTATCCTTTGCTTTACAGAAGCTTCTCAGTCTCAGGAAGTCCCATTTATTCAATGAGGCCCTTACTGTCTGTACTGCTGGGGTTATACGTAGGAAGTGGTCTCCTGTGCCCACGTGTTGTAGAGTACTTCCCACTTTCTCTTCTATCAGTTCAATGTGTTCAGACTGATATTGAGGTCTTTAATCCACTTGGACTTGAGTTTTGTGCATGGTGATAGATATGGATCTATTTTCATTCTTCTGCAGAATGACATCCAGTTTTGCCAGCACAATTTGTTGAAGATGCTCTCTTTTTTCCATTGTATACTTTTAGCTCCTTTATCGAAAATCAGGTGTTCATAGGTTTGTGGGTTAATGTCAGGGTCTTCTATTCGATTCCATTGGTCACTTCTCTGTTTTTATGCCAATACCAAGCTGTTTTCAATACCATAGCTCTGTAATAGAGTTTGAAGTCAGGGATGGTAATGCCTCCAGACGTTCCTTTATTGTCTAAGATTGTTTTTGCTATCCTGGGTTTTTTGTTTTTCCATATAAAGTTGATTATTGTCTTCTCCAGGTCTGTGAAGAATTTTGATGGGATTTTGATGGGGATTGCATTGAATCTATAGATTGCTTTTGGTAGAATTGCCATTTTTACTATGTTGGTCCTCCCAATCCAAGAGCAAGGGAGATCCTTCCATTTTCTGGTGTCCTCTTCTATTTCTTTCTTCAAAGACTTAAAGTTCTTGTCAAATAGATCTTTCACTTCCTTGGTCAGGGTTACCCCAAGATATTTTATGCTCTTTGTGGCTATCGTGAAAGGTGATGCTTCTCTGATTTCCCTCTCTGTTTCTTTATCCTTAGTGTATACGAAAGCAACTGATTTTTTGGAGTTGATCTTGTATCCTGCCACATTACTAAAGGTGTTTATCAGCTGTAGGAGTTCTTTGGTAGAGTTTTGGGGTCGCTTATATATACTATCATATCATCTGCAAATAACGAAAGCTTAACTTCTTCCTTTCCAATATGAATCCCCTTGATCCTCTTATGTTGTCTTATTGCTATTGCTAGAAATTCAAGCACTATATTGAAGAGGTATGGAGAGAGTGGACATCCTTGTCTTCTTCCTGATTTTAGTGGGATGGCTTTGAGTTTTTCTCCATTTAATTTAATGTTAGCTGTTGTCTTGCTGTAAATAGTTTTTATTATATTTAGGTATGACCCTTGTATCCCTAGTATCTCTAATACCTTTATCATAAAGGGTGTTGAATTTTGTCGAATGCTTTTTCAGCATGTAATGAAATGATCATATGGTTTTTTTCCTTCAGTTTATTTATATGGTGGATTACGTTAATAGATTTGCATATGTTGAACCAGCCCTGCATCTCTGGGATGAAGCCTACTTGATCATAATGGATAATTTTTCTAATGTGTTCTTGAATTCGGTTTGCCAGTATTTTATTGAGAATTTTTGCGTCAATATTCATGAGTGAGATAGGCCTGAAGTTCTCTTTCTTGGTTGGGTCTTTGTGTGGTTTTGGTATCAGGGTAACTGTAGCTTCATAAAAGGAATATGGCAATGACTTTTCTGTTTCTATATTGTGAAATACATTAAGGAGTATAGGTATTAGCTCTTCTTGGAAGTTCTGGTAGAATTCTGCATTGAAACCATCTGGTCCTGGGCTTTTTTTGGAGGGGAGATTTTTGATAACAGCTTCTAGTTCTTCGTGACTAACTGGTCTATTTAGATCGTTCACCTCATCTTGGTTTAGCTTTGGTAGAAGGTACTTATCTAAAAAATGTCCATTTCGTTTGCATTTTCCAGTTTTGTGGCATACAGGCTTTTGTAGTAAGATCTAATGATTCTCTGAATTTCCTCTGTGTCAGTGGTTATGTCCCCCTTTTCATTTCTGATCTTATTTATTTGCGTGCTCTCTCTTTGTTGTTTAATTAGTTTGGATAGGGGTTTGTCGATCTTGTTGATTTTCTCCAAGAACCAACTTTTTGTTTCATTGAATTTTTGGACTGTTTTCTGTGTTTCTATTTTGTTGATTTCCACCCTCAGTTTGATTATTTCCAGTCTTCTACTCCTCCTGGGCACGTCTGCTTCTTTTATTTCTAAAGCTTTCAGGTGTGCTGTTAAGTCCCCCATGTATGCTTTCTCCATTTTCTTTAAGTGTGCATTTAGTGCTATGAACTTTCATCTTAGCACTGCTTTCATCGTGTCCCATAGGTTTGAGTATGTTGTCTCTTTATTTTCATTAAATTCAAGGAAGACTTTAAGTTCTTTCTTAATTTCTTCCTTGACCCAGGTGTGGTTCAGTAGTTGACTATTCAGTTTCCATGAGTTTGTAGGCTTTCTGGGGGTAGCATTGTTCTTGCCTTCTAACTTTAATCCATGGTGATCTGATAAGACACAGGTGGATACTGATATATTTTTTTGTATCTGTGGAGGTTTCCTTTGTTTCTGAGTATGTGGTCAATTTTCGAGAAGGTTCCATGAGCTGCAGAGAAGAAGGTATATTCTTTCCTATTTGGGTGGAGTGATTCATAATGTCTGTTAAGTCCAATTGCTTCATTACCTCCAATAATTGTCTTAATTCTCTATTAGGTTTCTGTCTGATTGACCTGTCCATTGGAGAGAGAGGTGTATTGAAGTCTCCTACTACTAGTGTGTGTGCTTTAATGTCTGCCTTCAGTAATAATAATATTTCTTTTAGATAAATGGGTGCTTTTGTATTAGGGGCGTAGATATTCAGGATTGATACATCATCCTGATGACTTGTTCCTGTTATAAGTATAAAGTGTCCATCTCGATCTCTTCTGATTGATTTTAGTTTGAAGTCAGTTTTGTTAGAAATTAATATGGCCACACCTGCTTTTTTCTTAGGACCATTTGCTTGAAAGACCTTTTCCCAACCCTTTACTCTGAGTAGATGCCTGTCTTTGTGGTTGAGATGTGTTTCTTGCAAACAGCAGAATGTTGGATCCTGTTTTCGTATCCAATCTCTTAGCCTGTGCCTTTTTATAGGTGAATTGAGACCATTAATATTAAGTGATATTAATGACCAGTGGTTGTTTACTCCAGTTATTCTTCTTGTTTTTGGTAGTAGAGTTTGTGTGTCTCCCTGCTTTGAGTTGTGCTGGTGAAGGGTCTCTAGATGCCTGAGTTCTTGTAGGCAGTGTTGGCCATGTTGGATTCCTTGGGTTGTGATTTTTCTTCTATTACCTTCTGTAGGGCTGGATTTGTGGCTACATGTTGCTTAAATTTGTTTTTATCCTGGAATGTCTTGTTTTCTCCATTGATAGTGAATGATAGCTTGGCTGGGTATAGAAGTTTGGGTTTGCATCCATGGTCTCTTAGCTTCTGCAGTACCTCTATCCAGGACCTCCTGGCTTTCATGGTTTCCATAGAGAAGTCAGGTGTAAGTCTGATCGGTTTACCTTTATATGTTACTTGGCCTTTTTCCTTTGCAGCTCTTAATATTCTTTCTTTAACCTGTATATTCTGAATTTTGATTATTATATGGTGAGGGGATGTTTTCTTTGATCCAATCTGTTTGGTGTTCTGTATGCTTCTTGAATATTCAAAGGAATATCTTTCTTTATGTTGGGGAAGTTTTCTTCCATAATTTTGTTAAAAATATTTTCTGGGCCTTTGAGCTGTGACTCTTCTCCTTCTTCTATCCCAATTATTCTTATGTTTGGTCTTTTTATTGTGTCTCATATTTCCTGCATGTTTTGTGATGAGAATTTGTTGGCTTTGCTGTTTTCTTTGATCAGTGTGTTTATTTTCTCTATGGTGTCCTCAGAATCTGAGATTCTTTCTTCTATTTCTTGTATTCTATTGATTATGCTTTTTTCTGTAGGCTCTGCTTGTTGATCTGGATTTTCCATATCCAGCTGGTGTTCAGCTTGTGTTTTCTTCCTTGCGTCCCTTTCAGTTTTCAATTCTTGAATTGTTTCCATTACCTGTTTGATCGTTTTTTCTTGGTTTCCCAGGGTATCCTGTACCTGTTTGATCGTTTTTTCTTGGTTTCCCAGGGTATCATGGACGTATTTTCTCATTTCTTCAAACTTTTGGTTATACTTCTCATCCATTTCTATAAGGGCATTTTTCACATATGTTTAATGGACTCTATTGCTTTCATAAAGTCAATTTTTCCCACTTCTTCCGTATTAGGGCGTTCAAGTCCATCTGTTGTAAGATCATTATGTTCTGGTGTTTTCATGTTGTTTTTCAGATTATTGGGTGAATTCTTGCCTTGGCGCCTGCCCATCTCCTCCTATCGAGGCTATCTAATGGGTCTTTTGAAACTGGATCAGGTTTCCCTGTTGGCCAGGGACTCCTCTTACAAAATGCTGTTGCTTTGTTTCCTGGCTCCTGCCAGGGGCCAAGTTCTCTCTCGCCCCTCAGAAGGGACTTCAGGAACAGGACCTGGCTCCTTCCTTGCTAGGAATCTCGCCAACCAAAGGCCTACCTCTTTGCTTTAATTGTAGTGGGGTGATCTGCTCTAGGTGTTGTTCCCCAGTCCCCGCTGTCTGCTGTTGCCTGTGCTGGTGCTCTGCTGCCCCACCTGGGCCTGCTTGCAACGGTGGGTGCTCTGCAGGCCCACCTCTTTGATTTAATTGTCCTGGAGCCATCTGTTGAGTGCTAGTCCCATCTGCCTGCGCTGTCCGGCCGCCCTGAGGATTGACATTTTTAAGTGCACTGAGTTACAAGGAACAGACATTAACAGAATGGCAAAGTGTTGAACTTGAACCAAATATTGAAATTAATAGAAACAGCTCAGGAAGGACTGATGAATGGGTTATGAATGGGTTTCTAGTTTATACTGAACCCTTTTATATCCACTGTGCAATTTCTTTTTAAGTATTTATATTTCATTGTGGAATGAAGAGAAAAGGTGGAAGGAAGAAGCAATTATTCATTTGATAGTAAAGGGACTGCTCATTCTAAAACCTTATATAATAAAGACAGAGTGGGCATATTCAAACTCCCAAAGGAACAGCAAGTTTTCTTTAGCCATCTCCTCAAAGCTCTAAATAAAGGCATTTGGGTCAAACAGAGTAAAGAGTCCTAGGCATGTTAACCAGAACACATATGTGTTTCTAACTGAGATCCAAAAGCACAGAAATAATGTAAAAATATACTTGTTCTATTTCCTCATCATATTTTATTCCTGTTGCAAAGACAGCTGCTTAGGAAGCATTTGTCACCCTAGAGAATGTTCTGATCAAAGAAAAGGGTGAGTTCAGAGAGGAGATGCTCATGGCACTCTCTCCAGAAAAAAATTATGAGAAGCAGGATGCTTTCATAGTCACTCATCCATTCTTCATTGCTGCTCATAACTCTCCTGAAACTGATCCCTTCTCACTGCTATAATGAATTGTGACAATAAGCCATAGCAAATTTGCATAAAAATTAAGTATAATGGACTCATTCTAGCATTATTTTAATGGGGACACTGGAATTAATGAGTTGCGGTATTATTGAGTTCAGGCAGGATCTTAATGTAAACAATATTAATCAACTGGTTTCCAAATAAAAAGCAGGTTCCATGTTGATTTTATACAGGATAGGTGGATCCAAACACTTTGGCAATTGCTGCATGCTAAAGAACCCTGTGTAGTGTGTTTAATGCTCTTCCAATTATTCACTTCTCTCCAACTCTTCACAACTTAAGCTTAAACATTGCCCCCCATTTAAACAAACAGAAAAAGATTTCTCTCAGTCTCTCTATCATAACAAAACCATCCAAAATAGAATGTTCTCTCTCCTCTTTTTTTGATTTTACTTACAGAAAACAAATATAAGACATTGTTTTTCAGCATTAATTAATCGATACCATTACAGTAACTTTAAACATTTACTTTAATGTAGCTGAGATAAATTTGAGCCCTATAAATTTGTGACTATTAGATTATGAATGAATTTAATCTGAGTGGTAATTAAAAATCATGTGTCTCAAAACAATGGGTAACCATATAATATTTTTCCCATTCTGGAACTATTGCTTAAGTATATCGAACTACTTCCTACGTAAAATTTTAATGGTTACATTTTCCTAGGAATTAATTGCCTTTAGAAATGTAAGTATCAAATACATGTCTGTACCAAATATATGTATGTTGCTCGAGTTTCTATTATTTTATCTTTAAACAGTTTTAAATAACTTTCTATTTCAGGAAGTGTTATTAAACAAATATACTATTATTTTTCTTTAGTTTTATTATTCTTTATATAGTGCCATTCTTTTCAGTTATGTCTGCTTTATTATACACTTTGACATATTCATATAACATTTTTCTAGTATATCAACAAGTAATGAATTCTACAACAATATACAAACTTACAAGAGCTGAAACAACTCCACAGAGGAATACCTGAAACCGTATGTCTGTAGTTTTCTGCCTATCAATATCACCACAAATTATATCTTTGTATTTAACTACACTCTGTTTAAACCTCGTCTGTGTATTTAACTCCGTATGCCTAACTTATCCACATATTTAAATTATCTGTGGTTGGCTCAAGCATTTTGGCCTGGCAAGGAGATAGCATTCAATTAAATTAGTATGACTAATGTGTTTGACATAATATGTTGTCTGTCACACAGCACTGGCAACTTTCCTTGGTGACTATTTTGAGTGTGCTAAATTCATGTGACGAAAATGGCAGGGACGCTAATGCATAAAAAATAGGCCAGTGATTAAAGAGAGTAGTCAGGCTTCCTGTGTTTGCCTCCTGGCTTTGCCATCAGTAGTTGTGTGGCTTAAGACAACTCACTTATTCTATCTCTCTGTCCCTCAACATATTCCTGTATAAAAAAACGTCACATTTGAGGGACGTGTGAATATATATATATATATATATATATATATATATATATATATATATGTGTGTGTGTGTATAGTAACTGTATATATATAATGTGATTATGTGCATATGTGTATGAGTTTCTGCAAATATTCATTCTTTATTTATTAAAATACAGCATATAACAGGAATAATGGTTAAAATCTCTGGCTCCCAAGGTGTCATATTCTGTTGTTACTTTTCTTATATATACTCTTCTCTCTTGCTGTGACAGAAATCTAAAGATTAATCCATGATGATGCTAATTGCCATCAAGAGCCTGCATTAGGGAGTCGGAGAAAATTTCTAAAAATGTACAAAATGGCATGGCTGCAAAATAAAAATATGTGCCCTGTGTGAATACGGATTATGGCTTGTTAATGGGACTGAAAAAGTGATTGACGCCAAGCTTAGAGTCTAACATTTGGCCCAGGAGGATGAGCACATTGAGAGTGCTTCAACACGGCCATGTGAGAACAGCTCCTGCTGCCAAATCTCACGGGCCTCGTGGACTCGTCTGAGATTAGCGATGAGAGACTATGGCTTTCTCTATATTTTACTCATGACAAACACACTGGATTTCTTCTGTGTAATAAGGATCACAAAACTGCAATTTAAATGCAAGTTCCAGCGCCATTCCACACTTCCAAGGGAAACTGTCATTTCAAATCTGTCCCTCTGTCACGTGAAAACAGAACACATGACCTCAGCATTCACCCGCCAAATCCTCAGAGAGCAAATCTTCCTTTTTTATTATTTAATAAAACTATTTTCTCATACAGTCTATCTGATGATGTTTTTACCTTTCCTCAACTCCTCCATGGTCTTCCCAGCTCCCTCTTCACCCAAATATATTTTCTATCTCTTTTTCAAAGAAAGCAAAGAGACAAACAACAACAACAAAAACAATAAGCAGTTTGCTTTGGCATTTTTGATCCTTTTGTTGTTGGTGTTTTTCAAGATAGGGTTTCTCTGTGTAACTTTGGAGCCTGTCCTGGAAACTCAATCTGTAGACCAGTCTGGCCTTGAACTCACAGAAATCCTCCTGCCCCTACCTCCTGAGTCCTGGGATTAACGGTGTGCACCACCGCCAGGCTGGTCTTTTTACTTTATAAATACACTAAATTACCCAGCATCGAACATCCTTATTCAACAACTGTTTATTTAAATTAATGTGTTCTGAATATCACATTTATTTCCTGGAGCATAGATGGTGTCTTTAGACTTATTTCTGTTCTTTATCATTTCATCTCATTTTGGTTTCTCCCATTTTAAGTAAATTAAAACAAAATTCCAGCGCCACCAAAAACAGAAAAAAAAATCAGTAACAACATCAATTCGAGCCAAAAATATTTAATCCCACTATGCTTTTACCATTGTAAAACAAATATAAAGGGAAAACCAGTATAAAGGGGGAAAAATCATGATCATTTCTCTATTTTTCCACGTAGACATTGGTGTACTTTCTGTCTGAATTGGCTAATCTGTGCCTGGATAGCCTAGACGGCCCCACCCAATCACCCAGGAATGCTTTCTCCAACTGTCTAGGAAAGCCTTAGCTGAAATATGACAATTTCCAGGCAGGCTGGTAAATTACCTGGGAAGACTCAGATCTCTCTTTTCTTTCTTTTTTATTTATTTATTTTTTAACGGATCTGGCTTGATGACACCAAGCTTACCTTTGATAAGACAAGGTGAAAAAGCCCTTGCAATGCATTATGAAAAAACCCGACCTGTATATATATTTGGGGTCGAGGATGTGTTTGTGCTTTTTTCACAGAAAGAAAATAAATCTGGACGTGATGTCGAGGCTGCGGACACAGAGGAGTTCCAGACTTCCAGAGATGATTGAGGAGAGGTCCTTGGTCCGGTCTTCCCTGCCCCCAAGGAAAGAAGTGCCTGCTAACAAAACCAGCTACACCACTCTGCAGGGTGTCATCCTGCCTCCAGAGTCCAGGGAGACCCGGCGGACATAAGTGCCAGGATATGCTTCATGTAGCTGAATCCAGCTCGCCTCACCCAGGTTCCCCACCTGTCCTGGAGCACAAATGTTAAACTGCTTCTGCAGCTTGAACTCTGGTCTGCTTTGGAGCTGAGTTGCAGACTAAACATCAGACTGCTTTAAACTTTGGGACACAGAACTCATTTTAATTAAAATATTAACCTCTCTTCACTTAAGAAGGGGGAAAATTGGGGGTTCCTGTCACTGTTGCTCAGAGACTGGAACTGGTGGTATTTGATAACATCAATGTATGTCATTTTACTCCTACTGAAATTGTTCTAATGATATTTGTAACTGCTTATAGATGTTGGGAAAAGTTTGACACATGCTGTAAAATGTATGGGTTTAATGCATATGTTAAAAATTTTAGATTTTGATCCCTTTTACACTGCCCTAATTTTTGGCAGGCAGCACACGTAACTTTATGTGGAGTAGGCACTTAGGAAGGAGGACATACCATAGGCCAGACTGAAAGGTGAATACTGGGTTGGGAAAAAGCCCTTTCTTCTTGTCTGGAGATAGAGTTATTGGTGCCAAAATTATATCATTATATCTTTTGTTTGAGGAGCTCCTCACAGTCTTTTCATTAATGATAGACGCAGGGGCCCAATGACGGGAGTTAGTGTGGATCCTCGCCTGAATAGCACACCATACAGAGGTTGTAGAAACCGGCTCAACATGGCATGGTACAGGTATGAGGGAGCTCTCCACATGGCCTAAGACAGGGTGCCCTGTGATCTGCTTACTTTAATCCTGCTAGATGCCTTTTATTTGAGGAGCTCCAAGGACGGGCGACTTATGGCAGGATAATCCCCCAACCTAAGGCAGGGCCCTGGGAACCCTAGGACGGGTAAGGGGGAAAGAAAATAGGCCTGGTCCCCACTCGACCTAGGAGTCATCGGGCACCCCTCTGTTCCCAGGAGAGGTGGATTGCTTCACCACTCGAGAGGAGGGTCTCTCCTTGTCTCAGTCCCTTCTCCTTTGGTCTGACACCATGGTTGACTCTGACTGGTGCTCTCCACGTGATAGCTGCCTGCCTTTGTATGGGAGGGGGAGGGGATCTGTTGGGAGCCGTTTCCCCCTAGAGATCATTGCAGGAACCATCGCCCTGGGGAGACTGCGGGGAACCCCACACCCATGGTTGTGCTGGGAATGGTTCTGTTGCCCCACACCCAGTTGAAGCTGTTAATGGAGAAAAATAAAATAAATAAAATAAAATGGAAAAAAAAGTAAAAAAAAAAGAAATCTTCAATAAATAAATAAATAAATTAAAAAAAAATTTCTGCCTACTCCCCGCCTCCCATTTTCTCCCCCCTCCCCCTTCCCTCTCCTGTCCAAAGATCCGTCAGGATTCCCTGCCCTGAGGGAAGTCCAAGGTCCTCTTCCCTCCATCCAGGTCTAGAAAGGTGAGCATCCAAACAGACTAGGCACCCACAAAGCCAGTACATGCCATAGGATCAAAACCCAGTGCCATTGTCCTTGGCTTCTCATCAGCCCTCATTGTCCTCCATATTCAGAGAGTCCGGTTTTATCCCATGTTTTTTCAGTCCCAGTCTACCTCTCCTTGGTGAGCTCTCATTAGATCAGCCCCACTGTCTCAGTGGGTGGGTGCACCCCTCACGGTCCTGACTTCCTTGCTCATGTTCTCCTTCCTTCTGCTCCTCATTTGGACCTTGGGAGCTCATTCTGGTGCTCCAATGTGGGTCTCTCTCTCTCTATCTCCATCCATCACCAGATGAAGTTCTATGGTGATATGCAAGATATGCAAGATCGGGCCATTTCAGGCTCCCTCTCCTCATGTGCCCAAGGAACTAGCTGGGGACATCTCCCTGGACCCCTGGGAACCCCTATAGAGTCAAGTCTCTTGCCAACCCTAAAATGGCTCCCTTAATTAAGATATATACTTCCCTGCTCCCATACCCACCCTTCTTTATCCCAACCATCTTATTCCCCCAAGCTCTCCCCACCCTCCCCTTCTCTTTTCATCTTCTAGTAGCTTTCCCAAACTGCCTACACATGCTGTCTTGGTAACATGATTTCTGCCCTTTCCACGAATTACTTGATAAGAAAAACTTTAGACAGGTTTCTAAATTAAATTAGCATTTAAGCCCCCTCGATTAATTTCATTTAAAAAATTATAACAAATTTCAAAATCACCAAAAGGAATGAATGAAAAATGAACAAAAATCCTTCTATCATGCCTACATCAGAGATTTACATAACACTACCACTTTAATAAATATGATTTAAAAAGTCATACATATTTATAAAAGAAACATTGTTTTTATTTATGTGCATGTGTATTAGGCTACTGAATGATTATATATATAATATATAATTTTATATATATATATATATATATATATATATATATATATATATATATATAATGCATTCATGTTTCTGTGGGACATAGTGAATCTCAGATCCCAGGAACTGGAATAACCCAATATAGGTAACTGGGAAATGAACACAGATCATATACCAGAGCAGTAAGCACTATTAGCTGCCAATAGTCTCCTTATACTTGAATAGTACATATTTTTTGCGTGTAACAAGTTTAGCAACCTTATCAAAAAGTTATATGATCAAGAGTAAATGCTCACACAAAAAGACAGAACAATCTTTGGACAATTGAACCCCAAACTGAATCATGGGACAAACAACTACCCATGAACACTCTATTGAAATGGAATATTTTAATTTATGATAGGTTACTTTCCATGGAGATATATTTAAAAAATAGCCACTAACCCCAAATAGGGCAGCACAACAAAGAAAGCTCCATCCAAGTCTAGCTTGTTAAGCAATGAGTATACTGGGTTTATGCATAGAACCATATGAACCTCAAAGGAAGCTCTATCCTTTAAAAGTCCCACCAAAGCATAAGGGACACCTCATGAAAGCTGCACCATTGCAGCACCAATTCCCAGTTACCCTTCTATCCCTGATATGCTCTCTCATGCGTTATGCTGTGGGCAACTGGAGCAAGAGGGCATCCTAGCTGAACTCTCACTGAGGGTCCGGTTATTCTCTTCTGTTTCCTTTTATGGGATACATTAACAGTTTCATTCCCATAGTCCTAGCTATCCTTGTAGTGTTTTGTTTGTTTCATTGAAATGGTTGAGGAGATGATAGTTTTCTGGGTTTTTTGGTTTACATCAGATAGTCATGTAATGCATGCCACTGCTACAACTATTAGTTCATTTATAAACAAAAAAGAGCCTCTTTGTGGTAGGACAGTTAATGCCAGTTGCAGCACACCATAAAAAATACTTTAGTTTTGTTTTTCTGAGTTGTGTAAATACATTATAGGATCCCTGATCTGAAAAGCACAAATCTAAAATGCTCCAAAATCCAAACCATTTTAACTGTCAGTATGATACCATCACTACTAAATACCACATCTGATCTGGTGATTGGTCACAGTCAAACCACAGGCACCTGAAAATGTGCATGAAGTTACCTCTAGACTGTGTATATATATGCTGTAGATGAAGCATGGATACATTTTGCAGACTTGTATCTCATTTCTAAGGGGCTCATATGCAAATATCCTGACATTTTAAAAACCAAACTATATAATACTTCTGGTCCTAAGCAATATTGGAAAGAAATATTCAACTAAAACTGGCATCTTACATCAAATATTCCCACAAATGCATACAACACATGAACGAGGCACCATAACTCAAAGCACAACCTATGATATTTGGTTCAGTCAGCACTTTGGAAAACGCTGGTGAAGTAAGTCAGTCCCAAAGTATTTGGTAAAGTTAGTGAACCCCGGCGAACGGATCACTTCCTGAGAAAAGAAAAAAATTCTAGCGTCTCAGATGGAGTTTGAAAGCAGCAGAATGGAAGAACGAAGTGGCAGGAACAGGCGAGAGCTCTTTCTCTCAAATGTTTTCACACATTTCTTTTATTGCAATGGTGATTGGTGATTTCACACTGAAGGGGCATCAGAAGAGGCTACAGTATTCTAGAGATATTTATGTCTCTCCCTTCTCCTGTAATTGGTAAAATGTGTGTACTTATCAGAAATGTGGGAGTTATGAGATAGAGCTGACCTCTGAAGCAAAGGTTTCCTCT
This sequence comes from Microtus agrestis, assembly GCA_902806775.1. Lineage (NCBI taxonomy): Eukaryota > Metazoa > Chordata > Mammalia > Rodentia > Cricetidae > Microtus > Microtus agrestis. Next base: position 2,878,105 of record CADCXT010006976.1, on the reverse strand, counting down.
TTATAAAGGAACTAACTGAGGAATATCTCTGCCTTGCCAGCAGTGGAGGTCCTGATTCTTTTCTCTTCCCATATCAGGCATCTTGAAGGTTTGGTTTCCTACTACATGGACTGGAATAAAGCACTTTCTTTGTAAGAGAAAGCGGAAATGACAGAGGACCAAGGTCCCATCCAACCAGGAAAGGGCTTATCAGTCAATCTCAAACTTAAATGCACACATAGTCTGGACTTTGTCTAATGGCTTTTTATAAATTGGAAGATAGTCATCTGCATGGAGGAGAGAGAATTGGATTTATTTATGAGCCCCCTTTGGACAAACAATAAACAAATCATTTTTTAAAAACAATTGTTGTTTCCCAGTGTCTTCTAAAATTCAAGAAAAAGAAGGCAGTCAGTTCAGTGGACCAGCCAGTCTGATAGCATCTTGTCTCTGTCCTGGAGACCCAGTTTCATGTGGAGGTATCCACCTTGGAAGGCATGCCTCACCCTGCACCTGAAAGCTAAGCTTATCTCTTTCAGATAGGCTCATGGCACCTTAACTCAAAGTTGATCTGGAAAACAGACATACAGTCAAAATTAGGGTAATGTCAGATATTTTAACAAACATTTTGCTCTATAAAAGGAGCCTAGAGAACTTGAGTTGAAGAATAGCTTAGAGTGTGGCTGAAAGATATACAATGATCTGGTGTCCTTGACACAAAGTCACTTTAACTTGCCTAGAATCCTGAAAGTGGATCCAAGCACTTTTCCTCTGGAATTTGGGGATATGTTTGATTTTATAAGAAATCATAGCTGGGTAGTGGTGTCACATGCCTTTAATCTTAGGACTCGGGAGGTAGAGGCAGGCAAATGTGAGATCGAAACCAGCCTGGTATATAAGAGCTAGTTCCAGGACAGGCTCCAAAGCTACAGAGATACCCTGTGTCTCCAATCCAACAAATCAACCAACCAAACAAACAAATATATTATAAATCCTCGAAGATTTCTATTAGAATGTGTTCTTCATAGAGTATTCCACAAGGTTTTGCCCATTCCTAATGTGTAAAATAATCACAGTGGCTTCAGGGTCAGCCTAGAAAATGATCTTCAGACTGAGATTTCCTCAGTGATCTAATTATGGTTTCACTGCATGCTCCATAGATCATTTTGGCTCCATAAGAGTAGAGTCTTGGTTCTCCGTGTTATTAGGTGTAGAACCTATGTAAACCTAGCACAAGAACCTTAAATCACAGCCTGATCTACAGAGCTAGTTCCAGGACAGGCTCCAAAGCCACAGAGAAACCCTGTCTCGAAAAACAAAACAAAAACAAAACAAAACAAAACAAAAACAAGAACCTTAAATCATTGAGAAAATAATCCAGGAAAGAAAAATAAAGTTCCAGTCATTCTTCCCCTCCTCTTCCCCCTTGCTTTGTCTCCTTCTGCCTCTTTAACTCTCTCATTGTTTCTTGTTCAAGAGATGATGACACGCCATGAGACAGTCTCTAAAACTTTCCATTTACCACAGTTCCTCAGTAGCTGTAAATCGGGACAGGTGCCAAATCCTTGAACCCGCAGGATTGTGAGCTAAGTAAATCTTTTTAAACATTTTGTCTCGGGTATTTTATTAGAAGAAGATGACTAAGACAAAGAAAATATATTTCGTGATGAGATCATTGATGTCATAATATGCTCATTACAATATTAATGGTGTGGTTCTTGGGTGCTCTTAAGTGAATTGCTAAGGAAATACATTTTAAATCTGGATCAATATTACACCTGTTCTTTAGCCTGTCTTAAAACTTTGCATTGTAGGACATTTTGTGATTTACCTTTAGCACCAAGTACTACTGGTAAGAAACACCAGAGAGGGTGACTTTGAGTTCCATCACTGAGTATTTCCACAGGGTCTTACCCTGTGCATCGCTTGGATCTCTGTCATCAGCAAGTGCTTGCTAACAAGGTGATAAACTGGACTGGTAATTTAAATTATAAATACAAATAACTCTTACTGTGGGGTGCCCTCAAAGACTAACATTGGATATGAGTACATTAGAAAATATTTTTTACAAGTGAGTCCATAGTGCTTTTATTGTTTCTGTAGTATTTTACACATATTCATATAATGGCAAACAATGGATTACAGTACAGGTTGGCAAAATTTGAGGCAATTTGTTTTCCTTTCTACCTTCATAAACTTATTGAATTCTATCTAACTCTAGCTCAGTGGTTCTCAACCTTCCTAATGCTGTGGCGCTTTAATAAAGTTCCTCAAGTTATGGTGTCCCTCAACCATAAAATGACTTTTGTTGCTACTTCATAACTAATTTTGCTAGTGATAAGAATTTCAATGTAAATATCTATGTTTTCCGATTGTCTTAGGTGACTACCATGACACTGTCATTTGAACCCCAGAGGGGTACAACATAGAGGCTAAGAACTGTGCTCCAGAAGAAAGACAAAAAGTAATAGATTCTGAAGCTAAGAACTAGGAGATCAACTACAACTACATAGTTAAGAATAACCTTTAAAACATTTTGAACTTAAAATATAATTAGACAACTTGATACTTTCTTGTCCTCCCTTCAATCTCTCCTAAGTACCACCACCACTTGTTCTTCCATAGCTTCTGGCCTCTTATATATATATATATATATATATTTTTTGTGTGTGTGTGTTCATACATATTTTAAATATAAGTTGTTCATTCTATATAACTTTACTTGATTTTAGTTGTAAAATCAAGAGAACCATGAAGCTGAGACCTTTGTTAAGTCCCAGAACTATGTTATAAAAGGTGGTTGCTCATTTTGCACCTATTTTGCAATTCATGAGGACAAGTCAAAAAATACTCAAGAATGAAAACATCAATAAAAATTCAAGAATCATGAGGACAATTTTCTGGCTTGAGCAAGTTGGTCATACACAGACACACAGACAAAGCCCTCTTTGTGATCCCTACCTGTCTATCTATAGGTCAGAGGTCAGTGCTGGATGTCTTGCTCTGTTTCTGAATGCTTGAGCCAGGATCATTCCAGCTCACTGAGTAAGTAAGGGTGGATGGTCATGGTGCTCCTCAGTTCCCACTTTTAAGCTAATTCCAGCCCTGGGGTTACAGCATCTGACTCCCACAGCCAACATTTTACATGGACTCTGGATATTCACACTCAGTTCCTCATGATCCCACAGCAAACATGTTAACCACAAAGTGTTATTCAGCCATTTTTGTGATGTGACAAAATTGTGATGTGACATTTCCTTAGCTTATTGTCTCTTCATCTCATTATTCTACGGTTACAGGTGGTAGATAACATTGAACGATGCTGCACGCCACTCTCAAACTGCCCTCCCTCCATCTCCCTGTAATCACAGCAACAGATGCTTCAGGCCATACAACTGCTTCTTTTGATCTACTCTGACCAGGATGACTATCGCTCATCTGTACTACTGAGACTGCTGACTCACTTTGTACTTGTCTTCCCTCATCGCAATCTAGTCTTCAAAAAACAAACAACAACAAAAAGAAAACACTTCTGGAAATTCCTACTTTCTATAATTTAACAGAATTTAAACTTTTGTTGGGCAGTGAAAATTTTGTGTTGGATGCCATTTAGTGACTCTTAGTTTCTCACTTTTTATGTATGTGTATGAATATGTAGGTGCTTGCATGTGTTTGGGCTCACATGTATGTATAGATTCATGTGTACATATGTGCCTGTAGAGGCATGAGGCTGGAGCAGGAGTCTTCCATCATTGATCTTCACATGATTCATTGAAAGAGTTTCTCAGTTGAACCCAGTGTTTGCCTACACAAGAGGGCTAGTTAGTTAACATATTCCACACATCACCTGTATCTACTTCAAATCCCAGTGAGCCTCCATACCTTCCTTGTATTTATGTGGTTTCTTAGACCATAGGGTGTTCATGATTTTAAGAAAAGTAATTTATGTACTATACCTCCCTAAACCTTTGTCCATAATTTCTAAATGCACCCATAAGCCCCAACCACAGCTAATGTTGTAAGACTTTAAAACAATTCTGAAGCCATTTTTGACAATTCTGAATCCTCTCAGCCTCTGTGCCATAGTGCTTCCCCTCCTCCCCTGGGAACCAAGGACCTAACAGCTACACTCGCACGTACTCAGTTCCTGAACAATTACCCATATACGTATGTTTTGGTTCGGTCCCCTGGGAAACGGGGTCAAAATGACCTCTTACCTCATCTGATCTGGCAATCAGAATAGTCAAAGAACAACCCCCCTTGCTTCTGTGGCCCTTTTAAAAGTAGACTGTACCCGCTATTTGGGGTCCCTCGGCTTCCCGAATGCTGGGGGACCCTGTCATGACAGAATTAATAAAATCCTCATGCTTTTGCATCGACTGTGGTGTATGGTCTCTGGGGGCGACTCCTTCTTGGTGTTTGGACACCAGAGTCCAACAATGTCTTCATTGTACTAATGTATACTGTGTTTTCTTCCATTAAACACTTCAGCATGTTTATTCCCCTGGTCTATCACAGATTTCCTTATGACAACGCTTTAAAAATTAACATTACCCTGGGCATTTTTACAACTTTTCTGAAGTGTGCAGATGACATTAGATTTAATACTATAATTATTTAGCAAAACTTAAAATTTTACTTAAATAATTTATTCAGTGCACAATTATCCTAGAAATGGCTATCTTTTAAATGTTTCAGACATTTTACATATCACCACAGGGTCTTTTAAAAACTATCAAAAGTACAGTAATGACTTTTACTATAAGATGTACATTACACATAGGTGTTTAGTGTGTTTACAGACAAATAAAGTTAAGAAAACAGTTGCATATTAAAGTCAGTCCAACACTCAACCGTCTATTGACAATAATGCAGTATCATCAAATTAAAGATTGGGTTGGGTTTTATTAGCTATTCTTGAGTCAGGCAGGGCAGTGTAGTTGGGTCTGTGAGATGCCTGAGCTGGATGAAGTGAGCAGTAGGGCACAGAAGGCATGTGGCTGATATCAGGCTGCTTTAGATTATGCTTCCTGCAAAGGGTAAATCGTAAGGTAATCCCTTACTGGGTCTAAGACAAAGGGTGTATTGGGGACTTGATTGTAATATCTGTCCTGATTCTAGGAGCTTTAGACAAACAAGTAAGTCACCTCTGATCCAATTACATAGACATTTTACCTGAATGATTATTTTCTGGCTTGGTGCCTTGGGCCTCACGTAGGAACTTAGCCCTAACCAAGTCTCTTCATAAATCTTATTTAATATTCCCCATTCTTACATTGGTTTAAAATAAGTTAGATAAGCATTAAAAAATTAAGTCATGCTAGCAAATATATTCTTTTAACTAAAAGCTCAAATGGAGATTTGGTGAAGTTAAAACATTAAGAGAAACTGTGTAATAGGTTAGATGACATTAGGTCCTGTAGTCAATGTGTCATCAGAGTAAGTAACAGCTGGAGGATTGTGGCTTCTGGCTACAGATATTTCCATCCTCTCTGAGTATTCAAGTTATCTCGACTTACGTAATTCAGATGCATCTTCTCTATGCAGTATTCCCCTTCTCCCTACCTAAAGTGGTTACTTTTTCTTCTTCCACTGCCAGTCTCACAATAAATACATAGTGCTTATCTTAGTTATTCTCCTATTGCTGTGATAAAACACCATGACCAAGGCACTTACAAAGGAAAATGCCCAATTTGGTGCTTATGATGTCAGATGCTTCCTGTTCAAGATTATTATGGTAGGAATCATGGCATCAGGCAGGCACACATGGTGCCAGAGCAGTGGCTAAGAACTCACATTTTTAGATACAACCATAAGGCAAAGAAAGAAAGATTTGGAATGATATGGTCTTTTGAAACCTCAAAATACATTTCCAAGGGCACACCTCATTCAACAAGGCCCCACATTCTAATTCGTCCCAAACAGTTCTACCAACTGGGGACCGAGTATTCTTATGTATGAGCCCATAAGCACCATTCTCTTTCAAAACAGGACATTGTTGTCAGATAAAGAACTTTCAATTAGTTAAATAATGTCTACATTTTTTGAATGAATATGTGAACATCTCGCAGTTAGTGAACCAAGAAACTAATCTTTTATAGTGTATATCTAAGTAGAACAATCATGACAACATTACAGTCATTAGTCACACTATAGACAGAAATGAGGATGATGCCATTCTCAGTTCCAGTTCGATGATGTCACCCAAATCCTGTATTTCTTTCTCATTCTGGAGCAGTAACATAAAATACTCAGTTACAAAGCACACACGAGAAACACTCCAGGCTCATTAATAAGAATCCGCGTCTTCATTTCAGTTTGTCCATTTATCACTCTCAGGAGCCTTGGTTACATCATGGAAAAGAATTTAGTCCACAGGGAATACCTAAGTGTGTATGCTTTTTCCAGATGATAAATCTACCAGGAAAAAGACTAGGGGACACCTGGGTGGCAGTGTGACATCTTAATTAGTCCCCTGTGTTGAAGCATCTCCCTTCTATTTGCTCCTTGATGGACTGTTCATTTATGTGTAATAAAATCAACATAAATCACTAGGTCTCACGTTTGAAGAATATCCTATGCAGACTTGGAAATACTGTCCTCAAATGCCCTCCAGCACTGGGGACACTGTGAGTTCTGACTCAAGATGCTATTCTGCTTCCAGGTACAGGCTGAAGGTGAGGATTTCTGACACAGTAGATTGTCAGCTTTGGGGTCCCGAAAGCTTCAAGGCAAAACAAGCAGAGTCACCCTGGAAACCCCTTGCTTGCCTATGATTTTGTCTGCTCTCTGGATTACAAATATGAACTTTCTTGAAAAATTTTAATAGGTTTAAGCTCAAGACCTTTAATCTGCTTCTGGCCTTTAAATAAGATCAGCTCTTAGTATGTCCCTTTCAGCTGAGGTTTACCAAAGGGGACGTCTCCTGCTCCTGAGTATGATTGACAGCATGGTTTCTAAGGATGGTTTACAGGCTAAATTGATCGGTTCTCATCACAGCAAATAAACGTTTTGGGATGTCTTTTAAACAAGAATTTCAGATCAAATAACCTTTACATTGCTTGTCAAATTTAACATTTGGTCGGGACTTTCATGAAAATGAAGCTATGGAACTGATGATATTTAACAGAATTGATCAGATTAGAATAAAAATAGTAACAAATAGGGTTAGAGAGGGCTCATGAGCTAAGCATGTTTACAGTTCTTAGAAAGGACTGGCTCCATCCTTGTTGTAGAGCTCTTGACTGCCTACAACTCCAGCGCTAAGGGGATGTATTGCCAGTGCTTGAATACACACACACACACACACACACACACACACACAAAAAATTAAAATTGATAAATATTAAGAACGGATACTCAATAAATCATTTGAACTTTTGCAAATGTATTTTTCTGTTTTCTTTACTGAGGTTCTTCATCTGCCATTGGCTTCAGCAGACAAAAAACCAGGTCCTACCCGACGTTTGCTGTTTTCTCTACTAAGGTTAAAGATGGCCGCTTGCTGATCAAAGTGCATAGCTCTAGCTCTCCGCTGATTTGCCCTGTGTGATGAAGTTTTCTTCTTTAATGTCTGTAAATTTAGATAGAATCTCAAAAGAAAAGCATGTTTCTCATCATGCTCCTCAACTGAGAAGCCATTAAAGATGGCTTTTATAATTTCTAATAACTCATCTGAGACAGGCTCAAAAACAGTTAAATTGACTCCCATAGAGATGCTTGCCACCTTTACCAGTATGTACATTTTCCCTCAGATCTCAAGTAAAACAATACTCAGCACTTCATGAACTGCCGAAAGATTTTGTTTCTCTAGGCATAACTGGATATTTCCTTGTTATCTGGTGTTTTTAGCATCCCTTGTTGATAATGTTTTGTGTTGTTACTAAGCTCAGTCTAGCTTTTTTTTAACAAAACCTTTCAATTTTTTATAATAAAGTCATTTAAAGACGGCCAAAGACAAATTAGGACCACAAATTCGGCCAAATTACTGAATCAAACATAAATAGCATGAAGTCACGCACACACACACATGTATGCAATATGCCTGCACTTGTGTGCATGTACACACACACACACTATATATATATATATATATATATATATATATCATACACACATACTAGGCATATATTCTACATACCCATGCATCATATATGTATATAGACATATATATGTGTGTATATATATCACATAAAATACAAACAGAGCTCTCACTTTCTCTCTGTCACACACACACAAACACAAACACATGCACATAACCCACATACCACATATGCACCACATAGACATATCATACTTAAATACACAACACATTTATCCACATACATACATATACACAAGTACAAACATACGACAACATTCACTAATTTCTTAAGAGAACCTCAGCCATATTGAACTGATAAAATAAGGATTGAACTGAATAGCTTCTACAGTTGAGCCTAAGTACGCACCTTAGAATTACGAGGGCAAAATGAACTGACATTCTAGATATGCAGACAAGTGAGCTGTTGCTGTATTTTTCTGCCCAACCCCCCCAAAAAAATCTATGCTTCTGGGTATAACCAGAATACTAGAAAAAGACTGCACATTAGTGAAAAAAAGACTGTACAAAGTGAAAGCCAATGTGATTTTTTTCAGCTTCTTTATCTGTAGAACAGGGAGTGAAACTTACAGTCCTACATTTAGTAGGCCAGTGCTCCACAACCAAACTTCATCCCAGTGCCATTTCTTCATTGTCTTTTGAGACAAGAGTTTTATCAAATGCACCAGGCTGATTGAACACATTCAGCAGCCTGTGTAAACACTAAACGTGTGATCCTCTAGCATCATCCTTTCCTGTAGCTGTGATTACAGACTTTTGTACCCAGATTAGTTTATTGTTTCATTCATTCATGTGCATATATCAAATATTCAGGCAACATTCAATCAAGCTCTATGCTGGGAGCTAGCTCTGGTGGTTGACAGATCCAGAGAAGATGTAAGGAGTAGGCAAGGGATGGAGTGAGCCAGGCATGATGGTTGGGCGAATCTTGCATCCCGATTGAACGTTTGTTTGTTTATCTCTGCTTATTTATACAGTATTCAGGGATGGATTCATGTTGTTCCAAAACATAGATTCCATTAATTTTTGTTTTTGGACCTGTATTTAACATTTTCTCTGATGCATTTGGGGTCATAAGTTTAGTCATAATTGACAAACCATTACCTTTTATAACCATTTTATTCATCTCCTTATCGATCAATTTTTTTATTTTTATTTTTTTAGAATCTAAAGGTACATGACAGCCTCCTCTTAGGCTAGTAGCTTTTGTGGCTACAAAGACACTAGATCGAAACTACGTCTTCTAGACACCCTGGTCAGATTACCAGGTCCTAAGCAGTGTACTATCAACTCTTATTAGTGTGCCCAAGAAATATTCTCAGACCAAAGCTGCGGCAGTTATTATTCAAACGCTGGCATAATACAACATTCACATTTATATCTTTATAAAATTTGTTTACAACTATAATCCGGGCATTCTGCTATTCCTTGGTCATATGACATCTCAGTGGCTCCACATGAGCTAACTTTTCTAAGAAAGAGCAGTCCTGACATCTCAGTCTTTATCATCTTTCCGCTCCATACTTTACTCACCAGTGTAAGCCTCCCTGTGGGTCAGAGGTATCTTGCGCTGATCTAAGTGTGTTGTTCTATGTGCCATGTGATTGCCTGAGTGTATAGTGGGAAGAGGCTTGCAGTCAGATCTGTGGCCAGCTCCTCTACTACAACAAGTTTTGTTGACCGTTTTAAGTTTTATTAATTTGATTATCTTCTTTCTGCATAAGTCCAGAGGCAGATGTTTTAAGAATATCTCATAGCTTCATAATGAGACCTCTAGATTTTTAAGTGTGCCACAATCTCCATTGCATAAGGAAGACCTTTAAGTAGATAAAAGTATTTACCTAAAAGTGATAGGGTTGGTATGTTCAAGACTTTCCTGGAGAAGCTTAGAAGCAGCACTTCTGAAAGAAGGAATAAGTGATTCATTAGAAATTTTCCATTAATCAACTATCTCCATATTGTACAAATACTAAAAGTCCCCCAAGCATGCAACAGATGAAGATGAAAAATCAAAGATAGAATAGTGGCTATCATGTGGCTCAGTTTCGCTGGACCTTTGTCAAACACTGTGCTGGCCTTATGACTTTTGCTGTTCCCATCAATGCCTGAACCATCTCTGAAGCAGTGTTTATGCTGAACCCTAGATGAACACATATAAAAACATAGTCAAAGTCCAATCATTTATTTATGTTTTTAAAAAATTATACTTTTTATGTGTATAGGTATTTTCTTGCATGTATGACTGTATGCCACCTGTATACCTAGTCTTTTCTGAGGCCAGAAGAAGGACCCTGTTACAAACAGTTGTCAGCCACCTTGTAGATCCCGGAAATTGAACCCATGTCCTCTGAAAGAGCATCCAGTGCCCTTAACTACTGAACCATCTCTCCAGTCAAAATCCACAAATTTTTAATGTAGAGAAGATAGAGCAGTTTAATACATCTCATTTTGGTTTTCCTTTGATAGTATGTATTGAAGGTGCCAGATTAACAGCATTTTAAAATCTAGTCTCTAAACTGTTTCAACTCATCAAAATATTCTCTCTAGAAATATACTATATTTTGAATACAAAACAAAAATTGCTAACTCACCAGGACAGAAGTCTTTGAGTATAAGCCAGTCTGACTACAGATCAAGGCACTTTTCTAAACAAGTCAATAAATAACACATAGCTAGGGGAAAAAAAATCTTGAATTATATGGAAATAAACTTAAGCTAAGACCTAGTACTATATATAATTTGCATCATCAAATCAAATTTCTCTTTAAGTTAATTTAATTGTTCACTAGTTTAGAAAATAACAATTATAATGAAAAGGCCAAAACTGGGAGCTAGGTGACTTACATTTAAATTCTGACATTAATGTATTTTTATTAGCTTTTTCCTTTCCAGATTCTAAATTCTCTCATCTACTAGACTATGAGAATGTTTTCTAACTGCGAGGATCATTTGTGAACCTTAGATACACATGATATCCTGTCAAAAGTAAGGAAGTAAAAAGAAACCATCATCTATTACTGTGTTCCTAACTGATAAGGTAAATATATCTGTCCATGTGTTGTGATCTCTGCTGAAGAATGAATTTTGTGCCTCGCCAAATCCAGGTGACAACAGGTTCCCTTGTTTTATACCTGGAGGTTTTTAATCTACCTCTGCCATCTGTGTCCTCCCATCACCTGTGTGTGATCTTCTTCACCCTTTCTCTCCAGACATGTGTGTTGGAGAAGCATGCTAGGTACTCTCAGACTAACTTTCCATGGTAGCACCCTTCCTTGAATCATATTAGCTAGAGCATGCTCTGCCTTCTTAGATAACAGTCACAGGTCTAACAATGAGGACTTGGTAGCACTGGGTTACCTTCACACAGGAGTACATCACAACATTGACCCAAGAATCAAAAAGCATCAGTGGTGAGAACTGGGCTACCTTCTTTCAAGCCTGAAATCACCAGGATATGATATGAAAAACAAAATATTTTCAATAAAAAGTCACTTGAAATGCAATTTTTGAATTAAGTAATTCAGGCTAGCATGTAATTTATATTTTCATTTAATATTTTGTTGTGGTTAGATTTACATTTTAAGTGTCCCCATCAGATCAGTACATGCAATCTACAGTGTGTGAGAGATGCCAACTTTTAAGAGAAATTCTACACTGACAATTATTTTTCACTGAAGGAAAAGTAAGTTGGTAGAAGGTAAGCTTTTCTGTGTTCTTGGATAGTACCTGCAGTCCTCATTTACTATATGGGCTGATTCCATATGCAATGTTAAGAAGTTCTGTTTGACATTCTAAAAATCCTTCAAACTAAGTTCTCTGAGTGTTTTTACAGCACCTTCAAGGGTGACGTAGAATTCCTATTAGCTGAAAGTGTCCCATGTTAGCTACTCAGCTGCCATTAATCTCCAAGTTGTCTAATACTGTGCTTCTTAATTGATACCTGCCTTTTAAATCACAACATCTTTACTTCCCAGCCAGGGGAGCAGGCAATGCCCTCCTGAGGCTACCGATCCCACTACTGAACATTTTCTTCTTTCTAAAGGAGTCAATAGAAATTGCAAATATGAGAGCTCATAAAATATTTCTACAAATTGCTATGACATTGTAATGACCTTCTGGGTATCTGTCAAAACTTTTGTAAAGCTATATATGTCAGTGCACTGTCACATAGCAGGAGGATGGTTTAATTCATCATCAAATAATACACAGTAGTCTGGGAAGAGCTCAGTATTTAGAGTCAGAGATACTGGGGTAAATCCTCACTTGTGGACTTCATGGAAATCACTCATATCTGAAACTCAGTTTCTTCTGCTGTAAGATGGGGCAAATAGTATTTAACTAAGATGCTTGAGTAAAATGAACAAGCAGATCATGAATACCCTGTTTACAACCAATGGAGATACTTATTATTGTAGATGGAAGTTTCTGTCCCACTTGATCCTGCAGGCACTCAGACACAAATAAACGCATAGAGACATATATTAATTATAAACTGTTTCGCCTAATGCTAAGGCTATTACTAACTAGCTCTTACAACTTAAATTAACCCATAATTATTTTCTATGTTTAACTAAGTGGCTAGGTACCTTTATCAGTGAAGCATCCTCATCTTGCTTCCTCTGTGTCTGGCTTGCGTCTCTGTCTTTCCTTTTCCCAGAATTCTCCTAGTCTGGTTACCCTGCCTATACTTCCTGCCTGGCTACTGGTCAGTCAGTATTTACTAAACCAATATGATTGACAAATCTTTACACTGTAAAAGATCAGTATCCTACAGCATTTCTCCTTTTTCCTTTTCAAAACAAGTACCCTGGATTTAATCTTCTTTGTTTAGCTTTTTCTTTACCAGTAACCATAACAGCTTATAACCAACACTGTAAACAAAGACAAATGTCCTTAATCCATTTTTTGAGGGAAATGTAGGCATTGTTTTCAAGGCTATTTCCTGCTGACTGGGGGTGCTGGTAATCTTTGGGGGACCCTAAGGAAATTTAGGATTATGGTCAAATCCTGATGAGAGTACTATGTGAGGCTGGATGACCTCAACCAGTCACCTTGAAGTTGCTCTGGATTTAGAACTCAGAGAAAACTGTAACAGCAGTGCCCTGAGATGTTGGATCATCTGGGCCAACGGCTCTTGTCAGAGATTTGTTCAGAGAGTCTTCCTCAGTCAAACCTGATTTTTCTTAATCCATAATGAATCCACAGCTTCTTATTTCCTTTAGAAATTAAAGCAAAACCTTTTCCTCAAAGTAACATATCTTTTAACTTAAATTTTGAAGTCAAGATATTTTCAAGACATATGGGTTGGTTTAATCCTGAAGTATTTATAATCAAATGCATTTTAGCAGTTGTTGCTCCTTGCTCAGCAGTCAAACAATTCAAAGACAACACAATAACATATAGTATCTAGAGTCTCTGTATATTTTCTAGGTTTATGTGGCTTTTTATTAGTCTATTTCTTTTTTAATGACTTTCCCTATCTTTTTTTCCCTCCCAAGCATACATATATTTTTAAACACATTGTAAACTGTTTAGAGTTGTTTTTTTCCATATAAATCTGTCTTTACTGTATATCTCTATCTTTTTCTGAACACATGAGCTTTTAATCTCTGAGGCAGAATGGCTAGGATTAAAGCCTCAGCTTTGGTGGTTGGCTCTGCCCCATTTCTTGGCTTCCTGAGAAGATGTCCAGTATCATGGCAGAAGAATTGACAGGAGTTACGTTATTGCCACAACTCTGTGGAGTTTCAAGGTCCATGCTACCACCAAGAAACATACTGCAGGCTGCTCATAAACACCATTTAAGTATTTGGTAACAGAGCCTCTTAAAAGAGCACTGTAGTATTTGCTGCTAACACTGAGTTAGGAAGCCTCTCTTAAAGGAGACACACTGCTGCTTGCCTCTAGCAAACAGCACCCAACCAAGAAAAGGCTGCTACTAAGAAATCATGTTTGACTCTGTTATTTTGTGTCTAGAATCCCTTTCCAAGCTCTTTCAGATATTGTGTGAATGTAGTGGCTGAACTTTGGGAGTCATTTGTAGACAGAAGTCTCTGTTCCACCTGGTTCAGCAGCCGTTCAGTCCCAAATAAACATACAGAGGCTTATATTAAATAAAACCTATTTGACTTATTGCTAAGTTATTTCTAACTAGCTCTTACAACTTAAATTAACCCATGAGTTGTGTCTATGCTTATCCATGTGGCTAGGTACCTTTTCTCAGTCTTGCTTCCTCTGTGCCTGGCTTGCAACAACGCCTCTGCCTTTTCTCTTCCCAGAATTCTCCTAGTCTGTTCGTTCCGCCTGTACTTCCTGCCTGGCTACTGAACAATCAGCATTTTATTAAACCAATGCAAGTGACAAATCTTTGTACAAGAGCATTATTCTACAGCATAACATTTTAGATAATGTATTTCAATTTCCCCTTTCTTGTCTTTTTGCTCAATACATGATAGATTGGTGCATACTTGTGTCTAAGAGTTGGGATGTAAAAACAGGTAGATCCCTGGGTTTTGTTGACCTGTTTAGCCTATTTAATATACTTTATGACCCCTAAAGAGTAAGATTGCCTTTTTTTTTTTTTTTTTTTTTTTCAGAATGATATAATCAGGGATTTTGGTTGTGAGGACATTGCATAGAATAACAACACCTGTACTGGGAAGAATTTTGCACTTACTAGTTCTGAAGAGGAGTTCCCTATGAGTTATCAATTGGCAAGGAAGATAGCAAGTCCTCCAACCCCCATCCTCCAGCCAGCAGACTTTAGCACTCAGCAAAACTGACTGTAAGGAATTCTTTGCTGTCCGTAGTCAGTGCTATTTGAGGTGCATTCTTAGCCAGTCAGGCTTTGGACAAGTGAGTCTTCCATACAGCTTATCTATGTACACTTTTCAGATGATGCGGCCACACCTACTGTCACTGTGTCTGAGTTGTCCTGTTTTCTTCTTTTCAGCAGGTGGTGAATTTTATGTAGGAAAAAAAGCACTTTGATAATTTTGGAAAGTAGTAAGAAAGCAATATAGAAAGATATTCAAAACCATTTGTCTACCCCAAACCTCTCTATCCTTTAAATGAGACTGCAATACCGTCTGTGAATTATGTGTTAGTTACACCAAATCAAGGCCCAAACCTTTTAGAAGTTAGCCATACACTCAACATCTTGTCAGAAATCAATTAAATGGGAAATGGTGCATTTCAATAAACGTGCTTATTTGAATGACCTGGTTTCTGAAAAAGAAGTCCAACACATTACTGTTTTTAAAGCTTGTTGGTTAGGGGCTGGCAAGCTTTAGTGATCATGTAAAAGTGTTGCCAGGTGGCAAATTATCATTGCAGTGCCCTTTGCATCCCTGATTCTGGTGTAGGATTCAAGACATAATAGGCTCCTCTTTAACCTGTTTTTCATACGTTGAGAAGAAAATCAAGAATTCAGGGACATCTTTTTGTGAGCAATGTGTACGCATTGTCAAGGATTCAAAGTGTCAGTAATTAGATTCTTATGTTCAGTAGATAAACGTCATGAACATCTTCCTTGGAAAAAATTACCAGCAATAACACCAATGTTTAGAATATTAAAATTCTATATTTACTAAGTATTTTGTTTATCTATGGTTCTCATGGGAGTATTGTCAGCACAAATGGTATAACTTTGCATGTATATATATATATATATATATGTGTGTGTGTGTGTGTGTTGTATGTATGTATATATGTGTATATGCATTATGTGTATATTTGTGTGTGTATGTGTGTATATATACTAATATGACTCCTTGAGTCTTTTTCAAACAACCTATGCATTATACTCCCTCTTGGGTAGTGGGTCAGGGTGGTCAAATGGCTGCCAGAAACAAATAGGCTGTTGTTGTTAACCTCAGTTGCCTCTCAGAGGTTGAAGATAAGTACCTATTGCTAAACACACTACATTCTTAGGACTCTCATTATTCAGATGGATCTAACCTGAAAACTTCCTTCATGCAGTCTAGATTCCACTATATTGGAAAATTGAAAAACAAGATAAGTAATATCATATCCTGTTGTGATGCCAATGGATCCCAATTATAACCAGGATGGCAGGATATCCCTAAAGCAGCAATAGTAGAATTCACATTTTTCTGGTTACCAACAGTTGTCTAAATGACCTTACAGTCCATCCAATGCAATGGAGAATCATGCCTAGCACTAGAAACTCAGCCAATCACCAAGACAAATGCAATCAAGGATCCTAGAAGAAAACATACTACCACCACTATGATAGACCAGCACAACTCCTTATCTACATTTCAAATCTTATCCTTTCACCCCTCGTAAAAGAAACTTTTCTTTACAGAAAATAGGCCATTGCAGAATTTCACAATTGGGCATGATGCAAAGATCAGTGGATTGTGTGAGCCATGATTCAATGAATACATCTGCAATACAGCTCTTGTATCCATGACTCAGGTGACAACAGAGAAGAGTGGGAGCAGAAAGACCATAAGAGACAGGGCAACAGGTAGTCTGTTTTAATATTGCCTCTCCTAGAAATGGCTATAAAAACAAGACCTGAAGAATGACAATAACAATAGACACATTAATATGGAGGAGAAAAAGATCTCATTGTACCAACCCTAGACAAAGAACTAAAGGCATCTAATGACTGTGGAGAGAGGAAGAATTAGCCTTTCCCAGAGATGACCCCTTAGTTAATCATCAAATACAACATCATCAGCCCTGAAGCCATACACATAATAACAACAAAAAATGAACTCAGCAAGTTGTTTTCATATATTTGGTCATATATATAAAACACATGCCCATAGGAATGTGTGTCTCTAAAACAGGAATAATTAAATGAAACTAGGCTATCAATATGAAAGCAATGGGATATGGAATGGAAGAGGCTGGAGGAAATGGAAGGGGAATATGATATAATTATATATTAGTTAATTATTTAAATCCATATTTAAACACTTGTTACAGATACCACTGTCCATCTCCGAAGGACATTCCTACCCTCCAGGCCATCTAACACATTCCTTTCAGATTTTTGTTACATTAATTTTTCAGTTTAAGATGGTATCTTTTTATGAAGATAGTCCTGGAAGCAGAGACAATGTCTATACGTACCTCTGTATGAAGCTATTTTTATGGTGACTGTCATAGAAAACTTTAGCCCACACTCCATTTGGGAGATTTAGCTTAAGAGCCCAGCAAGTGGTCTGCTTTATCCTTCTCTTTAAAAGAACTATTTTTCCACTTCCAGAAATGCATAGATACTCCTGACAGAGATAATATTTAATGTAAAATAAATGTTTTATAAATCTTAAATAATGTAGGTTTATATCATTAATCCCCAAAGTTAAATGCTCTGTTACAGTTCTGGATATTATAATAAAAACAGTACAGTAATATCAAGTCATATATGTCTAGATAAGCTTGAAAGTTTAACTTTTTTTTCCTTTTAATAAAACAAGTACATAGTTTACGGAAATGTGAGTTCCTAAACTTCAGCTGAAGGGTACATTATCTTTCCCCCTAAAACACCGAGATCATCCTGCTCTCCATACTTGCCCTCTCTCTTTCTTTTCATTTCAGAATCCACTTCTAGGAAAGAGTCCGAGCTGCTTTCCTTGAGATGTTTAAATCATCATTAACAGCTTATCTCTATTCAGGATGAAGTCATCCCCAGGGCAAACTTCTGTCCTACAAGAAATTTAGAAATTCATTTATATTGTCCCATTTAAGAACAAATAACAATTACTCAAAATGCCCATGCCTTGTTTGTCTGTGTTTATAAATGGGGAGGGTTAGGCCTCTTTTGTCAGTGTACATTTTATTTATTTTTTGAATAATTCTCTGTGCATATGTATGTGAATCTTTGCATATATGTGTTTATATTTTGTACATGTAGTCACGTATGCAGGCACACCAATGAAAACTAGTTAGCACTGGTTTTAGTAAGTGCCTGAAAAATCTTCCCCACCCCACTTTTTAGTGTACTCATTCTTGATTGGTTGTTTGTATATATGATACCTTTCCAACTAAAGTTCTTTTCCACACACATGAAAAATTAGTCTTAAAGATTATATTTCTATATTTAAAATATATAAGTTATATGTATACTATTTGGAATGAAGGGAAAAATCACCTAAACCACAAAACTATAAATTTACAACACCCTTGAGGGGCAGAAAAATGTTGAATAAATGAAAATAAAACAAAACCCAAATTTTTGTTTTCTACCACCCAACACTATTATATTCTGACTCTGTTACCAGATTCCTTTCCTCAAGAGAAAATTAAACTAAGTGTGAATGTGTGATACTTGAAAAATTCCACTTTTGAATTCTAATTTTCTTAGAAGGGATGCACCACACTCAGAAATTCACTTGCAATAACTTGATGAATTGAAATACCAATTGCTTTTTCCTGATGTTTTGCTGGAAGCTCAACCTGTTGATGGACATAATTCACTCCTAGCAGGAGCTAAATTTGGGGACTGTACGGGCAAGATGAACAAAGCTCAAATGTCTGGCAGTAGCAAACAGGAAGATTGTTTTGAAACAAAATAAAGTAAGAAGAAATAAAATTCAAGCAGATACATTGCAAAACACACATGTGTTTGCTAAATATTGATGAATTACATTTTCCCTCTGTTTTTATTATTATTCTTCAGAATAATAGCTAGAGTTTTAAATGTGAAATATCCCTATTTTCTCTGAAATTATACTTTATCCTCCCTGCCCCCCAGTACCCTTGAAATAGCCCCACTTCCATATATTCTTGCTAATCAGAATATCTCATATGCTTCCTTCTTACAGTTTCTCTGTCACTCCAGTTTTCTCATACAGACATGCAGATACGCACACCTAAAAGTTACTACATAAACCTACAAAAGTGTAAGAAAGTTTGTTTTAGATGCTTCTCCTCCTCCTGATTCTTCCACACCCTCCCCTCCCCACCACCACTTTCTGCTATCTTGTCACATGAGCCCTTGTCCACTCCTTCCTTAACATCTCTTATTACCCACTCTCGGTTTCCTTTGTAAATTTTGAAAGATTGAATCTGCATTTGTACACATTATAAACATGTATGCCTTACAAGCGAATATCTGCATCTTAGAGAGATGATAGATTTTTGTCATTCTGATTTGGACTCATCTCAATTAGTGTGAAGAATTTTGCAGATATTTTGCTGGGCATTGCACTGAATTTATAGATTGATTTTGGTAAGATTGCCATTTTAACTGTGTTAATTCTACCTACCCAAGAGCAGGGGAGATCTTTCCATTTTCTGTTGTCCTTTTTAATTTCTTCCTCCAAATATTTAATGTTCTTGTCATATAGGTCTTCCACTTGCTTGATTAGAGTTACTCCAAGATTGTTTTATGTTATTTGTGGCTATTGTGAAGGGTCTTGTTTCTCTGATTTCTTTCTTTACTCATTTATCATCTGTGTAAAGGAGGGCTACTGATTTTTTCTAGTTAATCTTGTATCCTAATACATTAGAGAAAATATCACATTGAGTAAGGTAACCCACAGACACAGGAAGACAAATATAATATGTACTCACTCATAAGTAGCTTTTAGACATAAAACAAAGAAAAACCACCTACAATTCACAATCCCAGAGAACCTAGACAATAAAGAGGGCCCTAAAAGGGACATATGTGGATTTAATCTACATGAGAAGAAAAAAATAACAAAATCTCCTCAGTAAATTGGGAGCCTTGGGATCAGAAGAGAAGGTAGAAGAGGAGGGGAAAGGAAAGGATGGGAATGGACAAAAATATATAGCTCAATAAATATAATTTAAAAGTATATTTAGTAAAGTATAGGGATTCTTAGCTAATAAACAGAAAAATAGAATTAAAAAGAGAAATACAATTAGAAATGCATTACAAATAAACTTTTCAAAAGAAAAATAAATTAAATATAGGGTACAGCAGAATTGTTGCACTAAGAACCAAAATACAACATTTCCAAGACTCTCTAGTCTATTCCTGTATCCTTATGTCATAATCTCATAGGATACAGAGATGCTCAAATACTCCTGGACAACAATACAAATCAATAAAAAGAATCACAATTGTTGCTTGTTTGTTTTTCCATTTTCTAGTCTTTAAAAATATCAAAAGACAGAATGATTTAGAAAGAACATCACAATTTTGATAAGAAATCAGAAATAGGAGAGGTATATCTCCCTGAGGCTAACTTTTACTCTGCTGTACTCTGTCATAAAATAAAAATTATTCTTACAAAATAGTAAAGCTGTGTGTGCTACAAAGGGTAGGGCTTGTCTTCTAGACTCCTCTATCTCCACTCCATGGCCGCTGTTCTTCTTGTTGCTCATCCCATGGTACTGGCATCTGCAAATGCTGTGGTTCCTTGTTGCAACTGAGTTGTGTTTTTTTCAATAGCCTCTCCTGGGCTCTCTTTAGGGACTCTATCTCTGATACATGGTGCCAAGCCTCATCTGCTCACCATGACCTCTTCATGCCTTCACAACCAGTACCACCTCGGTGACTCTTCTACCAAGTCTATTTGCCAGCATAAGATGCAATCTTGGCTGCAATCCGAAGACAGCTTTCTGCATGCTGTTCCTGAGGAAACACTTCCCAGAAGACTTACCTTGGTGATGCTGGTTTCTTCTTAATCACCACCAAGTCTCAGCTCCAGCTGAACAGCATCAATCACTCCAGTGACGCAAAGGCTTCACTTTAGTGCTTGTGGTCTCCTGTTAATCACAGTGGCTTCTTCAGCCACAGGTGATCTGCATTGATTTTTCCCTGAAAAGCAAAGTTTTCACATTAGTGATTCTGGTCTCCTTTTAATCACAGCATTTTCTTCCGCTCCAGATGACCAGAACCACAGGTTCCTCACACAAAAGTCTCAGTAGGGCTTCCATCTGAAACTTCTCACTTCAGGCTTCCAGTGTCTGCACTGTTCTCAATATTCTTATCTTCCAAGCTTCCACAGAGAATCTCAACAAACTTTGAACACTTAGTGGCTTTTGCAGCCCAAAGTTCAATTTCCTACAATCCTCCCCAAAACACATGTTCAAGTCTGTCACAGTCATGCCCAATAATCCTGGTACAAACACATGTCCAATAATATGGTTTCTGTTGCTGTGATGAAATGCCACAACCAAAGAAACTTGAAAAGGATAGGGTTGATTTGGCTTCGACTTCCATATCACTGTTAATCATTGAAGGAAGTCAGGACAAGAACTCAAACAAGACAGGAACCCAGAGGCAGGAACTGATGAAGAGGCCAGGGAGAGTTGCAGCTTACTGGCTTGCTTTCCCTGGCTTTCTCAGCATACTTTCTTATAAAAACCAGAATCACCAGCTCACAGAAGGTTTGATTCACAATTGAGTGGGACCTCCTTTACTATTTAAGACCTACAGGCAGATCTAAAGTCTGATTAAAATGGAGCCATTTTCTCAATTGTGACTCCTTCCTCTCTGATGTTTCTTGCAGGTTGTCACAGTTTCCATACACATACACAGAAATTTACTTTCTTGCTGCTGAACTTGACTGGTTATGAGACAAGTCTTAGCTGTGTTTATTTCCTTCTTCCCAAAACCTGATTGCTGTTCATAATTTTTTTCCAAATAAAATCCATGTCCTTTAGCATCCTTTCCAACCATGTCAGACAAACACAACTATCAGTGTCACACGTCAGATCCTATCATTTTCTACAATGGCACAAGCTTCCTCTTTATGTATGCCACAGTCTGCTCTTCTTGTTGCTTCTTCAATATGGGTCACATTCTCCTGTTGTAGAGCTAGAATTTCAACTCCATTTTTCCCTAATGATGATAACTGATGAGTAGATTTATTTTCATCTCTTCATCTTCTTTCCTGAAGTGTCTGTGCAGGTCTTTCATTCATGTCAACATCAGATGGCTTATTATAGAATTTCCACAGTCTATGGTAACAGTTTCAATCTAGCAACATTCTCATGAGCAGAGTTTATGTTTATCTTTACTGATGTCTAATTCTTTAAGTATCTTTTGTGGACTGAAGATTTTAGGTTATATAAAAGTCATTGCCATACTCAATTGACATAACTGTCACTCTGTCAGTGAAAATTCTGTTGTTTTGGGCTAGTAATGAGAAGCAGATCAGGACAATGGTGATTGGTAGTCATTGGGGATAATGGCATATAACTTGACTGTGGATGGAACTACAAATGTCCTAAACTGTGGTAGTTATGATGGAAAGAAAGTTATCAGCCTTCTTATGTTTATAAGAAAAATAGGCAAAGGCCAGCATGTAGAACTACACACACACACACACACACACCACAAAATCAAACAGAACAATCAAAAGAACACAGTCAGAATATTGAGATATTTCAAAGAGGTATAGATTGAGGAAGACTAAGTAATTTTGTGTAGATTTTTAAAGTAATACAACAAAAAGAATATTAACTGTGTTTTGTGATTTTTGGAACATGTGCATATCACATAGAAATCACTCAGTATTAGCCATAGCCATGGTATCTGGTGTCTTTTTTATAATATCAGGTGCATTCAGAAAAAAAAAAACCTGAGATATCATAGCAATGTCTTCTACCACACTTGCTTCTTTATTACAGCTTTTTTTCTAAGAACCGAAAGCAATCATTAGAAGTCAGAGCCAATTCTCATTGACCTCCATCGGGGATGATGAACTGGACAACATCTGATTTAAAACATAGTAAATGAACACAGATGTCTCCAACCAATTAGAGTAGTTCTGTTGGCAAGGGATCCCGTGTAGGTTTTTAGAGAGCATTTGATTTTGTGCCATTGGAGTTCGAGTGTGCATCAGTCATCTAACAGGTGGTGACTGCTGAGTCCCTGGTTTTATCTGAAAAGGAGTTACTGAAGCATCTCTCATCTACCTGAAAATTGTTACTAAATAAATCATGTCATCAGGATCATGGTCAGCAAAACAAGGGTCTAGAATTCCACAAAGCACTGATGTCTAATCCTAAATCACTTTTTGGGAAGCCCTCACAAAACCCCCAAATGAGTCAGGATCCTGGATTGCATTTTCGATTGTACATTTATTTGCCCTTATTTATGCTTGTGATTATGCCATTGGGGTTCATAGTCACCCCCTTTATTCAGAGAGGATTCTAAGATACTCAAGTAGTTTAAATTATGGTTAATACTAGTTATTAGTAATACCAACAATATAATAGAACACTTATCATAATGTACTCTAATCAAGTTTTTAGCATAACCACCTTGGTGTTTTATGGTCATTATTAAACAGAGTAATTGAAGTAAAATACTGTGACATCACAACCATTCTTTAATGTCTTGATCAAGACAACTAGTAAGTAAGTAATAAGTAATGAGAAAAAACTGACTATTCTAGTTCATATTCTGTTTGTGATAATACACTATGCCAAAAGTAATACACTCTGGCAACTTGGAGGATAAGAGTTTATTTGACCTACACTTTCCAGTAAAGATTGTCACTTAGGGAAGTCAGAGAAGAAACTCAGGCAGAAGCAGAGGCAGAAACAATAGATGCAGCTCCTTAATAGCCCACTGTCTCTCACTTGCTCATGGAGCTTTCTTATGCAGCCATGGCCCACATGCCTAAGGATGGCACCATCTAAAGTGGTAGGCCATTCTTTATCAATTGGCAATTAAGAAAATACCTCCCAGACATGGCAATAGGCCACTATAGTAGAAGCCATCCTTCATTTAAGTTTCCTTCTTTCCAGGTGTGTCAAGTTCACAACCAAGATTAACAATCACAGAACACATGCTAAAGAAAATGTTGATACAGATCTCTAGTATGACAGAAAAAGATGTAGGGATATGTTGTCTTGAAAACCAGAATAGCCCCTAATTTATTATTCATGATTTATCATTTTTATAATTATGTTTAATATTTTTGAACTACATTGGATTAATAACAGGATCATGAAAACAAAACGGTAGCTAAGTAGACTATTATAATTAAAATTGTATTACAATTGTACTAGATGATCCCCAAGACTTTGATTATAAAGAATAGAAAAATAAAATGCTTATGTAAGAAAACATTTTAGGTTACTTCAGCTGAGTTTGGCTGTACTTCTGAATTTTCTATAAGTTATAAAAGTGAGGGAAACTATGCTCCATGACTCTGAGACTACATAAGAAGACCCGATGACATTTTCAACTGGATTTGCTCAGTCACTCATGACTGAAGGGAGCTACAGGTTTTGTGGATGCCAGGGAGAACAAAAAGCCCAAATGTGGGTACTCTAGTGTGAGAAATGTATGGGCTCTATAGGAAGTTTCCCCACAATTCAAAGTATTTTGGCAAGGGAGAAAGACGGACATCCACAGAAGATACATAACGGTGCCAGATCAGTCAAGCAAGCACACGCAGCATGAGTACCACTGGCTTTCATTCTTAATGCACAGGGGTCCAGTGCCTCACTCTCAGAGCTGAACCACATGCTCTTACATGATTAACTAAAGCAGTTGGCAGCGGGGACTGTAACCTTAGCAGATAGTTTGGCTTTAAGAAGTGTTGACCCTGGACAAATTGGAATTTCTGCCAAGAGGTAGTTTACTTTTTTAATGGAGTTTTGTGATGTTTAGCAATTTGGTGCAGGAAAGACAATATGTTTATGTACCCTTCCCACTTTTAGAATACAATTTTATTCTTTTCTCAGAATTCAAGTACCTTGAACTGACTTTCCTGTCCTATGGTATTTATCAATAGCATATGAGGATAAGATATATTAGTTTTACAATTATCAACATTTCAATTAGTTAGTGTGGTAAACATGACATGCATGCAATCACAAAATAACTGTAATAATGGCTCCTAGGGCTGTATAGTGCAGTACCACTTTTTCGCCTTCCAAGTCATTGCTCTGAAAGATTGGGAAAAAGGTCATTTATTCCTGAATTTTCAGCTAACCCATTGGATAAAAAAAGGTAGTCCTCGAAGAGCCTCTTCAATTGTCCACTAAATAAGTATATTATTGGGAGTAAAATCATATTATTTCCCGCCAAGCATAATTTAAAATCCTCCTTCTCTGTTAGCACCATTTCAAATGCAAGACCCTGTACACTCATGCCTTCTCTCTAACTTACTAGATATTCTTATAGGCAACTCTGGTATAATTGATAAATCTCTGTTGATTATTATATTTATAAATGGCAGCTAGAATACATCCATTCTAATCCTACAGATGTTTGGTTTCTAGGCTTAAATTTGTTTGTAACTTCCTATAGAGCCAACATGTCTTCAAAGAACTTGTGCATTGACCACTTAGCATAGGAGTTAGATTCTTTAAGAGGGGAAGTTTGAAGGTCAAAGCAAATGATAACACAATTGAATCAGTGCCCAGATACCATTTAGGTGGTAGGCTTGTCTGAAGGATCCATTATTCACAGTGCCCTTTATATGTCACTATCTTATTAAGCTCACTATTACTGTGATGAAACACCATAACCGAAAGCAACTTGTGGAGGAAAGGGTTTATTTCGCTCACAATTGCATGTAACAGTTCATATGAAAAACAGAGAAGGAACTCAAGCAGGGCAGGAATCTGGAGGCAGGAGCTGATGTAGAGGCCATGGAGAAATGTTGTTTCCTAGCTTGCTTGCTTTACTCAGCCTGCTTCCTTACAGAGCCCAGAACCACCAGTCAAGGGATGGGACTATCCACAATGGAGTGGACCTCCCCATTGATTACTAATTAAGATAACACTTTACAGCTAGATATTATAGAAGCACTTCCTCAATTAGGGTTTCTCCTCTCTGATGATTCTAGTTTATCTAATGAGTACAGTCACCTTGACAGACATCAAGTACAGAATATTCCTATTTGTCCTTTTGTTGCCTGAAACATTTAGGATTGGCACAAGCTCCAACACTGACCACTGGACAAGAGAATCCATGCCCCTGTCATGTGACTCGGAATAATTCACTCTTCCTTTTGAAAAGCAGGATATTCCCATGAGCCCAGCAGGGACAGAAGGGACAGAATCTGGTAATTCTTATTTCTTTATGCATCTTTGAATCTTGTAGCAATACCAACATGCAATTTTCGTGGGTGAGGTTTGTGTCCCATCCAAGAGGAAAAAAGTATGACTTCAGCCTAAGGATGTTCTGTCAGGCAAGCATAACAATCAGTCATGTGCACATGTACTGTAATTTCAATCCATTCCAACCAAGTATTTGACTCTCCATAACCAGTTTCTATTTCTAACATCTGTATCAAGTTCTCGCAATGTGAAACTCGGCATGCATCAAATTTTATATTAAGGGTTTGATGAGTTTCATTTATACGAATCACTAAGCTAATAGGAAAAGAATATGAAGGAGCATTCTGAACAGTATTTCTACCTTACTTGAAGAGTCTCTATTTCTTGTATAATATAATCTACCTCGTATACATGAGACTTCAGAGATGAAGGTAACCAAGGATCTGGGTTTGGGGGTGGGGTGCTACTTATTTTCCATCAGAGAAGGTCTGTAGAGACTATACAACATTTAATAGGAAGAATTTAATAGGAATGAACACTCACATTTCTCTGTAGAGCTATATGTATCCTAAGAAAAGAATAGGTATATATCTAATCCTCATACACTTTATTGTCTCACATTTTCTATTTTCTTTGTTTGGGGACATCATGGGGTGTGGTCATCCACATAGATCTCCAATGCTTTCAGCGACTCTTGTAGTTTTCAGTAAAACGACTCCCATTCTTCAGTCTTTATTAAACCATGTCATCATTTAATCAAAGACAATATTGACCACCTAAGCAGCAATAGCATCTGGAAAGGGGAGTCCTCTACCCACTTGGAGACATGGTCATTCTGGATACAGTGAGAGTCTCATTTCAGGACACCTCCCACGTGGTCTTTGTCTTTTCATTATCTACACTTGCATTTACTTTGGTAAGTCACACATTTCCTCACATAGTTGTTTAGCAATGGCATAGAATAACTATCAACTATAACTTTTATGTTGTATCATTCATAGCCTGAGGCACATCTTGGTGCCACTTTTTTATAAAATGTGTACTGATTAGAGTCCAATTTCGGAAGATTTCCTGGCCTCTCAAATCAACAAGACAGGTGATTTATCAGAGAAGTTTCACTGTCCCCTAGGCTCTGTCTGTTCCTATCTTTGTGTTGCTGATTTATTTTGATTTGGGTTTTCTGTTATTTTCTAGAGCTGAACAGTATCTCCACATCCAGAATTACAGCCCTGAGGAAACAGAAAGAACTTCCTATGGTGGGGATCACTTCCCAGAATCTCCAGTCATTTAGTAAGGGTCCCATACTGGACACTCTCCAATAAGAATTAGATCTGGGGAAATTCCTTTGTCCTCAATAGCCTGCCTGCAGCAAGCAGGGTAGGCACTTTCTTTACGAGCTACCCAACCAGCAAGGAGAGCTGATCTCGGCACCAGGAGAACCATCTCGGGGTGAGTGAGTTTCTGACCAGCTGCTGCAGCACGGGTCAAGGAACTATTTCCTGCAGGGCCTATACACCAGCATACTGCCTCTCTCTTCCTACCTCACCCAGCGTGCAGCCAGAACCCTCCCCCACTTCTCTCTCCCTGCCATCTCTGGGCAAATAACATCACCCAGCTCAGCCTGTCTGGGCGCTGGGGCCGAATCCGGAGGGCAGCCGGGCAGGCGCGAATTCCTTTGTCCTCAACAGCCTGACTGCAGGAAGCAGGGTAGGCACTTTGTTTATGAGCTACCCAACCAGCCAAGGAGAGCTGATCTAGGCACCAGGAGAACCATCACTGGGGCACCTAGAGAGCCATCACGGGACAGTGCCATCACTGGGAAGGTACATCAGTGGGCAAGGAGACCTGATCCTGTAAAAGAAGATCCTTAGGGGAGCATTCGGAGGAAGAGATGAGCAGGCGCCAATGCAAGAATTTACGCAACAATCTGAAAAACAACATGAAACCACCAGAACCCAGCAACCCCACAACAGGAGGACATGAACACCTTAATCAAGAAGAAGTAGAAAAAATGGAATCTATGAAAGTGATTGACATCCTTAAACAGCATGTAAAAAATGCCCTTATGGAAATGGATGAGAAGTATAACAGAAAGTTTGAAGAATTGAATAAAGCAGTGAATGATACCCTAGGAAACCAAGGAAAAACAATCAAACAGATAATGGAAACAGTTCAAGACCTGAAAACTAAAATGGAGACAAGGAAGAAAACACAAACAGAGGGCCAACTGGACATAGAGATTCTAGGTAAACGAATAGAAACTACAGAAACAAGTATAACCAACAGAATACAAGAGATTGAAGAAAGAATCTCAGATGCTGAAGATACCATAGAGAAAATAAAAGCACTGATCGAAGAAAACAGCCAATCCAACAAGCTCTCATCACAAAACATTCAGGAAATCTGGGACACAATAAAAAGACCAAACCTAAGAATAATTGGAGTTGGAGAAGGAGAAGAAGTGCAGCTCAACGGTCCAGAAAATATATTTAATAAAATTATAGAAGAAAACTTTCCCAACCTAAAGAAAGATATACCTATGAAGACTCAAGAAGCATACAGAACACCAAATAGGCTGGATCAAAAAGAACATCCCCTCACCATATAATAATCAAAACACAGAATATACAGGTTAAAGAAAGAATATTAAGGGCTGCAAAGGAAAAAGGCCAAGTTACTTATAAAGGTAAACCTATCAGACTTACACCTGACTTCTCTTTGGAAACCATGAAAGCCAGAAGGTCCTGGATAGATGTACTGCAGAAACTAAGAGACCATGGATGCAAGCCCAGACTACTATACCCAGCCAAGCTTTCGTTCACTATAAATGGAGAAAACAAAATTTTTCAAGATAAAAACAAATTTAAACAATACGTAGCCACAAATCCAGCCTTACAGAAAGTAATAGAAGGAAAGTCACAAACCAAGGAGTCCAACAATGCCCACAATAACTCAGACATCTAGAGTCCCTTCACTAGCAAAACTCAAAGAAGAGAAACACACAAACTCTACTACTAGAAAAATGACCAGAATGAACAACCACTGGACATTAATATCACTTAATGTCAATGGACTCAACTCATCTATAAAAGGCACAAGCTAAGAGATTGAATACGAAAACAGGATCCAACATCCTGCTGTTTACAAGAAACACACCTCAAACACAAAGACAGGCAACTACTCAGAGTAAAGGGCTGGGAAAAGGCTTATCAAGCAAATGGACCTAAGAAACAAGCGGGGTGGCCATACTAATTTCTAACAAAGTTGATTTCAAACTTAAATCAATCAGAAGAGATGGAGAGGGACATTTTATACTCATAACAGGAACAATTCATCAGGAGGAAGTCTCAATCCTGAATATCTATGCCCCTAATATAAAAGCACCCACGTACGTAAAAGAAACATTACTAAAACTCAAGGCTGCCATCAAACTGCACACACTAATAGTAGGAGACTTCAACACTCCTCTTTCACCAATGGACAGGTCAATCAGACAGAAACCTAACAGAGAAATAAGAGAATTAATGGAGGTAATGAATCAAATGGACTTAACAGACATCTATAGAACATTCCACCCAAATAGAAAAGAATATACCTTCTTCTCTGCAGCTCATGGAACCTTCTCGAAAATTGACCACATCCTAGGTAACAAAGCAAACTTCCACAGTTATAAAAAAATATTCGTAACCTCCTGCGTCTTATCAGATCACCATGGATTAAAGTTAGAATTCAACAACAATGCTACCCCCAGAAAGCCTACAAACTCATGGAAACTGAACAGTCAACTACTGAACCACACATGGATCAAGGAAGAAATAAAGAAAAAAATTAAAGTCTTCCTTGAATTCAATGAAAATAAAGAAACAACCTACTCAAACTTATGGGACACTATGAAAGCAGTCCTGAGAGGAAAGTTCATAGCACTAAGTGCCCACATAAAGAAAACAGAGAAAGCACACGTTGGAGACTTAACAGCCCACCTGAAAGCTCTAGAAAAAAAAGAAGCAGACTCACCTAAGAGGAGTAGAAGACTGGAAATAATCAAACTGAGGGCAGAAATCAATAAAATAGAAACACAGAAAACAATCCAAAGAATCAATGAAACAAAAAGCTGGTTCCTGGAGAAAATCAACAAGATTGATAAACCCCTATCCAAACTAATCAAATGGCAGAGAGAGAGTATGCAAATTAATAAGATCAGAAATGAAAAGGGGGACATAACCACAGACACAGAGGAAATTCAGAGAATAATTAGATCTTACTACAAAAGCCTGTATGCCACAAAACTGGAAAATGTTGAAGAAATGAACACTTTTTTAGATAAATATCATATACCAAAGCTAAAGCAAGACCAGGTGAATGATCAAAATAGACCTGTTAGTCGCAAAGAATTAGAAACTGTTACCAAAACCTCCCTACCAAAAAAAGTCCAGGACCAGATGGTTTCAATGTGGAATTCTACCAGAAGTTCCAAGAAGACCTAATACCTATACTCCTTAATGTATTTCACAATATAGAAACAGAAGAGTCATTGCCAAATTCCTTTTATAAAGCTACAGTTACTCTGATACCAAAACCACACAAAGACTCAACCAAGAAAGAGAATTACAGGCCAATCTCACTCATGAACATCAACGCAAAAATCCTCAACAAAATACTGGCAAACCGAATCCAAGAACACATTAGAAAAATTATCCATTTTGATCAAGTAGGCTTCATCCCAGAGATGCAGGGCTGGTTCAACATACGGAAATCTATCAATGTAATCCATCATATAAATAACCTGAAAAAAAAAACATATGATCATTTCATTAGATGCTGAAAAAGCATTTGACACAATTCAACATCCCTTTATGATAAAAGTCTTGGAGAGATTAGGGATACAATGGACATACCTAAATATAATAAAAGCTATTTACAGCAAACCGACAGCTAACATCAAATTAAATGGAGAGAAACTCAAAGCAATCCCACTGAAATCAGAAACACGACAAGGCTGTCCACTCTCTCCATACCTCTTAAATATAGTGCTGGAATTGTTAGCAATAGCAATAAGACAACATAAGGGGATCAAGGGGATTCGAATTGGCAAGGAAGAAGTTAAACTTTCATTATTTGCAGATGATATGATAGTGTACATAAGCGACCCCAAAAACTCCCCCAAAGAACTCCTACAGCTGATAAACACGTTTATTAATGTGGCAGGATACAAGATCAAGTACAAAAAATCAGTTGCCATCCTTTACACAAAGGATATGGAAACAGAGAGGGAAATCAGACACGCATCACCTTTCACTATAGCCACAAACAGCATAAAATATCTTGGGGTAACTCTAACCAAGGAAGTGAAAGATCTATTTGACAAGTACTTTAAGGCATTGAAGAAAGAAATTGAAGAGGATACCAGAAAATGGAAGGACCTCCCTTGCTCTTGGATTGGGAGGATCAACATAGTAAAAATGGCAATCCTTCCAAAGGCAATCTATAGATTCAATGAAATCCCCATCGAGGTCCCATCAAAATTCTTCACAGATCTTGGGAGGACAACAATCAACTTTATATGGAAAAACAAAAAACCCAGGATAGCCAAAACAATCTTATACAATAAAGGAACTTCTGGAGGCATTACCATCCCTGATTTCAAACTCTATTACAGAGCTACAGTAATGAAAACAGTGTGGTACTGGCATAAAAACAGAGAAGTCGATCAATGGAATCGTACAGAAGACCCGGATTTTAACCCACAAACCTATGAACACCTCATTTTTGATAAAGGAGCTAAAAGCATACAATAGAAGAAAGAAAGCATCTTCAACAAATGGTGCTGGCACAATTGGATGTCAACCTGTAGAATTATGAAAATAGACCCATATCTATCACCATGCACAAAACTCAAGTCAAAATGGATCAAAGACCTCAATATCAATCTGAACACACTGAACCTGATAGAAGAGAAAGTGGGAAGTACCCTACAACAGTTGGGCACAAAAGAACGCTTCCTATGTATAACCCCAGCAGCACAGACATTAAGGGAAACATTGAATAAATGGGACCTCCTGAAACTGAGAAGCTTCTGTAAATCAATGGACACTGTCACTAAGACAAAAAGGCAACCTACTGACTGGGAGAAGATCTTCACCAACCCAGCAACAGACAAAGGCCTGATCTCCAAAATATATAAAGAACTCAAGAAACGAGACTTTAAAACGCTAAATAACCCAATTAAAAAGTGGGGCACTGATCTGAACAGAGAATTCTCAACAGAAGAATTCCAAATGGCCAAAAGACACTTAAGGTCATGCTCAACCTCCTTAGTGATCAGGAAAATGCAAATCAAAACAACTTTCAGATATCATCTTACACCTGTCAGAATGGCTAAAATCAAAAACACCAATGATGGTCTTTGCTGGAGAGGTTGTGGAGGAAGGGGTACCCTCATCCATTGTTGGTGGGAATGCAAACTTGTGCAACCACTTTGGAAATCACTGTGGCGGTTTCACAAGAAATTCGGGATCAACCTACCCCTGGACCCAGCAATACCACTCTTGGGAATATACCCAAGAGATACCCTATCATATGACAAAAGCATTTGTTCAACTATGTTCATAGCAGCATTATTTGTTATAGCCAGAACCTGGAAACAACCTAGATGTCCTTCATTGGAAGAATGGATGAAGAAAGTGTGGAATATTTACATATTAGAGTACTACTCAGCGGTAAAAAACAATGACTTCTCGAATTTTGCATGCAAATGGATGGAAATAGAAAACACTATCCTGAGTGAGGTATCCCAGACCCAAAAAGAGGATGTACTCACTCATAATTGGTTTCTAGTCACAAATAATGGTCATTGAGTCTATATTCTGTGATCCTAAAGAAGCTAAATAAGAAGGTGAACCCAAAGAAAAACATATAGTTATTATCCCGGACACGAGAAGTAGACAAGATTGCTGGGCAAAAAAATGGGAACTTGGGGGTGGGGTGGGATGGGGGTAAGGGGAGCTGGGGAGAGAAAAGTAAGAAGGGGAGAATGGGGGGAGGATTTTGGAAACGGGATGATTGGAAGAAAGGAAGGTTGGATAGAGGAGCAGGGAATCACATAACTTAATTAAGGGAGTCATCTAAGGGTTGGCAAGAGACTTGAACCTAGAGGGGCTCCCAGGTACCCAGGGTGATGCCTCTAGGTAGCTCCTTGAGCAGCTGTGGATAGGGAACCTGAAATGACCCTATCCTATTGCCATACTGATGAATATCTTGCATATCACCATAGAACCTTCATCTGGAGATGGATGGAGATAGAGACAGAGACCAACACTGGAGCATCGGACTGAGCTCTCAAGGTCCCAATGGGGAGCAGAAGGAGGGAGAACATGAGCAAGGAAGTCGGGTCCACGAGGGGCGCACCCACCCACTGAGATAGTGAAGCTGTTCTAGTGGGAGCTCACCAAGGCCAGCTGGACTGTGACTGAAAAAACATGGGATAAAACCGGACTCTTTGCTCATGGCGGACAATGAGGGCTGCTGAGAAGCCAAAGACAATGGCACGGGGTTTTGATCCTACTTCATGTTCTGGCTTTGTGGGAGCCTAGCTAGTTTGGATGTTCACCTTCCTAGACCAGGATGGAGGGGCAAGGACCTGAGACTTTCCACATGGCAGGGAACCCTGACTGCTCTTCGGACTGGAGAGGGAGGGGGAGAGGAATGGGCGGAGGAGGAGAAAAGTGGGAGGAGGGGGAGGGAAATGGGAGGCTGGGAGGAGGTGGGAATTTCTTTTTTTTCTTTTCTTCTTTCTTTCAATAAAAAAAAGAAAAAAAAAAGAATTAGATCTGGGGAGCAAAGCAAAATGATCAGAGTCCAAAGTATTGCTCCAAAGCAGAAAGCTTAACTTCTGCAGAAAGCTACATGGCAATGCCAAATCAAGCAAGCACACGCAGCATGGGGTGTACCGTTTTTTAATTCCTAGTGTAAAGGTGTCCTGTGCCTCATTCTGAGTGGTCAGAACTCAGGCTCACATCATATGCTTAGCTAAAGTGAAGCGGTTGATAAGCAAAATTTAATTTTGAGCCTTCAGTGCAACTTTCAGTTTGACTTCAAGAAGTGTTTTATCCTGAACCTTCAGTAAGTATAACAGTGCTCTTAACTTCTGAACCATTTCTTCAATATTCTCTTATGTGTGAATGTTAGCTTTTAAGCCTTCAGTGTGCATGCTAAACTCCTGATAACGACAGAGGTCAGGTATACAGTAAGGGATCAGGGATGAAGGGAGAATCTTCCAAAGAAAAGGAAATAAAATTTATAACTATGGAGAGATTGGAATCTTGGAAGTGAGGAATGAAATAAGAGGATTAATAAGCATAGTGGAGGTAGAGAGGAAATAAGGGGAGATGGTATAGGGAGGGAAACAAATGTTTAGGGCTACTTGAAGGGTCATACACAAACTTACTCCTGTAGAAGCTTCTTATCTTCTACTCCTGTACAAGATAAGAAATCTAAATAGAATGACAAGATAATGGGAAAAATTTATCAACTAGAAGGTTTTCGCCACCAGGTAAATCAATATTCCAGTTTCAGGAATAGGCTACATCTAATTGAACTATTAGCCAAAGAGGTCACATGAAAACCACCAAACAACACAGGCAATTACCAAGGTTATTGGGTGCTCTTTACAAATTGATGGTAGGGCCCTATTGTGCTATGGGATGTTATTATGTTTTATTTGAATTGTCTGAATTCTGAGGAAGGAGCAACAGCTACTAAAAGATATTTGTTTATAAATGCTGCTGAATTAATCCAAAATAGGTATTATAAAAATACCTTGACTTTAAAATTGAAGTCAAAAGTTATGTTTCTTTGGAAAAGAAGTTTTGCTTTTGTTTCCAGAGGAAATGAGAAGCTGTGGATCCACTCCAGGTTAAGAAAAATCAGGTTTGAACAAGGAATACCCCCTGAGAAATCTCAGATAGGAGCCGATGGCCCAGATGTCTGAGTTCTACATCCAGAACAGATTGAAGGCTGCTGCCTGAGATCATTAAGCCTCACAGTATACAGTCAGGACTTGGTCATAATTCTAAATTTTCTTTAGTTCCCCATAAAATTATCAGTGCCCCCAATCAGCAGGAAGTGCCTGGAAAACTACGCCCGTATACCACCCCCCCAAATGGACTATGGATATTTTACTTTGTGTAGATGTTTGTTATAAGCTGTTATGGATAATGGAAAAAAAACAAATGAAGGAGATTTGATTCAGAGTTCTTGTTTTTAAAAAAGGGTATGGGAAGTGCTATAGATAATGGTTTGCACCCTGTCACTTGTATTTTAAATAAATGCTGATTGGCCAGTAGCCAGGAGGGAAGTTTAGGCAGGGTGACCAGGCAGGAAGTAGAGGTGGGGCAATGAGAATTCTGGGAAGAGGAATGTTTCTGTCTGCAGTCATCACCCAGAAAGAGAGGAAGTCAGATACAGAGCAATAAAGATGTGACTCCGTCGCTGAAAAAGGTACCTAGCCACGTTGCTAACATAGCAAAAAATTATGGGCTAATATAAGTTATAAGAGTTAATAAGAATCCTGAGATACCAGGCCATCAATTTATAATTAATGTAGACTTCTGTGTGGTTCCTTGGGACTTAATAATAGTGGGAACTGGGCAGGACAGAAACCTCAGTCAACACTACTGCTGACAAATCACTTACACCTTTCACTAAACAAGGAGAGGTCAAGCTGGTGCGAATTCATTGACATCCTTGACTTCATTGACATGCACTAATAATATAGAAAGAGATTCTGGATGTTACCAGAGGAGAAGGATAGCCCCCAAACCCTCTACAAATCCTGTGCTCTGTGATAATGACACACAAACAGCATGTGCTAATAAACTAGCGGCACAAACATTGTGGAAGTAGCCAACAACTCACTGATTAGATTGAAGGACCATACCATGAGATGGAACACATGGATGAATCTGCTCAGTTAACCAAGCACCTGTAGCTATATAGGCCACATGGATCTAGGCAAAAAAAAAAATAGTGCTAAAGGAGAACGGTTAGTTATAAAATGATTCTAACAACATTCATCCAGACACATAGATCGGTGCCTCATTCAGCCATTACCTTCCTCTTGCAGAAACCCACAACTGGACAAAGTGCAAAGGGTGAGAGGTCTTAGAGTACTCACTCCTAAATAGGATTTCTTCAGCAAACCCTTCCCCCAGGACTCAGGAAGCTATGCCAAAGAATAGCCAGAGAGGAGAGATAGTACGGTACCAAAGGAAGGGTTTTCTAGACACAGCAGGACTGACAGACATAGGAACTCACAGAGACTGCAGCAGCAGGCACAAGACATGCTCAGGTTCAAGCCAGACACGGTCTCGACACAGAGAAGAGAAAGTGGACATGAATTCCCACCCCTCACCAAGAAGCTATCTCCAGTCAGTAACTACTTGCTCAAAACAAAACAAAACCAAATAAACAAACAAATGGTTTTCTCCAATGGAATCTTTCTAGGTATATAAACAGCACCTAAAGGTAAGCAATAGATTCCCAACACAAAACTAAGTCACTGGGGTTGTTGTAGATTTTATCTGGTCCTATATTGCTTTGTTTGGGACTTTTTTTTTTTTGGTCTCATTGGTCTTTTGCTTATTTTGTGAGGGTCTGCCTTTTGTGCTTTTTTATTCTTTGTTTTTCTGTTGTTGCTGATTATGGGTTCTTTTGTTGTTTGTTTTTTGTTTATATATCAACCATTAAAAACTTAAAACTAGTGATATTAATTTAAAATTCCCTTGTATCTCTTTCTTTTGCTTTAAACCTATTTATGTCTATTAATGTATATATAAAACATATATTTTATGATAAAATCAATGTGGCTCAAAATAAAAATATACAATTAGAATTGAAGACTATAGTTGAGGGCTTTACAATTGAGAATGTTGTTATTCACATGTCTTGATAATAATTACCTTTTTAAACACAAGAATATAAGTAGGTGCAATTGTGTTTATGTATACTAAAAATTAACACTTTTAAATGATAACATTGCATAAGTAGATATATATAGGAACAACTGGTTCCAAGTTGTTACAAGGCTGAAATGAATGCCTTTCCAACTAACCTGGGGGAAATAATTCAGTGAAATTAGATCTATCTTTGGAATGATAAATGCTAATTTAAACCTCAAAACAAATATTCCTCCTATCAATACATCAAAGAGAATTACAAGTGAACATCAACTATTTATCTATAATGTGGACAGAGTTTATATGTGATCTGGTCAAAATTGAAGGAAACATCATCACTATATTATTATCATTGTGTTTATTGGCAGAATACATTATATATAATTTACAAATGCCAATTTACAAAATTTATACACACACACGCACACACAGTTGGTTGGAGGTGGC
The DNA here is from genome assembly GCA_902806775.1 of Microtus agrestis. Taxonomy (NCBI): domain Eukaryota; kingdom Metazoa; phylum Chordata; class Mammalia; order Rodentia; family Cricetidae; genus Microtus; species Microtus agrestis. The sequence continues at coordinate 2,840,647 of CADCXT010006976.1, read as the reverse complement.
ACTTGCCTTTAGTCACAGTACTGAACAGCAAAGGCAGGCAAATCTCTATAAGTTCAAGGACAGCCTGGTCTACAACAAGTTTCATGACAGCCAAGGCTACACAGAGAAATGCTATCTTGAAAAACTAATATATGTATATATATATATATATATATATATATATATATATATATATATATTGTTTTAATTGACTATAGTATACAGACCTAATAAGCATAAATTCTGTTAGTTTGAAATGAAAGACTATAACATTTGATCATAAAGGTACTATGAGCAGAAAATTAGTATCCTCGATGTTGTTTAGGAAATGGATTATCAAAACCAATTGGTTCTCTTTCTCAATAAAACACAGGTATATTGCTTATAAATCTTGCTATCTGCAGTATGTAGGTATTGTCAAAAACTTAGTGCATAGAGAAAAACCTCAAACCATCCAAATGACTTAGCAAACCCAAGTCACACAAAAATGATGGACAAACAAAAGCCTCTATGAAGACCATTGGAATTCCCCTATGCCTACTCACAATTCATCATCCATCCATGGCAGTAACAGGGGTATAATCTATCCCCTTTCCAGGGCTTAGAGGAATGTCTGGGAATGGAAGGGTTCCCTCAGCAGCTGCAGAAGATGATGAACCATTTATGAAACTTCACCAGACTGAGATATTTTTTTTTAAGAAATGAACTCCAGGCCTGGCAGTAGTGGCACACACCTTTAATCCCAGCACTCAGGAGGCAGAGGCAAAGGCAGGCAGATCTCCCTGAGTTTGAGGACAGTCTGGTCAACAAAAGCTAGTTACAGGACAGGCAGCAAAAACTACACAGAGAAACCATGTCTCAAAAAAATCAAAAAAATAAATAAATAAAAAAGGAAAAAGAAAAGAAAGAAATGAACTACAAAAAGATAAATGAGACTTATAAAATAGCAAACCCGATGATCTAAAAACAGGGTTTGGTTATTAAAGTATCTCAATTGCAGGGATTAGAAGTCATCTTTTGTACTTCTATTCCCAAGGAACTTGAAGATCCCTATAAAGTGCAGCAGAATGTTCTGACATCATTTTACACAGTTTGCAGCTTATTATTCATTATTAAGGACTTGTATTTGCCCTTGGCTCCTTTCAGAGACTTTCTATGAATACTTGCTAAGCAATTATCTGCTTTAGCAGCAGGAAGGAAATAATAGGGATGAAGGGTGTGATTGAAATTAGCCACTTTTTTTCATTATGAACTTTTTAACTTAGAAAATTCCAACTGCCAATTGTTCTATGTTTCCATTTAATGCTGAGATCAGTACAGTCTCATGGGGTCTAACAACGACATCAACTATGCAGGCATCAGTATCATGTACCCAGGAGTTCCTGTGGGCCCAGAATCTTATTTTAAATTCCTTCTTAAAGAGCATGCACATTGGGGATTCTTTGTCTTTTTTTCTAGCATAAGAAAAAAATCAGATTTTTAAGAATAGAGTATTATGATGATGCTAGGCTAAGTTGACTATCTGGGCTCTCATATGCTGGAAGAGGAATACCATCTTCCCCATTTGAGCTAATCCATGGCTTTTTGCTGTGGTATGCAATGCCAGCCTTTCTTCAAAGCACCTTGGACATGTAAGAGCTTATGGATCAACCACATGAAAGCAAAGAGAAAATAAAACCAAAATGAACTAAGCTTAATCTTGTTGCATCAGAACCAAATCAATGACAAGAACTCTACTTGAGAAATACAACTCCAAGGAAAACAACAAAAATAAATTAGCCTGTATAGTGGTCACGGGAAATAATAAGGTTCAGCCATTTTGAGGGAATATGCCTGCTCCCTGGTGAGGTCTTGGTAAAGTAGAGCAAAGTGTAAAGCAGGGGTGAAAGAAGAGTGAAGTCAGTTCCAACAACGTAAGATGTCACTGCATTGTGAAGCAGGGTATTGGGTAAGGGAAAAGAACACGCCAGGCTGGATAAACTTGGGCTAAGTTGGATAGGCAGTGTATCCGGGACTAAATTTAGCTTTTTGCTTTGTCAACCTCAATTTCCACCCTATAAAATACTGTGAGTGACAACATAGGCTTTCTTAAATTGTCTGTGCATCTAAGGTAGCCAACATAACCTTGACAACAAAACAGAGAGCACAGGTTGTGGGCGGAGGCACATAAGTTCTAGTTTCAGGGAAGATGGTATAAGGTAGGTGATCACACTGAAAGTGTTGAAGAACTAACTCCGATATGGACTTCTCTTCTCTCTTTTTGGCTCTCTATTTTTAAGATTACTAAAAAAGTCTTATTATCAAACTTAGTATTTTGTCTGTAAACGCCTTTACTGAGATTTCAATTAATCTTAAAACAGGACTCATGCCACTTCGTATATTATTCCCTTGCACTTTTTGAAGTGCAAGTGGTAAAGTCACAATAATTAATTACTGAAAGAAATTACACCTTGATCTTTGTAAAAATTACTGCATTATGAGTGCATAAATTATTCTGAAAATGACTGGCAATGAAGTATGAAAAGTCATACTGAAGTCGAGGATATCAACCATTTATTAGTTATTGAACAGGTGTGTGCATGCGTGCCTGCGTGCATGTGTGTGTGTGTGCACATGTGAGAAGGTGTATGGTACAATGTAGTAGAGAAGAGACTGAGCCATCAGTCTTTACTTGGATGTAGTGAGCAGAAGTGTTCTTTGTTTGCCATTTTTTGAACTGTAGCTATCAGCTAAATCAGTTGATTACTTTATGCCATGAGTTTTATTGCAGCTTCTTTTGTTCCTTCACACATCCCGGTAAAAGGAATATTGGCTTACAAGCACAGGCTTCTTTCCTGAGCCAATATCAAAGCGGATACTTTTGTATTCTCCACTGTGGGGAAAAGCGCATACACAGAGAACTGTAATTTATTTGTGTTTTGGGTTGTGTTTGCCACAAAGCAGCAATCATAAATAACAGTAGGCAGAGGACAGAGACACAGCCTTTAATAATATTGTTCTGGGAATACATCATCCAGCATTGAAAATGTCATATAAAATTCATATCCATCGCTGTTTCCAGAGGGGGAAAAGCAGAACAGTTGCACTCCGCAGTCCTGCAGCAATTCTCCTGAAACATGAGAACGATACGACCTGCTCTGTATTCCTTCACACTTGTTTTTGGTATCCAGAGCTATGTTTTGGAGCTCTATTGATTTTCATTTTGGCTGTGGTTGATTAATGCTGCAGGAAGCAGTCATGTGCATTAGGATGGAGCCAGAGAGAAATACCAGTGCGTTTTCTCAAGTCAAAGTGAGGTGGAGGGAGAAGCCAAACCAGTTCACTTAGTGGTTTTATTCGGCAATGCTTGCACACAGTAAAACACGCCGGTGAAGCAAAGAGCCACACAGCCTGGTTAACAGGAAGCTGGACACTCAGTTCTACACTTGCTACTGTTATTAATGATCTGTCACCCATTACAGAAAACCCTATGACACCATCATTCTGCGAGAACTGTCATTACTTTTTATGAGATTTAATCTCTAGGTTAAGCTTGTTCGTGTTCCCTGTGTAAGTTTACTTCCCAGAAGGTATCTTTGTTCATTAGCAGTTGTTCTTTTCCTTGATAAGGATTTTTATTGCTCACTACAGGAAATCTGCAGTTGTAACCATGTAGGGGTGATTGGATTATATGACACTTGTCATCTTGACCTGGCTGGCCCTTGAGTCTGAGAAACTGTTCATCAGTTTAGTATTTTCTCTTGTCTCTTTTGACAGCTGTTTTATTTTCTGTTTTAAATGGTCATCTTCCATCATCAATAATACTCTTTTTTTCATTATATGACTGTTACGTGATGCTCAAAGATTTCTCCAAATCTATTAAAATGCTCAACATGTAGTCATCTAGATAAACAGTCACACAGAATTTATGTGCATTGAAAATTCCCAGTAATTCCAAAAAATAACCAGGGTCTATGAAAATAACAGAACCGTTTAGAGGTTCTGGTCATGTCAAGGTAAGAAAACATTACATTTAACTAAAGTAAAAGTTATGAAAGCTTATTGTAGTGGTGTGGGACTGTAATCTACCTTCCATTGGGGTTGGTATTAGGGTTGACACTTAAGTCAAAGTTTACTTTCATGTTTCTGGATATCCAGTTATAGGTAATACATTAAAAGATTGTTTTTCTTCAATTGACTTGTCTGCTGCCTTTGTTTAAAAATGTGATTATGGACATTATTTCAGCCAAGCGTTCATTTCTGTTCTTCACTGGTCCATGTGACAATCTCTCCCCCAAGAAATGCTATGCTGCCTTCTCACACACACTCACACACACTTGTGTCATATGGTTATTTTCCCCCTGCAGTCTTCATCACAGAACCATTTTAGCAATTAGGGGACTCTGCTTTTCCATGTAACTTTGTGAATACCCACAAAAATTAAAATGTGCCTTGATTTTAATAGGAAATGCATTAAAACCATAACTACATTAGGAAAAACCCAACATCATTAATGTGTTGAGCTTTATAATTCACTCTTCCATTTTGATAATATCAGTAAATGGTGCTAGTTTTTATATCTACTCCTTAGTACTTTTTTATGTAATGAATTATTTATCTCTAAGTACAGACTTATCTGTTCCATACAACTGTTAAAACTTTTTTTTAATTGCTATCGCTAGAATTTCCAGAACAGCATTGAATGGGAACAAAAAGAACAAACACTGTTCTCTGCCCTGCTCTGCATACTATTAAACTGATGAGTATAAAAGCTCCATTGATGGTTTTCTGAAGCTGTACTCTTTCCCTTATATTTCAGGGAGAGTTTAGTCATAGCTAGAGTATGATTTTTGTTGAATTGATCTGTAATTGGTTTTTGCCTGTTTCATCTGTTCCATGGTGACACCAGTTTCAGCAAGATATGAATGAATCGATTTGAACCATCTTTCGCTAGCCAGTGGGTCAGGCAGCCCAAGGTCCGGGTGCCTTCTTTGTTCATTGAGAACATCTAAAACTTCTACTCATGACCTGTTCCTCAAATAGTCGTATCCCCAAATGAGTAACTTCCCTGCCACTTTTGGGAGCTCTCCCTAGATTGATTGTTCTGAAACTCCTTTTCCTTTATTATTATTTTTAATTTTATGCAATTATAATTTAATTACATCATTTCCTATCTCTCCCCTTCCTCCAAACTCTCCCAAATAACCAGTCTTACATTTTTTTTCAAATTTATGGCCTCTTTTTTTCATGAAATATTGTTACATGCATTCATGTATATGTATATACATATATAATCCTAAATACATAAGTACAGCCTTATGTATGTGCACAATGGTACTCCTGCATGCAAGTTTTAAGTGCTAAGTATCTGGTAGTGGAAAACCAATTGGTTTGTCCTCTGGTTAAGACTATATTCATAGATTCCCACCAGCATGAGACACTGAACCTAAACCAAACATGAATAACAAAGCGATATGGAAAATGGAAAGGCCAAGAGACCTCAACCCTATATAAAGTAAGGAACACTGAGATCAGGAAACAGGCACAATTACGATTTGAATTCTGGCTCATCAGTATTGATTAGCTATTCTTTATTTCTTTCTCTCTTTATTTATTCATTCATTCATTCATCCATTCTCTCTCTCTCTCTCTCTCTCTCTCTCTCTCTCTCTCTCCTGTACCACTTTTAATTAATTATTATATTCTTTTACTTCTGAGCTTTACTACAGCACTATCTGTTAAATAGGTATATTTTAGGAATGTTACATTTGGGACGGCATACCCCCCATAACTAGGAGTCCTCATTAGAATGGCACTCATACATTGTAGAGAGTTTCCACTGCACTAGGTGTCATTTCCAGCAATCTCTCCTTATAGTCTATCCCTTCACCCAATTCCTCACTATAGAGTGGGGTTATTATTTGGCAAGAGGAATGGGGTGAAAGGATCCCCCCAAATTATCCAGTTCTGCCTTTAAATTCTATTCTATTTCTCTGGACCAGGGAAATCCATGCATCTCCCTTAGACGCATGCTCATTATGTAACCTCTCTGGATCTATATATTGTAGCTTCATTATCTTCTCTTAGTGGCCAATAGCCACTTAAAAGTGAATACATACCAAATTTATCTTAACTGTTCTTAACTATACCTAAAGATCATTAGGAGTCATTTTATTTTATTTTTCATACCAGCAGTGTTTGGTTTTACCCTAGACCTCTGGGTTGTATATTCTCTGGTTCTTGGTTCCCCAAACAGTGTTGAGTATGGATTCTTTCTTGTTGAGTGATCTTTAAGTAAATTCAGAAATTGATGGGCTGCTCCTACAAGCTCTGTATCACCATCACACTAGCATATTTTTGCAGGCACCACATATTAAATTTCAGCACATATTAAATTTGGAGCTGAGTTTGTTTCCATATTTCTCTTTGAGTAACCTTCAAGTACCTTCCCTCACTAAAGTGTCTTGACCTTAGGATTGAGGGCTCCAGCTCAATTTCTCTATGTTCAATGAATCGTTTGGGTATTGTCCTCCACAGAGGGACCCTCACTTTCACCTTGCAAAGAACAACCCTTTGTCTTAGCAACAGCCTGAGTTGTTTGCAGATTTCAATGGAACCCCATTGGGCAAAAACTCAATTGAAAGCAACCCAGTCCTAACACAGGAAGCTTTGCCTGGAAACAAGAGTTGGCTTGATCTTCTGCTATAGTCATAGATGAGTACCTTATTCCATCATCAGAGAAGCTGTCTTTACAGCCGATGGAAAAGGATTTAGAGACCCACAGACAAACATTAGACTGAGACAGAGTCTAAATGGAAGTTCTCCATCAAATCTTTCCCCCAGAGTTCAGGGTGTCCAGAAAAGACGATAAGAACCAAAGGGGATAAAGGACACTATGAGAGCAAGATACTCTGAATCAACTAAGCTATCTCAAATGAAATCACAGGAACTGAAGCAGCGAGCAAGGGCCTACATGGTTCTGCACCAGATCCTTTGTGCATAAATTAAAGCTATTAGTTTATTATTTTTATGGGACTCCTGACTGTGGGAACAAGTTTGTCTTTGATTCCTGTGGATGCTCTTTGGACTCTTTTCTGCCTGTTGAGTTGCCATGATCTACTTTGATCTGCCTTGATATGATAGTTTCTGCTTCAGCTTATTATATTTTATTTTTGTCATATTTGGTTGTTGTCTTTTGCAAATCTGTTCTATCTAATAAGGGACAGAAAGTGAGTGAAGGTGGAGGGCAGAGGTGGTAGCCATGATCTGAGAGGAGAAGAAGGAGGGGAGGCTATAATAAAGATACATTGTATAAGGAAATAAAATACTTTCAACAAAAGGGAAAAACAGAAATGTTACAGTTATATTCCATAACTTTTGTTCATCATTTTGCCACCACATTTTACTATATATAATCAATTTTCCCAATGTTTTTCAAAATATCATTGGATTTTCTATAAATAAATAGCAACACCTTCTTGCAACGTTGTCAAAAATACAAATGTACAGCCATATATTTAAGTTATTTTCCCTTAGATTTACCCACAGAGGGTTTTTAATTGTCTCGGCCTTTTTCAACTCACTCGTTGCCTTATTCGTCACTAAATGTGGAGCTTTTTGGGGACATTTTCTTCCATTTGCCTTGACTTCAGGCTTGCCACCTTCTCTCAAATGGATGATGAGAAAGAACAGGTGCGTCCCCCCTTGGGTTTGATTGGCTCTTCGGAGAAGCCTTCCATTACTCTCTTTCATGTGGCTGAATGCTGGAGTCCACAGCAATTTCTACTGTAAAATCTTCCAAATGGTAAATGTGATCATGGAATTTCAATCCATCCTTCTATTTTTAGCACTGTTACCGACATTAGTCTGTAACATATGGCCGAGTGAAGGGTAGACCTTTCCCGGGATCTGGCCACACCGTCTGCATGTGTGATATTTTCCAGAAAACAATAAACTCTGGATTTTTCTTAGCAATTTCAAGAAAAGAAGCAAAATTACTCCTTTATATTAGCCTTTCTGTGATAATAATTTTTTTGAGTCATAGTTGATGTTTAATCAACTCTCTATAGGGCGAGGCAGATCAAAGTGACCATGGGCACTGAGGTCCATCCATCCTTCAGGAGATGTGAGATGCCCCTCTGCTCTTTCCATGGCTCCACTCTCTGCTGAATGGTAAGTTCTCCAAATGCAGCCTGCTGGGCATCCATTTCCACCCTGTTGAATTTCTGCCCAGTGTTCTGCCTTTGCCAAAAGTTTGCCAGGCCTGTTGGACAGCTCGTAAGTCCACCCTAGAGGGAGAGAGCGACACAAGGCCCTGTGTTGAGGAATAAACAGCTCTTGTGAGCATCTGGGGTCAAGGTGGGTCCAGATCCATGGAATCTTTGTCTTTTTTCTTCTCTTGGGCCCTGCCAAGCAGCAGTCTCAGGAACAACCATAGGACTGAGCTTCAATGAGTTCTCCTCAGAGGACTGGAGAAGACAGGCTAGGTCTTGGGCAGAGAAAGGAATTTTCAATCAGAGTGTGTTTAAAAGCCTCAAGGGTCCCTGCTTTGCCTGGAGAAATGATTATTCCTAATAAGGACACAACAGTTCCTGTTTATAGTTGCCACAAACATCCCGCACACCACAACCCATTGCAACACACATGCCCAGGATAGGACAGTCTTTTCCATTCAAAGTCTCCTCTGGCTTCCCAGCTGGATTAGGTCCACAACCTTGCTGGCTCCTAGCTTCTGCTCCCCTCTAGAATCAGTAAATTCTCTCATGTCTCTCGGGCTAGACTCTCTGCTATTGGGGAAGCATCTCGGCAGCAGGAATGACCCCCTTTCTTTCTTCTAGGTCTGTGCACATGGTTCTGACTGTAGGCTTACACATGTGAGTAGTGCATACCTATGGCATTTAACAGTGGTCATCTTACCAAAGGTAGGAAGCCTTTAGAGGGTAAAACTGGTCATGATTCCACAGAGATTGTCTAAAAAGAGAATCGATAGAATTCCAATTCTAGACAGGGCCCTGGAAACCCTAGGACGGGTAAGGGGGAAAGTAAAAAAGCCTGGTCCCCACTCGACCTAAGAATCATCAGGCACCCCTCTGTTCCCAGGAGAGGTAAATTGCTTCACTACTCAAGAGGAGAGTCTCTCCTTATCTCAGTCCCTTCTCCTTTAGATCTGACACCATGGTTGACTCTGACTGGTGCTCTTCACGTAATAACTACCTGCCTTTATATAAGAGAAAGGGGGATCTGTTGGGAGCCGTTTCCCCCTAAAAATCATTACAGGAACCATCACCCTGGGGAGCCTGCAGGGAACCCCACACCCATAATTGTGCTAAGAATAGTTCTATCGGTTGTTTTTTTTTTTTTTTTTATTTTTTTTTTTTTTTTTTAAATTTTTTTTTTTTTTTCCCCCACCACCATGTGGGGCCCCCCAACCTTTTTTAAGGGGTTGGTCCCTCTTCTGGCCTGCAACAACACACAAATTAACAAAAAAAAAAAAAAAAAAAAATAAAAAAAAAAAAATTTTTTCTCCCCACACCCAATTAAAGCTGTTAATGGAAATAAATAAATAAATAAAAACTCAAGAAGACAACAGTCATGGAAACAGCACTGGTTTGTACTATTGGATCCTTCATAAATGTCTGTTCATGACAGAACAAGTCAGGGAACATCTGTGATAATAATTTAAAGCAAAAATTTCTCCAGAAGATTTAAGAGAGTAAGTAGCCTGCAGATACTCTTATATTCTGATAGATACGATAATTTTGGAAATCTTTGATCTACCCTATACCTATACAAAAAATGTTTGTGAACTTTTGAACTTTGCTGATGTTAATGTAGTCTCATCACACTGAGTTTCCAGACTTGACTATGCCGAATAAATAGTCATTTGTGTTTCATTGGGGGGTGGCTAAGTTGTTAAAATTATGGTTTTTGCTCACAATCATTTGCAAACCCTGCTTTGAAAACCTGCTGCCCTCTTTTGGCGTCTATCTGCAACTGCACTCACATGCAGTTTATATCAGACACAGAGACGGAGATACAACAATGTAACAAAAATCTAAAACAAGCAGGAAAGAGCCACACCAAAAATTATTATATTACACATTTTAAGTTTATATTTTATCCACACACAATGCATATTTGAAATATTAGCAATGAACTTGAAAAATTCTAATTTCAGTATTATATATTATTTGGCAATATTTAAAAAACAGTCACCAATTTTGATATTCTAGATTTATTTTAATAAAATTACTCAGCTCTTAAATTTATTTAAATCAATACATTTAAATACTTTCTGTTCTAAACGTTACTTTTTATTGATGACCTATAGATAGAGGTTATCACAATGTATATAACAAATATACATTAGGAGGCAGATGCATAAACCATACATACTGTTAAAACCACAATTGCATATAAGAATAAACACATGCATACATTCACATAAAATCAAATTATGTATTAGATAAATCTATGCATTTTAGATACTTGAAGATGCTCACCACTTATCCAACACTGATTTACCTTTCTAATTGAATTTCATTATTTTAGGAGTACTCATGTGACAAGCTGAAGATCTTCAGTCTTTAGAACTTCACATCAGAACACTGACAATTCCACATAAGCCAGTGGCCCTTCCGCAAGCTGCAGTACACTAAAAGATAAAACTAGTGTCCAACACGGGTGGTGTGCGCACTGCATTGCTGTTTCCTTCCCCTGCCTTCGTCCACATCATTTTACTTGCCTTCTCCAGACAGCAACCACTTTTCTCATATTACATAGCAAGCAATGGACTAAAGGTGCTGAGAAAGGCAGATAAAGGCACTCCAGGAAATTGATAGTATCCTAAAAGCACCCTTACCAGGCCCAGTGTCTTTACATCTGAGGCTACCTGACATACGACAAATGAATCTCCACATGGAAAAAAATCTCTGTAGGTATATCTCTAGGATATGAAGCTGTGCAGTTCAATATTACAGTATTTTTTATTTTCTGATTACATAAATATATGCTGATTTAGTAACATGAGTATCATAATAATGAAATGATATGTTTTATAGTGAGGGAAATTTTGGATATATGCAAATTCAAATAGTGCATTATTTCAAATCTTGTCAAAAATCAGCATGTGTTTGCTAGATGTGACTTCAAAAATATTATTGAATTAACAGAATTTATAAATATCTTTAAAATCTTGAAAATTGTATATATAATCATCATATGATTTGACTGACAAAAAAATTTGTTAATTAATCTACATATCAAAGAATATTTAAAACACAGGCATATATTAACATTCTCAAATATATAGAAAAATAAAATTTCATGGAATGCTTTAAAATGTCAGATAGGAGAATAACTCTTTTCTCAACCATGTAAAATCTGAGGGCATGGAGTTCTTGTACAAATACTTCGTTTGAAATATTGAGAGGTCTCCATCTAGTACCTATTAAATATTTAAAATTTTTATTAAGTATCTAGTCATCACTCACAATTTCTTTTAAATGAGCAGATAAATACATTTTCAAAAAATTTCATATGATTTGAGACCATAGAAAATGACAAAAGTTCATTTTTTTCTGTTTAATGTTTTTCTTTCCTGGTTGTGTTTATCATGTCCAGAATCTTAGTATTTAACAGAAAATTACTTTTGACCACATACATCATATAAGATGACCATATACATCAACATTACTGTATAAACATAATCTATAATTGCTTACTAAATGTTTAGTACCTATCACATTGGACATGCTAGAATTTGAAGAGAAAATATCAAATAACAGACACCTCAGTTACCTGAGATTTTAATATTTTATGAATTTTTTTATAATTTGGAGTATTAATAATTAGAAGTTTGAATTTGAAATATATTACAAGAAGTACTTAAGTGGAGGATATATAATCATGACATGTATGTAACCAGGACAAGCTCAGATAAATTATTTAAATGAAAGAATTTAAGAATCTGGCTTTCTTAATTTATATAAATGTTTCTGTAAGATAGCATACTTTTTAAGAAATTAAATCTCTCTGTCTAGCCAATCTCCACCACATCCTGAAATATAGCTTACTTTTACATAAAGTCATAAAAATTGCATTCTTGCAATCTCCTTTGGTAATCAACTGTGACATTAAATGGCATAAATCTTTGTTCAATTCTTTACCTGCTTCTTCAATGAAAATTAAAATAAAGTACTTTTAAAAATGGCTGTGGTAGCCAGCACACATAGTTCTAACTTTCTACCTAAGTTCTTAGAACTTTTAGTTTGAATTTCAAATCTTTTGACATTTATCTAGGCAATAAAATTAGACTTGCTTTGTCCTCCAGTTAAATGGGGATGTTTATGACTTAATCTTTCTTATTACCTCAGATCAGTGTAAACACATTGCCCAAACATAACCATGTGTGTTAGGCCCTGAAAATCCCAGACAAAGGGAAAGGCAGCTGATGAAAAGCCATGAGGAGCTGATTTTCTCAAATAGTCTTATTCATCCAAGTAGGCACACATCTATGTCAGTCTACCAACATTTTTCACCATAAAGATGAATGATTAACACCTACCTCTCTGGGAGGCATAAGCTGTGTTCCATGGCTTATCTTGAAGAAAATTTTGAAGCAAAGTTTGAATCATTTTTTTTTTTTTTTTAAATATATACATATCTTTTTTAATATTTATTTATTTATTATGTATACAATATTCTGTCTGTATGCCTTCAGACCAGAAGAGGGCACCAGACCCCCATTACAGATGGTTGTGAGCCACCATGTGGTTGCTGGGAATTGAACTCAGGACCTTGGAGCGCAGGCAATGCTCTTAACCTCTGAGCCATCTCTCCAGCCCCTTTTTTTGTTTTTGAGAGAGGGTTTCTCTGTTGCTTTGAAGCCTGTCCTGGAATGAGCTCTTGTAGACTATGCTGGCCTCAAACTCACAGAGATCTGCCTGCCTCTGCCTACCAAGTGCTGGGATTAAAGGTGAGAGCCACCACTACTTGGCAAGTTTTGAATTTTATAACTTAAAAATTTAGGAATAAAGTAGGTTTGTATGAAGAAAATTTTCAAAAAAGTTAAAACAATACGAAATTCTCAAAGACTAAATAAAATAAACTTTAAGAGAACACAGTTAATATTCCTCTCCTATCAATTTTTAATAAAATGCATTTCTATAACTTAAAAAATGTCATTCAAAGCATTTTCCTTCCTACATACTTAGTCGACATTCCAGAAAATACACTGATTATTTATCCAATACCAAAGAGTGAGTCCTGAAAGCATACATACAAGTAACATTATACAGATTGAGTAGATTGTATTTAGGGATATACATATGATATACATATGTATATAGATATACATATATATAAACATATATTTTAAACATACATATATGTGCATATATTCTTTTAAATGCATATTTATTCCTAAGTACAATCTATTGTGTGTATGCATGTGACAACAATTAATGAAGAAAAAAATGCCATAAATTTGAAAGAGAGAAAGAAGGGATATCTGGAGTAGGAAGGGAGAAAAGTGAAGGGAGAAATATTGCAATTTATTGTAATTATATTATATTCACCCCAAAGTTTTTAAAACTTAAAACTGTATTCCATGACAGTCTTTCAAGGATTTAAATTTCCAGCTCATATTTATGTAACTTATGTGAACTCAAACATATTGACTTCTCTCTTACCCAGTCCAAGCACCCTACAAACATCTTAGGATCACTCAAAGGATGGCTGATAGTGTTGGGATTTGAAGTTTTGCTGACTATGGCTTTAACTCTATTTGCATTTGCAGTTTCATTGTCATTTTGTGTGGTCTTTCCATGGATTTGGGGCTTAGAATACAGACATTTTGAGAAGCAACTGAACACATATGTATCCTGAGCTGCCTTATATTTTTTCATGAGATTCTATGGTGTCAAAAGGAATTTATCGCAGAAGAGTTCCTCCTCTGTGGAAGCCTGAATTTTCCTGTATTAATTAACAAAAGGTTGGGAGGAGAGAGGAACATCTCCCGATTCTACTGGCCCATAATCATCCAGAGACTTGCTTGGGACACTTCTTCTAGGCTATCATCCTTTAAGTTCTAACAGGGGAGTAATCTTAGGCACTATCCTATTGTTGTGAAGAGACACCATGGCCAAGGCAACTCTTACAAAAGAATAATGTACTTGAGGCTTGCTTACATTTTCAGAGGTTTAGTCCATTATCACCATGGTGGGGAAGATGGTAGCATGCAGGCAAGAGCTGGAGCTGTATTTGAGAACCTCATCCTGATTCATAGGCAGAAAGAGCCACTGTGTTTGGTGTGGACTTTTGAAAGTTCAAAACACACCCCCAGTGACACACTACCTCTAACAAGGCCATGCCTCCTAATCCTTCTCAAAGACTTCCACTCCTAGATGACCAAGCATTCAAGTACAGGAGCCTATGCAGAATCAATCTTACTCAAACCACCACAGGTGTCAAATATTTCTCTTCTGAACTAATATGAAAATTAGGTGAGTAAAGTAGAGGAAATCAAGTAACACAGGGGTAAGACTATTTCTACAGATGATTAAATCTTAAATGCTAATATACATAAAAAGCACGAGTTACATTATATCACTATATTTATGTCCTTAAATAAAAATGCCTCATGATCAAAGAGTCTCATGCATATGATAAAACTGTACAAAGGTAAAAAATGTTAGCACAAGTTGGAAAAAGCCATTATTTCTGTCACAGTTACATAAAGGGAACTTCATGGGGAAGCATATAGGCATTGCCACGTTACTGAAAATGTCTGCATTTACAATTTCATAACGGTAAGTACACACTTAGAACTAGATGGCAGACTTAAATTCAGCCTTCGTGTCCGTCAGATACTACCTAATAAAAATGTAGTAAGGATTTTAAATTTTTTATGCTTGGAAGAATTAATCAATATATGTTGGTAGATGAAAAATACCCACAAAATAAAAAATAATGGATTTCCCCAAAATAAACTAATCTATAAGTTATTTATATATAATACAATGCTCTATTATAACAGCGGTAGGGATTTGAATAAAGATTATATTCTTAGGAAAATGTTAATGCCAATAATAAAATCTTCCCAATTAACACATTATTTTCATTAAATTATCAGTCATTTTCTTGATCATGATCTCTTCTTTTGAATGGAGTCCTAAGATCCAGTTCAGTTCATTATTGGCAAATTTAATTGAGTTTCCTCACAGTGAATCTTAGTAAGTCAACATGAACTTCAAATAAGAAAAAGTAAAACGAAGCTAAAGAAAATTGACCTGCATCCTTCAGTTGACTTTGAAACAACCACAGAACAGTTAAAAAAAAATCAAGTTTAGGGCTATAGAAAAAATGCTTTTATTTTGTACTGAGAGGGAAAAAAGTCAGGTCTAAGGAAACACACAGATTAAAAGGTTCTTATCAATAAAAAGATCTAATTACCATTGTCAGGATCATCTTTTATATAGCAGCTTCACACTCAGGAGAGGAGTCCATCTGGGCAGATTGCAGGAAGATTGGGAAGGTAACCTCGCAGAAATGTCAGCAGTAAAACATGCTCTCTCAGGTCTTTCTGATTAAACATTCTAGCATATATTCAATCACAGCTATTACAGAAACCACTGAAGTTCAGTCGTTAATCCTGGAAGTTACTCCTGAGATCGTCCAACTGCTTTTACACCATCCTGGAATCTGGTTTGTGCTATAGATCTTCAATTAAACTGTATTTTGTTTTTCATTTCATGACATAATTAAATAAGAATGTTTCAACTCTACAGTGACTGAATAAACATGTGAACTTTAGATACCTCTTATTATATATTTTTATTAATTCTTTGAGAAATTTATACATTATATTTTACTATATTTGTTCTTACAACTCCTCCCAAATCATCCCCTTTCCATTTCCACTCAGTGTTGTGCACACATTTTTTAGAAAACCCATCCAGTCAAATTCATTCTGGCTAATTACTTTTGAATGTGTGACTATCTACTTAAACTTGCTCCACCTACCAAGAGCCACACCCTACAAGAAAACTATCTTTCCTTGAGAAGTTCTTAGTTAGCAGTATCTCCTAGGCTAGGGGTGTGAGTCTCTGCCCACTTTCTCATCCTATGTTAGATGTCTCTCTGGCTATAGCTAACGCCAATGCTGTGCATGCTTCCACAAATACTGTGAGTTCACGTGCAGAACTAGACCACTATGTCCAGAAAATGCTGTTTTGTTGTATTTATATTCCTCCTGTGATTTTTACAATCATTCTTCCCACTCTTTGGTGATGTTCTCTAAGCCATGGAGTAGTAGGGAGTGTGCTATGCATGTTCTATTTAGGGCTAAAGATTTCACAGTCTTCGCTGGGTGGTGGTGGCGCATGCCTTTAATCTCAGCACTCAGGAGGCAGTGGCAGGCAGATCTCTGTGAGTTCGAGGCCAGCCTGGTCTACAAGAGCTAGTTCTAGGACAAGCTCCAAAGCTACAGAGAAACCCTGTCTCGAAAAACCAAAAAAAAAAAAAAAAAAAAAAAGATTTCACAGTCTTCTCTGCACCCTGACCGGTTGTGGGTATCTGTGTTAATCCCCATCTACTGCAAAAAGAAGTATCTCTGATAAGTCTGAGATGCAGCAATTTACAATTATAATAGTAAGTCCAGAGGACTTGGTTTAATATTGTGTTTATTTAGCATAGTAGTAATTGTAGTAGTTCTTGCCTAAGGCCTATGACCTGTCTAGTAACAGGTTCTTAGACTCAATAATGATGCCAGGTAGGGACTTTGTCTTTGAGAGTGGACCTTAAATCAGAAAGTGGTTGGTTAGTCTCAGGGCATTCATAGCACTACTGTTCCAATGGGCTTGCAATTGGATACCATTACTTCTCCTCTCTGGCAGTATGCGTAGTACCTTCTATCATTATGAAAACTCGCCAGTAAAACTGAAGCTTACGTGTCATTACCATCCTGATTTCTGAGTGTTATATGACTCAAACATGTTCTTTTCAGTAATGCAGTGTCACCAAAAAGTTTGGGAGCAGAAAAGCAATGGCTCTAACCTTTAATATTTGAGGGTATATGGGAAATCACATGACAATATCTAAATAGAATCAAGCTATACCTGTCATTGACCTTTTTATTTGTTAGTCTTTGTTGTTTAATAATGCAATTGTCACCTACTATATAAGGTAAATCCAGTAATACATTTTATTCTTATATATGTTTCTATTTTGGGAAACTTCCAATAGTAGTTTTTCATATGACTTTTTCAGGAGGTTTTAGTGTTTGTCACCCCTTCTCTACCTCACCCTCCCATACTCACCCCTTTCAATGCTCCATCTACCATTCTTCCTCTGGCCTCAATTTGTATCACTGTATTCGTCCTTTCCTCCCTCGGAGTCCCCATGCCCTTTACTAATTCCCTGATCTCTCCTCACATTCCAAATGATATACACATATCAAAAGAATGAAAACTAGCATCTGCAGTTAAGAGCTAACATCGAATGTTTATCTTTCTGGGGCTGGGCTGCTTCATTCACAATGATCTTTTCCAACTCCATCCTCTTCATCTTCAGATTTCAGAATATTTCCTAACATCTGATAAAGATTCTATGGTGGTAATATGTCCGTTTTTATTAGCTGTTCATCTGATCGTGAACATTTAAGCTGTTTCTATTTCCCGGCTATTGTGCATTGAGCAGTGATCAACATTAATGAACACATATCCGTGTAGCGGATAGTATAGATTTTAAGGTAAATGCCCAAGAGCTGTATACCCTGAACATGTGATGAATCATTCCTTGGTTTTCTAATGAATTATTGTTTATCCCTTTTGATCAGAGTAATTAAATGGATCTGACTCATAAATGTATTATAGTTAAGAAGGCTGTCTTTCTGATATTTTTCTCATGTGTAAATGATGTCTGAGACTTTTATCTCCTTTGGTATTTAGTGATGGAATGCTTCCATCTCTTTTCCTTCTGGAGTCATTGAGAGATTGACTTGACAGTTTGTTTTTGATGCTCTGTAAAACCAGGTTGGGATCAGAACAGGATTTGCAAGACTTGCTGAAATGCCCCAGAAACATCTTTATATAATATCCTTATATAATTCATGTGTGTGATGTGGTGGGAGTCCTTTCTCCTCTAGAAACATATTTGACAAACACCTACTTCTCTGTACAAGCTTTGGCATTGTTATTTACCTATTAGAATCCTACAGTGCCTTCTCTTCTCCTTATTAATATGCAGTTTTTCATAACCACACACTTATAATTGAACTATTTTTCCTCTGAACACATAGTCATTTTACTTGAGGATTCTCATGTTTTATTTTGCAACAAGAATAACCCAGAAATATTATAAAAGTGGTGTTCCTTTAAATCAATTTGTCACCTTCTGAGAAGGTCGTTGTAATGGCCACCAAAACCCATTTTGCTTGCCTTACACTTATCCAGCTATTTCCAACTCTTTTGTCTTCATGTTGTTTCTTTATGTTTCACTCTTTATCAGCAGATAAACTTAAATATTTTTCACCTCCAATAAGTATCTTCCTTCCACTAATTTCTGACTTTTGTGGCCACTGACTCAGCTTCAAGAAACACGTCTTAAGTTAATTCAACATTTCCTTATAAGCTACTGATGTGACAGGTTTTGTCTGTACCCAGTTTTGACAAAATATTCATTTGAAACAGCTAATACAGATTTCACTGCATCTTTCACCTGGAATTTATTTAGAAATATTTTATCACTCTTACTATCTAGTCTCTGAGATTATAGGAAGGATATGGCATATATTATGAAAAATTTCAACATTATGACTGGAAATATATGTAAAAATTAATTTTAAGACTTTTTTCTATATTCTAGCATCTTTGGTACAGGAGAGTATTCCATGTGCTATCAAAGAGAATATAAATACCTATCTATTCCTAAAATGTCTGATTTCTAATGGTGTCCTGCTACAGCAACGGTAACACAAAGCCTATGGGAGTAACCAACCAATGTCTAATGCGACATAAGGCCCACTCCACGAGATGGAACCCATATCCAACACTGCTTGTGTGACCAAGAAACGGAGACTAGATAGTTCAGGGACTGAGGGTAAAACCAAATGCTACTATTCTAAACAAACAATAGAAGTCATGCAGCAATGATGTGACTCATAAAGACATGGGCAATACTCACAGATCATGCGTTGTTCAGCCATCATCGAAGAATCTTCCCCCTAAAGCAGATGGGAACAAATCTAGAGACCTTCAGACAGGCATTGTGCAGAGAATGAGAGATCCTGGGATCCTCAGCTCTAAAGGGAATGTCTCTACCAGCACCGTCCCTCCCATCAGGGTTCAGGGAACCATGGGAAAAGTGAGGCATAAAGAGTGTAAGAGGTGGCAGGGATGGAGGACACCAAGACAACAAGGCCCTCTAAGGAAACATGATTATCACACACAACAGGATTATCACACAGAGACTGGAGCAGCATACAGAGGACCTGCTAGGATCTGCACCAGGACCTTAGTGTTCATATATTACAGGTTCCAGTTTAGTGTTGTTTATGGGATTTTTGAGTATGTGAAAAATTGGTTCTGATTTTATGCCTTCTCTTGGACTCTTTTGTTTCCTTCTCATTTGTTTTGTACAATTCCAGTGTGCTAGGTTTTGTTTTCTCTAATTATGCTTTATTTATTTAGAAAAAATACAAAGATAGACTAGGTTTATAGCAACTGGACAAGATTTTGGTTCCTAGTGATGGTGAATAACAGGAACTGAATTTATTCTTTACCGTGAATCTGAAAAAGGAGACATTATACATGAAGAGCTTTCACTGAAGGCACATTTGTGTTGAGTTATGTATGCAAACAGTAAACCCTAAAGTAGCCATCAAAGTAATAGAGTCATAGCTAAAAGGTGAACAAATGAGACAGGATAAAGCATAAAAGTAATGAACACAAAAGACAGAGAAGGGAAACTGACAGCCAAGCAGACAGAAAGAAAATGAACTCAATCAAACACATTTTGTAAGGCCAAGAAATTCAGCCAAGGCCAGCAATGTGCTTATACTAGGGATGAACTCAGTGCTAGCTGATGATGTTGACAAAGGGTTCATTTTCACCTTCATGGCAAATTAAGAGAAGAGTTGAACATTTATTGACATCAACAGTATCTTCAGCCCTAACAATGGGAAAACTTTAAGCTTCAAATTAAAAGCTAATTGGCAGTTACATATTCTTTCTCTTAAAACAAAAATCTCATATTATTTTTAAATTTACAAATTATTTTTATTGGTTCTAGTTTAGTGTGTGGGGAGGAGGAGATGTGTTTACATGAATGCAGGCGCCATGGAAGGGCATTAGATCTCCTGGAAATGGAGCAATGAGCTATTGAAAACCACGCATCATAAGCTCTGGGAACCAAACTTAGGTCTTCTGCAAGAGCTTGGCTGTGTCCTAATGGCCGGACCATATTTCCAGCCCCATGGATAACACATTCTAATGAAGTTTTAATAAGTGACTCAGCACGTATACAGTCACACCAAATACTTTCTCTGTGGACTTACTAAACATTATTTCAAGGGAAAAACTTGACCTAAAAGAGTTATGGTTCAAAGATAGAGAAGGAAGGGTATTATTATGTGTGTATCATGGCTGTACGTTGTCTTCAACGTGTCTCCTGCTGCACGTGAAACAGTTTTTCTTCCTCAGGTTTACCAGGGAATATAGTCAGATGTGAACGAAAAAAATATGTAACTTCACATCTTAAATAGTAGCTTATCTTGTTACATTTTCCTATTCATTTTGTAAATTGGATACTGGCGCAAAGAGATGAGGGTAGAGAAAGCCAGGAAAGATTGCTTCTTAAGGAAGTACATTCTTACCCGAATATCCAGTTCAGTGCTCCTAATGTCAGAACACATAGAATTACCTGGGAAATTTGATAAATACTGACGATTACCTAGATATGCTTTTTGAGTCTTTGACTTTATATATTGGAGGGAGGAATCATTTAAGCTCTCAAGGAAAATTTAATTTACAAGCAGACTTGAGAACCAATGATGTCATCTATCAGGCTCCCACTGAGATAACTGAAGCATGAAGATAAGGAGAACACACTCCTGGGTAATGGCAGAATCATTCTTCTGCATGAAACTGTTCATCATACTTCAGGGAACCATGTTGCCTCCTACTGCCTTTAACGTTTTTGTACTTGTGAAGTTATGACCATTTTCCTTTTCTGTTTCTGTTCATATCAGCAGGTATCTTTGGTATTCGTACAGTAAGCTAGGAGAAATATGTCTTTGGAAACATGCTTCATATTGATGATCCTTGGACACATACTGCCCTCAGCTATGACTGTTAGGTTAAGTGTTGGCAGCACTGTGCTTGGAAGCAGCTTCAGAATGCAACTGTCAGCTACAAATCAGGCTCTTTTTTACATTTCATACTGTAAGTGCATCACTTTAATAAGAGGTTTCATACTTCCCAGCCACCACTATCTATCCTGGAAATATATTTGTGCTATTTGACTTACACTGTTTACAAATGACCAGAGGACATGATAACTTGTAAGATATGCCATGCTCTGCAAGGGTTTTCACAACTTGTATGAGGAAAAAAAAAACAGCCCCAGTTTATGAGATTCTCCTCTTTATTTTCAAATTTTCTCTTAGTTTAACTGAAACTATACATAACTGAATGTTTATAAAACACAAACATGTTGACATTAAACTAAATATATATCATATATACATGTATAATAAAATATCAAAATACTTTCCTTATTAAGAAATTACTTAATATCAAAAATATTTAACCCAAACGTTTTCAAGTGTTATCTGCACATAATCTCATACTGCTGTATGTATTGAAGTCAATGCCTACAAATTTTATTTTATCGTGTAATTAAAGTGAAGAGACAGAAAACAAGCAAGGGTCTTCTCTTTGGCCATTCAAATATTCAAATATCAACAAGAGTCTAATTTACAACCAATTGGTATAAGACAGGTTGTGATTGGAACTCATCTTCTATAATGCTCAAGCTGAATACTAAAGATACACTCACCTGGCTACAGACCTAGATAGTATATCTCTATCCTTTCTAGGTCATAAAGTTCTAGGATCATAGAACTGAAAGGTGCCAGAATTTATGCAGAACACCCATGTCATCTTAACCACATGGATCTTACTAAAAAAGCTTATTCCCATCTGGAGTCTCAAAGTGATTGCCAAAACGCCTTTTCAGGAAGCTCAAGATCCCCTTGGAAAGGCTTGAATGAAGCAGCTTCAGGGATCCAACTCTTCTTTAGTTCACATGTTGATGATGGAAGAGCACAGATCAATGACACGTCACCTTTACTTTCCTATTTGTCTCTTATTACTTTAATTAAAGTATAATTTACCTCCTTTCCATCCCTCCCTCCAGACCTTTCCACCACCCCCTTACTCTCCATCATTGTCACACACACACACACTAACACACACACACACACACACACACACACACAATTACATAGCAAAACATATTTAAAATACAAAATCTAGCACTCAGAAAGCAGTTGCAGATGCAACTGTGAGTTCAAGGCCAGTTTTGGAACTACAAGGGGAGTTCCAAGAAAGCTCAGGCTTCACACAGAGAAACCCAGTCTTGAAAAACTAGAACGTACAAACAAACATAAAAATAAAATAATCAATATATTGTTTCCTTGATACCTGAGAGAAGTGTTGAAACTGAAGCAAACTAAAGCATTCACAATGGCTTTCCAAGGTCAGGACACAACCCACAGTTACCTTTTTTCTTCAACTTGTAGTTGGATTATTCTCTATCTTACAGTTACTTCTAAGTTGCTAACTGAAAACAAGGGAGGTAGGTCAATAATTTACAGTAAATGATTTTTGAAAAATAAAACCTAAACTAGATTTACATAGGTACCTTATGGAAAACTGATTTGTCTGCTCTGTTTTCCAAGCAAGTGGGAACAATGTTTGGTAGATTTGTCTTCAAGATGATAAAGTGGAATTCCTCTGATACCACATCTTTGGGTCTAAATCCAGCACAATTTTAGTTCATTCAAACCTTAGCATTGTTTCTAAAAAAGAGTCTTCTTAGGTACTAGGGAAATGAGTGGCCTTTCTTACTTCTGTCTCCATCTCTCTCGGTGTGTGTCACTCTGTCTCTTTCTGTCTCTGCCCCCTTCTCTCCTCACATTCTCTCTCTGTGTGTGTACAAATATCTGATTTCTTTAATTTCATTTATTTTCTCTATATAAACCTTTAACATTAAAGAAATTAACAACTTTGGTAATCCCTATCATTCCATAAAAGCACACCAAATGTAGTTTAAGCTATGCCTGAGACAATTTGAAATTATTTCAGGTAGGGGAAGAAACAAACATTATGTTTAATGTTTTTAATGATATGTAGATGTCTAAAGAATAATATAGCCAAGAATTTGGCATTACAAAAGTTCCATAGAAGTAATTATGTTTTGAAATTTCTATAAATAAAAGGAACATTACACCAGATATTATATTCAGACTATATTTGGCCAGATCTCATTAGAGTAATGATTATCTATCAATGTGAAACCAGAAGCTTCTATTAGATTATCAGGTTTATTTTTCCAAGCAAATAATACTGTGTGATTAGATTCTAACCAATATTGTTTGTGTGAATAAAGTCTGCAAAAGAAGATTTTCTAAATTAATATTAAATATTGTCACATTAACTTGAAAAGAAAAGTTATGAATACATCTGCTATGTTGAGAGAATCAATGGAGCAAAGAGAGAAATTTTTTTTAAGGCTTATTGTTTTTTTAATATTTATTTATTTATTATGTATACAGTATTCTTTCTGTGTGTATGCCTGAAGGCCAGAAGAGGGCACCAGACCTCATTATAGATGGTTGTAAGCCACCATGTGGTTGCTGGGAATTGAACTCAGGACCTTTGGAAGAGCAGGCAATGCTCTTAACCGCTGAGCCATCTCTCCAGCCCCCCAAAGAGAGAAATTTAACTAATAAAAATGTATAATGAACACAGTGATAGGTACGACCCCCCTCTTGACTGATGACATGAACTTCAAGTCTTAGTTCCTTTGTAGTGCTAAGTCCTTAGTCCTTAGCATAAGGATCACCACTAAAGAATGGTCAATATTTGTCCTTTCTCTCACCCTATCTCAATGTAGGAGAGAAGATATCTTAGATGGAAAGGAAAGTCACAGACTAACTGACTTTCCTTAATGTATGTTTGAATAGGAAATCCGTCTATGCTGCTTCGGCCTCACTTTCACAGTGTGAGATCCATACTCGGTGCACGGGAATATGAAAGACCATATTTAATGGAAATAATCAGAGACATAGATTACTTTCTATACCATAAATCTTCATTGTAATTGAACATTATGGGTTTTTCACTTAAGAACAATAGGTACTTGCTCTCTTAGGGTTTCTACTACTGTGACAAAACACCATGACTAATGAAAGTTGGGGAGGAAAGAGTTTATTTCGTTTATGCTTCCACAGCACTGTTGATGATCCAAGCAAGTCAGGACAGGAACTCAAAACTGGGCAGGGACCTGGAGGTAGGAGCTGATGTAGAGGACATGAAGTGGTGCTGCTTACTGGCTTGCTCCTCATGGTTTATACATCCTACTTCCTTATATATCCAAGGACCACCACCCCAGGAATAGCACCACCACCACTGGCTGGATACTCCCTCATCAATCACTGATTTAAAAAATGCTCTACAGGTACAGCCTCATCTTATGCATGTACTTCATCAATGGAGCTACTCACTCTCTTAGGGCTCTAGTTCATGGCAAGTTGACATAAAACTAAGTAGCAGAACTGTGATATAAAGAAAAAACACAACTAATGAGATTACATTCTCTAAAATATTTAATATTTAAGGAAAAGTCAGAGTTTCATTTTCTCACAAAACCTTAGGACATATAACATGTAGTTAAAAATGATAAGAATGAAATACTGATAAATTTTGATTGTCATTTTATATTTTGTATTTATTGTTTTCCTTTTAATGTCAAAAAAGACTTCTAGATGTGTCATAGCAAAGACAGAAAAGCAGTCTGTATAATAATCTACCGGAAAGAAAGCAGAAACAGTCTTGATAAAGATTCCTGTGGAAATGTACTGGTAATTATAAAGCAAAACATGAGAACTACTTTTCAAAAATATGAGATATGTGTACTAAAGGGTCTGCTGTATGACTCACTGTGTCACACTTGAGCTTCCATGATGAAGTTTTTCTCTTTTTTTCTTTTCTCTTCCTTTTAGTTTCATTTTATTTTGTTGGGGAGGCTGTAAGAGCAGAGGGTGGATACGAAGGGATGTGGAGATGAACGGGATGATGTGAAAGACACAAGGAATAAATAAAAAGAAAGACACACACACACATACACACACATTGACCAGTACTTACTTATTGAGATTTTCAAATAATACATCATTAGGCAAATACATACTGAAGTTGTCAGTGTGTATAGCCATACCATGTAGAGCTGAAAGCCTACAATGTGTGAGCACTCTCACTCAACGGCTCATCTCCTCAGTCCTTTGTTCCTCATTTCATGACATCTGTAGTTCCTGACCCTGACAGAGACCCTGGCCAAAATCAACATGGTGAAATTGGGTTCCCTCAGAAGATTACTTTCACGAAATTGTTGTTACTTAATCCCCATTGGGAACCTAAAGGGTAATGTGGAAGCCTGTACAGCTAGGTCTGATGCACCCTTTATCTTTCTCTCATTTCCTGCCTGCTAGCTGAACTCCACAGCAACCTCAGACACTACCACCTCCCACCAGTTCTCCTAACATGAATAATAATCTTACTTTCCACATACTTTGAGTTGTATTATTTATTCACCACACACACACACACACACACACACACACACACACACACACACACAGTTTACTTCCAGAAAAGTGGGATGAAACTAATAGCCATTCTCAAGAGAGATCTCAAGATGAAATTAAGAAGAAATCACAGCAAATTAATATCACAACAGTTCCTGTCTTCATGGATATTCAGCATATGTTGCCCACTCATGGGAGAATCGGTGCTGTGAGGTAAGGTGAAATGATGTTGAGCTACGGCAAGGCATTATGCATCTAAATTAGTTTTTCTTCCTTAAAGCAGCTTTTCTCCTATTCTAAAATATTTTAATTAGTCTATTAAAATTGTCTTCTGTACCAGAAAAAAATAATATATGAATAGGTTAAAGAACAGAAAAATGCTGCCCTTGGAGACTGAATCCAATTTTATGATGATGGAAAAATATAATGAAGATAATGGGAAACACAACTAGATTAATCTCACCAAGGACCAAAAAGTGTGGGCAGTCAGGATGAAGGAAAGAACATTTAAATGGAATGACTTCTTACAGTGCTGGGATGTGTCAATCATTTCAAGAATTGTTGAAACCTTAGGCTGCATATGCAAGGTCCTAGGTATGATCACCAACCCATAAAATAAAACAAATAAATAAATTTAATTCAGGAGCTATTAAGTTTATTAATATACTAATATCAAACATACCTTTCACTGTAAAGAACTGATAGAACAGAGTTGGGGATAGATAATCAATTCTGAGGAAAATAGCCCAGTGCTACAAAGAAAGTAGATATAATACACCAAAGGAAAGAAGATGCTATGCATCTAAATTAAAGAGATAAATATGTGGTATTGAATGGGAGGCACAAAGCATCGAGGGTTACTGAATATGAGTGAGGTGCAGAGAATGAAATGTACTTCAATGTACAATGAATGAAACACAAAGGTCTTGATGACTCCATTACTTTTCATGCTAACCAAATCAATTTTAAAAATGTTAGAACATATTGGTAACTGGAAAATTACTATATTTTGAAGTATGTGTTAAGTGAAAATGACATTAGACAATCAAACAAGCTTCAGAGCTAACACTTGAACCTGAAGTTGATGGACCCATAAGTGGATAGGAATTTTTTCAGTGGTAATTTCAGTGAATTATTGGAAACTGTATAGATTAGCAAGGAGGTGGAGACTTCTCCGGGCCATGCTTTGAAAGGGTCCTCTTATATCTGTAGGTTTTTAAGTTAAGTAAACTACCCAATTGGTGAGAATCTGTAAAAAGCTCCTGTCATGGCTGTCATGGCTCTAACTAAACACCAACAAAATGTCTAGTCCAAAAGCGATGGCGTGCAGCTATGGTAGCTGAAAACAGATCAGTCTATCTACTTAACTATCTAGCTATCGTCTCTCTATCTCTCTATAATCTACCTATCTACCCACCTACTATCTATCATCTATCTATCTACCCATCTAGAAATCTATCTACCTATTATGTACCTATGTATCTATCATCTATCTCTCTATCATATATATATATATATATATATCATATATAATCTATCTACCTATCTATCTCTTATCTATCTACCTACCTACTGTCTATCTACTTATCTATTATTTAACTATCATCTATCTACCTTCCCCTCTCTCTTAATTCCTCCCCCTCCTTTCAAAAGAAATCATAGAAACTTAGTAAAGAATAACAAAAAAAAAACAGAATAGGAAAAGCTTCTGCTAATAGATAGGTGTTAGTACAGCAAACACTAAACATACCCTATAGCTGCAGGGTAAGCAAAGTATCTCACAGTAAAGTCTGTTGGTCAAATAACAGAATAAAGTCACTAGACTATCCATTCACTAAAAGATGAAAACTTGAAAGTCTGCTAGGCCCTGCCTAGCTTCATATAGACACGTGTGTCTAGAAAAATTGACACCTTGCATCCATTAATTAATCTAGCATCCATATTCTGCTTTCCATTGCCCAGACATCAAAGGATTTCAGGAGAACAGTAGCCTCTATGCATGATTAAACAAAAAAATCCTGTTTTGTCATAATTTAATAAAATACTCATGACAAATATAATCCCTACAATCAAGGTATGTCAAAGAGAGGCAAGTAATGACCAATGTTGGGTGGAAGAGGGACATTGTGATCAAATTACATTGTAGGGAATTATCAAAGAATTAGTAAAATATTCACTTTTTAAAATCAAAGAAAGACATGAAGTACATTCATCCCAAAGGAAGAGGATTCTTCTATCTTGTACTACGCTATCACTAAAATTTCTTTAATAAGTGGAGTTGGACAAACTGATGCAAGCAAATCAATGCTAAACTTTCCTTAAAGCATATAAACTGAGGAAACTGGTTCCTCTAGATATAGAGGAGAAGATAAAGTCACTGTAATAAAAACAATATGTGCTGGACTATGAACTGACAAGTAAATCAGTAAATTCAACAAAAAGCTGAGAAATATGTCCAAAAGACACATAGAATTAATTTCTAATATGAATGGTGTTTCAAGTCACTAAGGCAAAGCTAAATATTTTGATTTGTGGTAGTGAAGCCCTGTGCAACTATATAAGATACAATTAGGTCCATATCTCATATGTTCTTTAATGATAACCCCAACGTAGGTATCTAAAGATTAACAAGTAAAAATACCAGACAGCAAAATGAGATACTTCTTTAACAGTGTAGTGAAAAAAAGGCTTTTTAGCCCAAAACTTAAATATGATTTGACAATTTTTTTTTCTGTAGCTTTGGTGCCTGACCTGGAACTAATTCTTGTAGATCAGGCTGGCTTCGAACTCAGTGATTCGCCTGCCTCTGCCTCCTGAGTGCTGGGATTAAAGACATACACCATCACCGCCTGGCTTGATTTATATGTATGTAGCAGGGTGACATGTCCATAGTTAAAATCCCAGCATAACAAATTTAAAAGATATAGCTGAATGGGATTTTTCAGTTTCTGTGTATGATATTTACATGTATATGATGTTCACATGTGTTTAGATACACATGGGTAGTCACACAGGTATAGGTACATACGTATGCATCTATGCAGAGACCAGAGACACATAGCAGGAATCTTCCTCAATTTCTCTCTAGATTATTCATTGTGGCAGAGTCTCTCAATTGAACCCAGAGTTAGTACGTGCCCCTGGTCTAACTTGCCAGTTTCTTTGGGGGTCCCATGTCTTTTCCTTCTAAACCATAAAATTACAGACAGACCACCACATCAACACAGCATTTGTATGAGTTTCATGGATCTAAATTCCCTGCCTTCAAAATAGTGAGACAAGTGCTTTTCCAACCCAAGTGTCTCCCCAGCCTGGAAGCTCCAAATTGCTAACAAGCTTGTACAATGTGCATCAGATAAAGGGCTGTATTATAGAGTGTTCCCCTATAATCCTATTTCTTGGGATGCTAGGGCAAGAATTTGAGGAAGACTTGGGCCAGAAAGTTTCTAACTAGGCTAAGCAACGCACGGAGACTCTGTCTCTAATAGGAAACCTGAACATGTAATGCATAAAGGAAGTAAAATTGCTCTCCAGAAGAAAAAGAAAATTTTATAAAGTTAACTCCTAAGAAAAATACAAATGAAAATAAGGGTCATGCATTTTTTAATCTGTCAGTCTGATATAGACCGAACATCTAAAGAAAGAGGAACTGTGTAACCATGGTGTTTGAAATATAATCAGGCTAAGCCTCTGGACAAGAATCTGTTAAGACACAGTAAATCATATGCATGACTCTGTGAACCACACACTGCATTCTAGGGACCCATCCTAAGGGCATAGCCAGAAACAGATGAAAAGAGATGTGTAAACAGATATTCAGTTCTTATTGCAACCTTTATAAGTACAAAATATCATAAATGTCCTGTATGACACCATATGGGGGAGAGTAGGGGAGAAAAAGATACATCCTGAAAATGAAGGAATTATAGGACATGTGTGTATACGTGTGTGTGTGCTTGTGTAAGAGAGAGAGAGAGAGACAGAGACAGAGAGATTCTGTCCTCTCAAAATTTCTTGTTGAAATTCTTACTCTGTTGTCTCAGAAAGTAAACTATATTTGAAGTTGTCTTTAAAAAGATAATTTAGCATCACATTAAAATGGAGGTGGAGGGGCTGGAGAGATGGCTCAGCGGTTAAGAGCATTGCCTGCTCTTCCAAAGGTCCTGAGTTCAATTCCCGGCAACCACATGGTGGCTCACAACCATCTGTAATGAGATCTGGCGCCCTCTTCTGGCATGTGGGCATACATGGAGGCAGAATGTTGTATACATAATAAATAAACTTTTGAAAAAAATAAATAAATAAAATGGAGGTGGAGCTACTTCAGTAAGATGGAAACTTATCGAGAAGAGGAAATGTAGGTACTAGCAGGATGGTCCAAATGTTATGAGCACTAGCTGCTCTTCCAGAGGACCATTGTTTAATTGTTAAATGGCGGCTCACAACCAGCTGTAGCTCCAATTTCAGGGCATGTAATGGCCTCTTTGGCCTGCACAGGCACTACATGCATGTAGTACACACATGTGTGCAGGCAAAACACCCACAAACATAAAATAAGAATAAATAAAACCAGAAAAGTATCTCTCATAGAAAGAAAGGCTCTAAACACAGATACATAGCAGGGAACACAATGTGCGGACATGGGGTGGGGCAACAGGTGTTTCCAAGACAAGGACAGAAGGCCCTGAAGAAATAAAACTTCTGACACCGGAAAACTGCAGCCAGGCCACTGAGAAACCAATTGTCTGCTTTTCAAGGCAACGAGTTAATGGGATTTGGTTATGGCAGACCAGACAAAGGAATGAAATGGTTAATTTTGAAAATCAAATTGCAAACGAAGATTACAAAACACACTCCTTGTAAGAAAGATAAGCACCTAAGAAAAAATTTCATTTCTCTCTTTAATTCTATGCCTACAAGCTAGCGTTGCTTTTTATATAAATACACAACTTCATTCTAAGCATGAGAAAACAGCACAAGCCCAAAATAAAGGACATTTTAGCAAATGGCTAACGAATGTTTCTCAAAATTGCCTCTGTTCTAAAAGACAGGCAAGATGGAGATAATAGGAAAGATGGGAGAAAACTGCAGAGAAACAGCAGGTAAATATATCCCTAGATTGGGTTCAGGGGTTTGCAGTTTAACTAATAAAATGCAATGAAATTACATTTGGGGTTATGATAAACTAAAATGTTCACATTAAAATAAGTCAAGTAGATAAATTAATACTCTGGACTGATTTTGAAAACATTCCCCTGTCTAAAATTATTTCAAATAATAAACCATGAAATGCATATATTAACTAGTAAATGGGTCTCTGTGAACAAAGTAATAGTCCACATTACACATAAAATAGGAAACTTGTAGAAACAAAGATAAAGTCTTTTGTGTTGAGCTCTGTTGAATGAAGAGACTGTGATTGGTATATTGTGAGAAGGGCTTAGGACATATTATAGTTATCTTTTCATGATAATATATATATAATGTCTGAGAAATATTACAGAAGATTAAGGTGTACTACATTTTAATACATGTTAATTATAAAGTGATTAGCATAATCAAGAAAATTAGCATATCCATTACAACACACAGTTACAAAATATTATGCTGAGAACACACGTATGTTCCATCATTTAGCAAATACCAAGCACACAACATAGTACTATTGTTTCTAATCACCCTGCTCTACAGGAGTGCCATCTTCATCCTGCATAATTAATCTTTTGTAACTATTTACTAATAATTCCTAATTTTCACCAGTTCCCATTATCTGTACTTTTCTTCTCATTGCTATTGTGAATTCAGTTCCTAATTATTGTATTACATTTATGGATGTGTGTATGTGTGTGTGTGTGTGTGTGTGTGTATTCCTGACTCTGTGTGTGTTGGAGAAGAGATGTGCCAGGACACATATATGGCTGTCAGAGAAAACATGATCTCCATGTGGTCATGGGAACCAGACTCAGTACAGGCTTGTCTGGAAGCACCTTCACTGGCTGAGCCATCTTGTTGGCCCTAAGTTCAATTATTTCATATCTCATATCTAAGTGAATGTTATACTTTCATTTCTGTTGCCATGATAATAAATTCTGATTAAAGCCATTTAGTGGTATAAAGAGTTTATTTCAGCTTATACTTATAGTTTCCAGTTGAAGGGAAGTCGTGACAGGAAATGAAGCAGGAACCTAAGATAGAAATCGTAGAGGAATACTATATACTGGCTTGCTCACTGACTCGTGATGTGAGATTTTTTTCTGTAGGCTGTGATTACTATTACTGTCTTGGACATATAGCAGGGCAGAACTTAGCTAGATGGGGAAAACTAAACTGAATGCTGGCAGAAAAAAGGGCAGAGTTAGAGAGAAGCCATGGATATACCACGGGAGACAAACGTACTGAAATTTACTGGTAGATCACGACCTCACGGTGATGCACAGATTAATAGAAATGGATTAAATTGATATGTTAAGAGCTAGCCAATAAGAAGCTAAAGCCAATGGGCCAAACAATGATTAAATAATACAGTTTCTGTGTGATTATTTTGTGGCTTAGCAGCCGGGAGCCAACAAACGGCCTCCCTCCAACAGACTCATGCTTAAATTTCTTATATAGCACTGACACCTGCCTAAAAACACTAACACTGACAGTGGACTAAACCTAATGATGCTAACACTCACAGTGTACTGAACCTAGGATGCTAACACTCACAGTGAGCTGAACCTAAGGATGCTAACACTCACAAACAGCTGGACCTAAGAATGCTAACATTCACAGTGGCCTGGGCATAAAGATGCTAATACAGTAGACTGGACCTAAGGTTGCTAACACTCACAGTGGCCTGGACTAATGATGATAACACCCACAGTGAGCTGGACCTAAGGATGCTAACACTCACAGAGGGCTGGTCCTAAGGTTGCTAACATTCACAGCGGCCTGGACCTAAGAATGCTAACACTCACAGAGGGCTGGACCTAAGGATGTTAACA
Source organism: Microtus agrestis (assembly GCA_902806775.1). NCBI lineage: Eukaryota > Metazoa > Chordata > Mammalia > Rodentia > Cricetidae > Microtus > Microtus agrestis. The sequence continues at coordinate 2,807,836 of CADCXT010006976.1, read as the reverse complement.
CTCACAGTGAGCTGAACCTAAGGATGCTAACACTCACAGTGAGCTGGAACTTCCTCTATCAGTTACAGAACAAGACAATTCACCACAAACATGCTCACAGGCCAATCTTATCTAGACAGTTTCTCAGTTGAGACTCTCCTCTCAGTTGACTCTCACCTGTGACAGAGTGTTAAAGCTAAGAGGGGGACAGAGAAGTGCTGGACTGTGAAAAGGACAAATATCTGTTTTTTTACTATGTACATAGTACATAGCTTAACTACCCTAAGGTATCTTCATGTTGTCATAAATGAAAAAATTTTCTACTTTGTTTAAAACTCTTGCTCTCTGTCTCTGACTCTCTGTCCCTCCCCTCCCTCTCTCTCATGTGTGTATATATGAGAGGGCAAGGGGACAGACTAGGCACTCCTAGCAGCCTGGCAGAGACCAGGCCTTTGTTTAGGTTCACTAAAATGGGACAGAGCTCAACAGAAAAACCACAATGTATGAGCAACCAATTAGCAGGTACCCTACAACCTTCTGCCAACTCATCAGGTACCACACAACCCCTTCTGCTGGCTCAGTAAGCCCCCAAAACCCCTTTAAATGTTCAGCAGAAATTCTCCTTATAACTAAACATACCTTTCCCTACCCTGCTGCTGGAAGGTCACTAACCATTAGGGCCTCCAACCATTCAGCCCACTGACTAATCTTTCCTCCAGATTAATCTTTCTTCCTTGGAATTCCCCTAACTCCACTTAAAAGAAGTTTGTGCCCTTTTCTGGGGGTTGCCAAGTGCCACCCCAACATTGGAGTTGATAAAACACTCTTGTTATTGCATATGTGGCTGTTGGTCTTATTTGGGGGCTCATACTTAAAAGAACTCTGTACACTTTCTACATCATTGATAACATAAGTTTGAAAATCTGTAGGAACAATGCTCAGTTTAATAAAATTGTAATTACGTAATTTTTGTCCTTCAACCTCCATTTCAGTTTGCCAATGTGTCAATGTGTATTATGTCAGAAAGACAGGTAAGAGAAGGGTAAACACACTGTCCTGTTTGTTGAGTTCACAAGTGAGAGGAGCCATTGCTACCCATCCCATGCTCTTCCATGTCTCAGTTGTTATTTTATGATTTCTGCCTTGCTGGGTTCTACCCAGAAAGGGAAGTTCTTCCTAAGTCTCAATGGAAGCACGAAACTGTGATAAGATTTACTGCAGTCAGGAGCATATTGAATGAGGCCATGCCACACAAGCAGAATAAAATCAGTGCCAAGGCCATGTTCTGCCTGTTCATTTATGCTCAATTGAACTGCTACAGTGCCAGACTCTCAAATAATCACGTTCAACTTGAAATTTCAGTGACCTAATTTCATAGAGCAGAATTCCACCACAGCTGCTACCAAGCAAACTCCAGCTGATTTACTGAATGTTGATTACGGCAGATGTTATAGTTGCTATCAAAGGTGTCTCTGGGACATTTTTTTCTGAATTTATTCATTCTTCATCTTGTTCTTTGAACTCAGCAAAGACAGAAATCACCATAGATTCAAGAAGACTGTAGAAAGCTGGAGTTTATGTACTGAGCCAATGTTAGGAAAATTCACAAAAGGCAATTTTGAGTTCTTTTAGAATACTTAACAATCTTTAATACGGCCCCCAAAGTTCCCCAAACAGACATTATTCTCAATCAGTGCCACTTTTATTTACTCTTTAATGTATACAAGCTATAAGGTGGGATTCCTCTCTGTATGCTGTGAATACCATTTGTTAATGAATACAGAAACTGAACTTAGTTAGGTGGGGAAAACTAAGCTGAATGCTGGGAAAAAAGGAGGTGGAGTCATGGAGAAGCCATGGAGCCACCACAAGAGACAGATGCCCGATGGAACTTTACCCAGTAAGCCACAGCCACGTGGTGATACACAGACTAATAGAAATGGGTTGACTTCAGATGTAAGAGTTAGCCAATAAGAAGCTAGAGCTAATGGGTCAAGCAGTGATTTAATTAATACAGTATCTGTGTGATTATTTCGGGGCTGAGCAGCCGGGAAAACAAACAAGCAGCCTCCTTCAACAAAGGCATCCATGACCCATTTGTAAAAATAACACAGGAAACAATAGCAGAAAGAATAAAAAGCATAACTCATTTTCTCATTCTGAAAAGTTAAGTGTTCGATTTTGGTATTCATATATCCAGATTTTTTTTTAATGTATTCCTTAAAATTGTGAAGTAAGTGACTGGCATATGTTGTTTTGATACAAGCCTTATTATAAAATACTCTCTTGGTGTATGGTTATTACATGTCAACAAAATTTTATCCATATAGGTTAAATAGTGAGACTTTATATTTTTTTAGGAAAGAAAGAACCAAAAAAATAAAGGAAGGAAATGGAGGTAAAAGAAAGGAGAGGAGAGAAAGTAATTGAAAAGGAGAGAAGAGGGGAGGGGAGAAGAGGAGAGAGAGAGAGAGGAGAGGAGAGGGAATTTATGCACCCATCAGTACAGAAGGAAAATACACTGCATGGGAACAGAGATTAACCTGAGCAAGCAAGGCTCTCACTCAAGTCTGCATTTGCCAAGGAAAAGTGTAGCTTTGTCTGTTCCCAACACACTTTACATTTACATATGACTATGAATCTAGCCCGAGCAGCAAGATTGGCACATTTCTGGAACTTTATTTCTTGGTTGAAATAGCAACATGTATGAATAAGATTAAAAGAAAATATTTGTGTGTGTGTGTGTGTGTGTGTGTGTATTAGTTCCAGAATCACAGATATTGTAGGTGACCTCCAACATCAACAAATTCATGGTGGCTCCAGACAAATTCATGTATGGCTCCAACAAATTCATGTGAATTCTGGACTCAGCCTCTTGAAACCTTACTAAAGATTCAGTTTTTTCTAAAATTTGTAGATCTCAAGGTAGAGTCATAAAGATTAAAGGAGTATAACACAAAGAAAAATATTTTCCACAAGTCTTGGTACAATTATCTCCTCTTCTTAAAATATTTTAATGCATTTATTTTTAAAATATTAATTCTCAAAACCTCTAAAAATGTTAATTAACATCAGTAAAGTATTTCCCATTATTTCACTGAAATGATTTATATATATATATATATATATATATATATACAATTTGTGAATACAGTTCAAAACAAGCTACTGCAAAATATTGAGCACATAATTGATGTGAGTAAAAAATTAGACAATAGAAATAGATGTATCAAGTAAGAGAAAATGTTGACTGTCTTCATAAGATTAGAACAAAAGCTTTTCATTTATTTTATTTAAGCACCATGTTTTCAAATAAAAGATTCATTACTTTTTTTCTTTTTTCCCATCTTCTAGAATGGTATTCCTTTCACACTGGTTTTATTTTTTAATTTTTTTTTATTTTTTGTTTGTTTGCTTATTGGTTTTTTGAGACAGGGTTTCTTTGTGTAAGAACAGTCCTGCCTGACCTAGAAGTCACTTTGTAGTCCAAGCTGACCTCAGACTCACTGAGATCTACCTGCTTCTGCCTCACAAGTGCTGGATTAAAGGTGTGCACCACCACCCAGTTTCACACTGGCTTTTAATATTGGCCATTTTTGTTTTAACTCATCATAACTTGAATGAAATATGAATTCTGGGGCTGGAGAGAGGTTTTTCCTTTATTAAGAGAGCCTACTGCCCTCACAGATAACCTGAGTTAGGTTCCCAGCACAATTGTGGGACCCCTCAAAACCACCTGTATTTCCAGCCCTAGGGATCAGGGGCCTTCTCTTGACATTTGTGGGCGCCTGCACTCATGATCACATACAGATACATACAAGTTCCAAATACATTTTTTGAAACAACTCTGACTCTTCCATTGTCATATGGGAAACATATCTTAACATTATATTTGTGAGGGCTGGAGAAGGGGCATGTTGGACAAGGCACAGTAACTATGGAAGGGCCTGTCCCACACGGAAGAGTAGTGACAGGTCACAGGGCTGTCCCCTAAGAAGTCACAGAAAAGCCTGCTCCCTGGAGTTCCAGGGACTTCCTGAAGCTACATGGAAAGAAATGCTACCTCTAAGGTAAACAAAATGTTTCCTTATAGTATCACTTCTGGACAAAAGTTGCATGATGCTCAAATGGATGTACATTTACACCAGAATAGAACAGTTACAGTAAACCAAATGATTTGGCTATGAGAACATTTGCAGTGTGCTGTATAACTATGTATAGTATAAATATACATAGTTATACTTACACTTATACATGTAGTCAGTTGTATAGACCCAGGTCAATACTATTTTGAAAAGACAGGGCACTTTTGTTGAATTTATCATTATTCAATTGAGAAAAATAATTGGCTTTTTAGGGGAAAAAGAAATTTTTTTTTAATTTTAAGCAGTTCATTTGTCTAGTAAAGGTAGTCTTTCTCATACACAAATAGGAAATAACTCATTAACCATGAGGCTATATATCAGTATTTACTATTTTAAGGTAAGAAATGGTGAAGGGAAGATATGATGTGAAACAAACTTCAAATGTTCTTTGTGTAGAAAGAAGTATAAGAGAGCCATGATGGCTCATGCTTCAGGAGACTGGAAGAAGAGAATAGCTATGAATTTCAATCCAGTCTGGACTACACAATACTGCACTGTCTAAAATAAAAACAGAAACAAAAAACTGAGTATAAAAAAGAACAAATGCATCCACACCACAGGAGGAAAATAAAACTAGATATTTTAAAATTATTCACTTCTCTGCTCCATTTTGATCTAACCAAGAAATTATTTCATTTGATACCTACTGAGAAAGGGAAAAATCCAAGTTTACTAATATCATACTCCAGAGCAGGCCCCATGAAAACATAATTAAAAGTAGCATCATATAGTTGAGTGGGTTTTACTTGCATATTTAGGAATCTATACAGAGAGATAAATACATGCATGCATGGTGATTTCAGTGAGAATGGCTCCCGTAGGCTCACGTATTTGAACGTTTCTTTCTTGGGTGGTGAAACTCTTAATGGGAGAATTAGGAAGTGTGGCTTTTTGGATGAGGGGCGATGCTGGAGGTTTCAAAACACCATGCCAGAGCCAGTCTTCTTCCATCTGCTTACTGCCTATGAATAAGATGTAAGCAATTAACTATATTGTTCTAGCACCTTGCCTGCCCACTGCCATGGTCTGTTCATGATGCTCATGAAGCCACCATCCTATCCTAAACTGAGTAGATCCCCAATTAAATGCTTTCTGTTAAGTTACTTACTCATGGTGTCCCTTTTCCACAATGGAAATTAATGAAAACAAACCCCACATATTTGAAAATGTAAAACAGTCTGTTTTATTTGTTTTTACTTGTATACTTTTTGATTTGCTTATTTGGGAGTATTTTTATCTTATAAATCATCTCTTTTTTAGCTTGTTTCTTTTGATGTTTTTGTGTATTTTGAGAAAGAAAAAATATGCCAGTGAGTTTTAGAGGACTTTAGGGGAGATGAGAGAGGGGAAGGAATATGATGAAATTGTATTGTATCAAAGACTTTTAATAATCAACTAAAAATAAAATAATTTAATTGCATTGATACATGGTTCTGGGTAAATAAAATATATACCTACGTAAAAATTTATCCATGCAATAAAATGTAGTGCTACATTTCAGTTAGAAGTGTTCATGTTTGATATTTGTAAATAACTCCAAATTAGTTTGCATCCATTCTTTCTCAGTGTATTATAAATCAGCATCTGTCAATGTCTTTGCTGTCAGTTGGCATCAAAGAATTTCCATCATTTTACCTCAATTTTACTTCATATAACAAAAGTATACAAATTGACTTGGAGAAACCTCATAGCTTATATTAAAAATCTAGTTACAATAAATACTGGAACTTAAAAATAGAATGGTCACACAAAATGGAAAATTACTGTTTAAAAGCAAGGAAACACAAATTGCACAGAATTTAAAGGTGTATGCTGTGTCCTGCTCAAAGAATACCTGTTTTGCCTCCTGCCCTGACTTATCTCTCAGAGTTGTATATCAGACCCATCACTTGTACGGTCCAATCTTCCCTTCCTGGATGACCGCAAAACATCTTCAGTCATAAGCTAATTCTCAAATCTATATTTATAGTTTAGTAATCTGCAGTGAAGTACTAGATTCTACTGAAGGCATCTGCTAGAAGTCTTAAAAGTCATTCACAGTGTGTCTGCAAGAAGTTCATTATTTTTAATCTATTATATTCATTGGAAGTTGGAAAATCAATATGTTAGATATTAAGAAATTACTCTGATATATTTTAATATATTTTACATGGGTATAATATTAATTATTTTAATATGTTATATTGAGTGGATAAAGGGAAGCTTTCCCATTAGATATATTGAGGTTGTTGTGGTGTTGTGATTAAACAGGTACGGTAGGCAGAAGTGTGCAAGTGAGAGGAAAGCTTGTCTTCTGCATGACTGAGGAAGGTGAAGAATCAAGAACACCAGAGCACAAAGTTGGGAAGAAAAAACTAAGCCTCATCTGAGGATTTTTCTCAGCATAAAAATAATAATTGAAGATATGACATTATGTTATGCCTCAGGGAATGATGTAGAGTTCGATTTTACAGAGAGACACCAAAATTTTTAGATAATTAGGAGAAGATATGATATTTTCACTGACACTAAGATTGTGTATCTAGTGATAGAAAGAAAATAGCTTAAAAGATGAATAATTCAGGCAGAAAGACATGTCAGTCTTGTCAAAGAATATCACAAAGGGACAAACTGCTGTGTGAGGAACCATCTCTCAGTGAAGCATCAAGTCTAGGCAGGAATCAAAGCACTTTTTTAAACCTACATCTTGGTGCAAAATACACAATGTATTTTCTTGTATTCAGTAAGAATCCACATGACATTGATAAATTTAAAACTTTATTAAGTCACTATTTTCTCTTTATTATTATTATAACAACTGCTAATTTAATTTTGCTCACTAAAAATCAGTAATTAAGAGGTCCAAATGTGACAATTGTGTACATTTTATAGAGTTTATTATTTCTTTTACCTTTTTTAAATATTATCACAAACTGTGCAACCAACGTTTCTTTTTCCTTCTTATCAGATTCTGAAGATTGAAAGTCTAAGATCACTTTCCCTGACTGTACTTTCTTGGAAGTCTACTAGAAAGCTCACTCTCTGCCAATCCTGCTTCTTCTGGCTGTTAACCTTCCTTGCCTAGCCTCCAAAGTACTTCTCCATCTGCCTCCAAAGTCAGGGTGCTTTCCTCATTTAGTCTGTGGCAGATGGAAGATACCTGCCTTTCTCCGATGGAGACACTTATGACTGTATAAACAACATATCCCAATAATCAAGGATAATTTTCTCCTCTCAAGAACTTCAGCTCAGTCATTTTTGTAGATTATTTCTTTAAACAAGGGTACTTCACAGGGTTCAGGTGTCAGAGTCATACGTATTTGGGGGAGAGGAATCCACAGCCTCAGTAGAGGACAGGGAGCAATCCTATGTAGCTCATTTATCTGCTACCATAGAAGCACAGAGTCCACCACTACATATCCCTAGCATCATGTTTCCCATGACACCTAAAAGAATTCCTACTTAGTCTTCTGTGGTGTACAAAGTCAAATTCTGAAGACAACAAATTTAAAAATGTCAGGATTTTTTAAGCAGGCAATTTGATGAGATGGGGTTAGTCCTTGTGGCTATGTGAATAGAATGAAAATATTTTTGAAAATTTCATTTGGTTCTTGCCTAATAAATATTAGATTTAAATTTTATTTGCTGTTATCTTCGCATGATTTTGAGTATAATTGATGTTTGTCATTTGTTGAAGAACTAATTAATTTTTAAATTATACAAGGATGTGTCAACATCATTGGCTATGCTCACAAAGTCCTCCAGAGAGTATCTTGTAGAAGTCCAAACCCTGGGTTTAAGTAGAACAAGGAAGGAAAATGGAAAGGCTTGGTATGCCTCCAGCTTCATTTTGTAGAAGGAGAAAAGCCAGAAATAGTGTTTGCTCCAATCGTATACCAGAGAAAATGCTGAACTCCAGAATAACAAACCTCTTGATTTCATCAGATTAATTAGTTTTCACTAAAACAAAATAATCAAGTGTGTGAGAATAATACTTCCCAGTTGGAGGAAGAAAGAGAGTGGAATTTAGCTGTTTATATAGGAAAAAAATACTACTAGATTTTATACATATTAGTAAGATACAACAAAGCAAATGTGTGTGTGCTCACACACTCGTGCATGTGTGTGTGCGTGCATGTGTGCATGTGTGTGTACATATGTGTACTTGTGCATGACGTGTGTGTGTGTGTGTGTGTTATGCTTTGTAAAGGAAGAGTGTGGACCTATATAAATACAAAGAATTTTGAATCACAGATTTCAATGGCTTTGCAACAACTGAAAGGCATTTACTTTTCTGGCCATAAATTCTGCCAAGTTCCCACAGGAAAGACTGAAGACCTTTTGAGATAACTATATAAGGTGCCAACTGAAAAAAAAAAAAAATCAGAAACTGTCAAAATTACCCTGAAATCCACCTTACTTACTTCCTCAATAGAGTAAAAAGATTCCCTTTGTCTAGAATGCTCAGGGGAAACTGTAGTTTGGGATCCGCAGAGAATCTCATTTCTCCTAGGGGAAGAACAAGTACATTACAGGCAGTCCTGAGAATCAAGGGAGAAGAGAACCATCCCAGGATCCTGTCTAGGAGCCAAGTTTCAGAGTGCTCCTCCTTATCTGAGAGAAAGCACCATGCCAGTTCTATGTCTGGAAGCCAAGGTGCAGGGTGTTCTTTGTCTGAGACATCACCATGCCATTCCCATATCTGGGAGCTGAGGTTCAGGGTGTTCCTTCTTACCCGAGAGACGTACTCCTGGTCTTTACCACTAGCCTACAAACACCACGGAAAAGTAGCAATGCAATTGGAGAATAAGGATAGAAACCTACACTATAGACTAGAATATAGACTAGAACAAAAGCAAAGAAGCTATGAAGCATTGAATGTAGTGAAGAACTGAGGAGAGCCATTTCTATCAAACTCATTCTCATTTGAAGCTAAGGTGCTTTTGAAGGAATATGAAGGCTCTGTAAACTGAGGACAACTACAGCATAAAGAGACTCAAGCTCAGCCACCACTTTTACTGATGACTGCAAATGTGAACACAAAACTCCAAAGCATTAGGAAAAGTCTGATCATCTTTAATAAAAATGTGGTTGGTTACAGTGGTCATATCTTGTTGGGTCGGTCATTATTGCAGCTGTGGTATCTAACGTAAGGCCAGTTTGGATGTGACAATGAAAGACATGTCCAACCCTTCCAAAGATGAGGCAATAATTCTAGGCTTTCCTACTTCCTAGTCACCAACAAAGGACCTTGCCCTGTGACCCCGGAGGTAAAGGGGCACCATTTTTATAACCTATATTTCATTCTTACTGTAAGATATTTTAGTGAATTGCTTTAGAACATAAAAGGAACAGTAATGACCTAGGTTTCTGGAAACATTTGACCTTTAAGAATAATGTAATGAATATGTAGATAAACGATACACATAAGAAGGGGATTTGTTATTATTCATATGCTCAGGTTGCTGTGTCTGGTTAAGTGGTTGCTGAATGTGTTCTCCACGCACCAGTCAGTGTGCAATGCTAGAAGAACGACTCCATTTACTTTAATTGTGTGTTCAAACCAACCATTCCTTATATAGTAACCATCAAGACAGGCAGGGAATCGACTTTTTATAACCATCATGTACATACTGAGCATTTTTGTTAATGACTTCATCTTATAAAACCTGTCTTATAGTTCTCTTTACTCTAGCTGCTTGAAGAAAAAAAGAAAGGACGGAAAGAAGGAAGGAAGGAAAGAAAGAAAGAAAGAAAGAAAGAAAGAAAGAAAGAAAGAAAGAAAGAAAGAAAGAAAGAAAGAAGAAAGGTAGGATGGGAATAACTACATTGCAGACATTAGAGTAAATATGTATTATGTGTGAGTAAGTCCTCTCGCAGAGGAACAGATTTAGTGAAATACAGTGCAGTTCCTATATTAACTTTAATGACCCTCTCTCAGGGCTCGGATGCTCAGAGAGTTTTAAAGGCAGGTAGCTTGGATGCCAGCTGGGGTTTCCTTGGCTCAGTCAGATTAAGCAAAGAACACTTGTGAGGTTTTATTAGCACACACAATTTAGCAGGGTAACAGTCGGGCTTCTCCATTTCATGGGTTGGTTGCTTACTGGTAATATCCTTCCTGAGAGAATTCAGGACTTTTAATTATGCTGTGAATCGTTTACAGTATTGAGCTCTGGAATGAAAATTAAACTGAGGACATTTTATTTGTGCACCGGTTAATTAAATAGCAGACAACAGCAAGCTAGACTTATAGAAAACCTCAGCAGATTTGGTTTGCCAGCCATGTGTGAAAATATTTCTCCTTTTTATTTCCCACCAGTAGCCTACAATGATGAACTGAAACTGATTCAGAATTGGGTTTTGAAGTTTTACGTAGGCATATAGTATGGTACAAGGACATTTGAACACTTGGGTGGTATTCACAATCCATAATAAATATGCTCTATCGTTTTAGTTTATATTAAATGGATAAATCAGGGCTCTTGAAATCACAGCTCGCTGCTAACTTACAATTTATCTGAACAATATGAAAAGATGTGTTTTTAGATGAAGTAATAGATTTTCTTTCCATAGTTGATAAATAATATACTATCCAGTATTAAAAGTAATAATAAATTTCTTGAGAGCTTGATTACTAACCTGATATAGCTCTGGAAATTCTTAGCTATGGTTAAGGAAATTGTAATTATACAAACCTGCAGAACACGTGTGCCCTGCTAGATGACAGTAATTTAGTTAACTTTGTTAAGAAACTTTTTCCAAATAAAAACAAGATCAATTAATGAAACTACTTCATAACCTTCCACACCTTCTTATTGTCAAGTGCAAAGATCCAAATATGGAACCAGGTGTAACAGATTCTAGAGGTTATGGCCCACCCATCTGGAATTTTGCAGCCTATCCCCAGGGTAGCTCAGCTGTCCCTTTTTACTTTCTCAAATATTACAATTATATGCTTCTCCCTAAGTTTGAAATGAAGGTAAATTCTCCCATTTTTGAAGTGTAATAAAAAGTTTTAAAACTTGAAAAATATATTTCATGAAAACTAAACATTCACAATTTATGTTTTTAATTGTTTTTTTTGTTTTATCTTGTGTATATTTGATTTTTGCCTATACTGGCTGCACACCATATGCCTGCAGTGTCTGCCACGTCCAGAAGAGGACATCAGATCCCCTGTGCCTATAGTTACAGAAAGCTGAGAGCTGTCATGTGGATGCTGGGAATCAAGACTGGGTCCTTTGACAGAGCAGCTTGGTCATCTTAACCACTGAGCCATCTCTCTATTCTCACAGCCAATATATTTTGAATAAGAGTCTGCTATTATCATTTTATAAATATGGGTACCTCTGGTAACCAACACTATGTTTGGCTCTCATAACTTTTAAGGGCTTGAGCTGTTTGAGAGACCAGTCAGAAGTGTGTAGGAGCTCATTTAATTGCTGTCAACTGTAATGCATGCTGGCAGATGCCTGTTTTGATTATGGCTTAGCGGGCCACTAGGAAATAGCATGTTTGTACATATTCATTGTTCTAGCTGTCCTGTAATAATAAGTGGCTAGCAGTAATGCCTAAACAAGGATTCATTGTAGACCGATTTTAGTGAGAATCTGATGTGTGACTTCATAATCACTGAATTTGACACACCATCTAGAAATATTAAGCAATTCTTCCACTAAATTTTTATAAATAATTAATAGAAGAGATCTTGAATTCTCTGAAGCATTATGTTTACATTTAAACTCTCAGATCTATGGCACTTATGGCTAAGTGGGTGTTTCAGAGAGATGCTGAAGACAAATATTAAAAGATGAACTAATTATGTAACCATATTTGAAAGGAAATAATTTAGTGAAGAGCCCTTCAATGGCAGCATCATTCATGAAACTAAACACATAACTGGAGACAGACATCGCAGGGTGCTCAATCCTCAAAACCTCAAGGTGATTCTAGATAATCAGTATCAAATAGATGTGTGTTTCGTGTTTTCCTTTGATATAAGTTAGAAATTTTTACTAAACTAGTTACAATCTATTAAATACAAAAAAAAGGACACTAAACTAAGATTAACTTCATCTTGGTCTGAAAACATTTTGCATCTACAACTTGACTCTTGAGGCCATTGTCTGTGTGAAATAAGAAAGCTTTTTCCTCAGACTATTGGTTTCACCTTTAAAACATAGCTGTACATTTGTGATGATTTATGAAAATCTAAGATTTACCTATGGAGAGACAAGGGCTAGACTGGAGTAGCAAGAAAAAGAAGTCTAAGCTATGCCTTCAGTATAATCCCTATAATCAGAAAATTTTAAATAGTTTTAAGTTGATATGCTTTCATACTTTAAAAAATGAATGTTTAATGAAGGAAACATTTAATGACAAAAATTCTGTATGAAAACAGAAGTAAAAACAAATGGATAATAAAACTTTAGATAATATTTGAGAAAAATAAATTCTTTAAAATCAATAAGATAAAACCGTCATTAATATTCTTTGAGATATAACAGAACAAACAACAAACACATACACCAAAACAGAATTCCAGAAATAATTTCAATGGTGAATGCTCTTTCCCTTCTAAAATTCTCTTTGAAATGTATTTTTAATTTTATTTAAATGTATTTAAATATTTTAATGTACTTTGAGATTATAATATAATTTTAATCCCCCCTTCTTTTCCTCCCTCCAAACCATCCCATGTACCTAGCATTTCTCTACTTCAAAGCCATGACCTCTTTTTGTTAATTGTTAGTTAATACATGCATATATACGTAAGTATATACACATATATTCCTAAATATCTTCCTTAGTGTTTATGATGTTAATTGTATGTGCATTTTCAGAGCTGATCATTTTGTACTGGATAACAAATTGATATGCTCTTCTTTGGGGAGAGTTTTTCCCACTGCCAACATTTTCTAGTTGCCTATAGCTCTTTGTGGAGAATTGGGTCTACCTGGTCTTCTTTCTGTCCACTTTAGCACGCCTAAGGTTTTTGTTTTTGTTCAGTACATGTTTGGGCAGACATGTTGGTGAGACTTTACGAGGGTAGCTCCTGAGAGTCCTAGGAGACACAATCTCACAGAAAACTGTGTGATATTCTGGTTCTTAAAATCTTTCTGCTCTTACTCCTGAATGCCCATTGACAAAAATTCAAACCAAAAATTATGCTAAGGCTAACCAATTCCTCTGTTTGAAAACAATAAGACTGAATATTTCTGACCTGCTTCTGTATTCTTTATCTGCCTCACGTTCAGGAAGTAGACAACTTAGAATGTCTGCACAGAATACTTAACATCAGACAAGTATACTTGTGCACACGGAGGAAAAGTAAGGGCAAGACACAGCAGTGCATGTCCATGATCCCATATCTCAGGAGGTTAGTGCAGCAAGCTTGTGAGTTCAAGGCCAGACTGACCTTCCACAGTGACAAGAACACTTCACAAAGAAAAAGAATGAAATACTCACAAAATATTTTAAACTATAAAGAAGACAAACAAAGTGTATTTATTTATATCATATCTTTCCTATGATTATGAAACATGGGTATTAGAGCACTGATAGAAACTCAAGTGAAAGTATACTTCTCCCAGAGTACATGTGTAGGCAGACCCTGCTTATTCATTCCTGGCCACTCAGACCGAATAATAACACAAAACTATATTAATTAAAACACTGTTTGGCCAGTAGTGTAGGCATATTTCTAGATAACTCTTACATCTTAAATTAACCCATTTCTATTAATCTGTGAATCACCGTGAGGCTGTTGCCCACTGATAAGGTTCTGCTTGGAGGCTGACTTCTTTGTCTTTTAGCAGCTACATGGCATTTCCCAGACTCTGTCTACTTTCTCTCTAAATCTCTGTTCAGATTTCTCACGTGGCTTTACTCTACTAAGCCATTGGTTGAAACAGCTTCTTTGATAACCAATGGTAATAAAACAAATTCATAGCAACCAGAGGAGAATCCCACATCATCTCTCATTCTCTGTCTAAATAAAAATAAAGGTTTTAACATTAACACAATAAAATTGCATATAACAAAACAGGTATCAAGCAAGAATTACAGTTATAATATCTAGTTCATTTACATTTGACAACTTAAGGAAAATATCTTCTAGCCTATCTTTGTGAATCTAAAGTTTTATATCCAATTTATTTTTATCATAACTAAAGAAAACTATAATTATAACTATCCTACAACTCCATCAAAGACACCAGAAAGATGTAATATTACTTAAATAAACAGAAAGTACATTGTAAGCAATTTCCAAAGTTCTAGAATTAACAGAGACATCTTGCTGCCTGAATAGTAACCCAAAGCTTTTCTGTAACATTGGGGCATCTATCTTCAGCCTACAGGCCCATAGTATCTGACAGACTTTTTCGTGAAGCAGAAAATTTGAAAGACTGTTTTGCCTCTATTAGCAGTTTGTCAGTCACTTTCTTCTGTATCCTGCAGAATGTGTGGCAGACACTTTCATGAAGCAGGAACCCTAAACGATGGTCTCACCTTTAAGCAAGTTCATCAGTCATTCTGTGGGTCCTGCATATCCACTTCATATAGCATACCATCAGCCCATCCAGGCAAGAGCACTTTCTTACCCAAATGGCTTACAAACTTCATAAGGAGTCTCTTTAATGCCCATCTTCTTCTGGAAGCAAATTGGTGCTGCCAGGATTTCATTGTAATGTATCTCATTGTAATGAAAATTCATAAGTTCTTAAAACATTTTAAATACCATATTCTGTTAGCCTTTGAAAAGTTTGAAGAATACTCTGTCCATCTGAAATATATCTCTGTACATCTAGAAAGCCTAACTAACATGACTACAAACTTGACTATTATAAATGACTATCTATTAACCTGTATTTTTTAATTATACATTACTCAATGAGCTGCACAAACACAATACCTTAATCAAAAGCAGAAATATACAAATAACAAAATTGACCTTAAATTTGTAACCAACCAAGATCCGTACGAATGCAAAGTATTCATCTTTATAGCATAACCCTGTTTAAATGAAAGCAAATATTTATAAACAATATTTGAGAATTTAGGCATTGTTCTTTAGACTACTTCTTTCTGATTGGGAGTGCTGTTAATTAGGTCTTTCATGGAGTATCCTGTGTGGTTGGTCCATCTCAACCAGCAGTCCTGAAGCTGTCATGGATGTTGGACCATCTAGGCCATTGCTTCAGAGAATCTTGTTTGATCAATTCATATTAACTGGTTAGGAATCCACAGTCTTCTATCCTTTGTGGAAACAAAAGCAGAGACATCTTTTCCAAAGCAGCATATCCTTAGACCCAAATTTTGAAGTCAAGGTACCTTTAAAATAGATGTTGGTTTAGCTTAGCAACCTGTACAATGAAATGTCTCTGTGTACTTAGCTCATTCACAGTCAAAAAATTCAAAGAAAACACAATAATATACATAATCCAGACTCTCTGTATATTTTTCATCTTTACATGCCTTATTTATCTTTACTTGTTTAATCTATGATTGTCTGTACTCTCTCTTTAAAGACTTTGTTTTATTTCTGAAAACTGTTTATTTCTTTTTATAACTGACAATACTCTTTTTCTTTACTCTCTCAAGCTTAAGTACATTTTTTTAAAGAGACTGTGACCCATTCAGAGGTTTTTTTAATCTGAATCTGTCCTTATCTGTATATGTAATAATTTTCTGACTAGGAGTGCCTTTTTTTAAAATGCTAAGTGTTCATGTTTAGTACTAAGGCTTCTTTGCCCTTGTCTAGTTCAACACGGCAGAAGTATGCTTTCTACAAGCCATACTTCCCACTCCAGCTCCAGGGATGCAGCAGTTCCATGTCACCCTCAATCAACCTGTAGCACTCTGCTTGCAAACCCCCTGCAAATGCTCTGTAGCCAGACTTCCCAAAAGAGCCAGAGCCTTTCAAGCCATCATGAACCAGGAAGTGCTCCCCTAAAGAAGCTTTGCAGAGCCTGCACTGCCAATTAGGACTCAGGAAGACCTCTCTAAAAGGAGTCGCAGCACCCCTGCTTGCTGCTAGCCAAGAGAGCCCATCTGAAAAAAAAATGCAGCTACCAAGAAGCTGTGCTAAACTTTCTTCTTTTGTATGTGGAATTCCTTTCCAATCTCTCTCAGGTTTTACATGGTGGATGTAGTTGACCCATGCTGTGGGTGGAGACTGCTTGTTTGTTTACAGATACTCAGACCCATATAATAACATAGAAACTATATTAATTGCAACACTTATTGTCAATAGTTTATGCTTATTTCTAGTTAGCACTTGCATATTAAATTAACCCATTATTTTGATCTGTAAATCACCATGAGACTGTGGCCTACCAGTAAGAATCTGGCTTGTAACTGGCTTCTTTCTCCTTTGGCAGCTACATGGCATCTCCCCAACTCTGCCTACTCTCTCTATATAACTCTGTTAGAATTTTATGCCTGGCTTTACTCTACTAAGTCATTGGTCAAAATAGCTTCTTTAATAACCAATGATAATAAAACATATTAATAGCATACAGAGGAGAATCCCACATCATACATGTCCTAATTAGTGTTTCTAATGCTGTCCTGAAGCACTGTGACTGAGAATAACAAGAGAAATAAAGAGTTTATTTCATCTTACAACTCTAAGGACAAACCTATCACTGAGGGAAGCCAGGACAGGAACCCAGAGGTAGAAATTAAAGCATAAGCATTGAGGTTGCTGCTTATTAGTTTATTACACATGCCCTGTTGATTCTGCCTTCCTAAACATCCCAGGAGTGGCAAAAGAAATGATTCCACCCAAGCATAATCTGGTGAAACAATATGTCTACTGGGATATCTTCTGGATATATGTATGAAATGGTATAATACAGGAGCATAGGTGACAGCTCATGAAGCCTGCATCCTTGGAGCATCTCTGCTCAAGCTGCTATCAGCTCTGCTGATGAGAGACTCCCACCCCCCACCTTACTGTGTTTATACTTTTATAAACTTGTGGAGGAACCTTGGGCATCCTGTGATTCAAGGAGTTTCCTAAGAATTGCATATTTCATGATATTTATCCATTGTCCACACCTTCCTCCTTCCTGCATAGAGGAAATGTTCCAATAGTCTCACAACACTGGGGTTTCCCAGTGCCTGTCCCAGGCCCACCTCCACTGTGAGGACTTGGAACAAGTCCCTGCCTTCAAAGGTCCACTGGGATCACAGTATACCCAACATTCATGCCCATGGGCCTTGGCGAGGCATTAACAACCAATCACATCAACCATTTAGGAATTATGTTAATGAGAAGCTAAAGAAGGCAGAGGGTTTCATCAATCAGAAACAGACATGGAAACCTTAAGACTCCCACACTGACTTTTAATGTTTACTAATGCTTATGTAAGTTAATTATTTTTTAATAGAGTTATAACTATATAAGGATTTATTTGCAAAACACTGACTACTAAAATGGTCAAAATGAATGGACAACAATGTATTATATATTTTAAGAAGACTAGAAGATCGAAGTGTCAAACATAGAAGGTCTCACAAGGACATAGAAATGCAAATGAGCCTTATTTAACAGACATGTAATACATACACATATAAAAAGCACTACATGCTCTATAAATATGTAAAATTACTATGTGTTAATAGAAATTTTTAATTCCTCGTAGTATAAATGTAGTGCCATATTACTAGTCACAAAAAATGTATTACACAAGTTTTTTTACATGGTAACAATGCATCAGATGTTCATCCACATTAATTCTGAAAAAGAACTCAGTGTCTCAGTATGAGTGATTGTCCCCATTTTAGCCATGGATATAGAAGTTCAGACTTTGGAAGTTAAGGAACTTACATGGTGAGTGAGTGGGAGATGCAAGACTGGAGTTGGAGCCAAGCCAAGGCCACCTTTTTCAGCCTGCATCCCACAGGCCTTGGTAAATCTGGTTCCTTGACTTAACACTGCTCTCCACAAGTGGCCCTTCTGACAGGCGTTAGAAGGAATTTTTGAAAGTTTACTTTCTTTGTTTTAAGTTCTTTGCATTTAAATTTTTATTAATCATTAAGAATTATTCAGTTATTTAAAATTACAAGTGCTAAAGTGTGCATTGTGGGTTTCCAGCAGAAATAATCCACAGAATATTGAATGGGAGAGTGCTTTAAGAAATAAACACCTATTCTGAGTAGAGAGTGTTGTAAATCAGCAGAAAGCAGTTTATAATCATACTTCTGTACTTGAGAGTCTCTGATTATGATGTTATTATTTCCAACAAAAGTCAAGAGGGCTTTTGAGAATAAGATGGCAGTCACAAAGCTTTGCTATTGACAATGGATTCCCTTAGATGGGATTTTTTTCTATTATTTAACAAAGAAAATTAAATACTAATATTTAGGCATAACCATGAAAACCCTAGCATTTTTCAGCTCATTTGTATCATGGACATACTTTCACTGGGGTTTAGAATCATAAATCTTATTTTAATAGCAACTTGTACCAATATGTAGTCGTATTATCATTCAGCTAAGAAGTCACGTGGTCCTAGGGCTTCAGAAAAGTGTTTACATTAAGACTGAACTTGGGTCATACGTTTCTTCCTCTCACTTTAAAATTCACTCATCCTCTTTAACTCATTACTGTAGAAACTTCCTAAAATATGTACTTATACACATATGAAAGGAGTTTAATAGGAGTTGCCCTACAATGAGGTAAGGTTGCCCCATTAGACTGTGAAGGCTAGCATATAGAAATGCTATAGAATGCTGAGCAGTAAATGGGACGTGTATCTAAGACTCCCTCCTCTAAAAGCCAGAGGAAGCAGATGATCACTATGTAAACAGTACCCAACAGGACGGTTGCACAGAACTCACAGAAGAAATGATAGGATTGCTACAAGTTAAAGCTAGACAAAATCTTAGCATGGAAACGTGAGGTTGGTATGAAGTTCTACCCATCTGAGTAGCTACTGACAAGTGATAGCTACAGAAAGGAAAAGAGTCAGTTTTCTTTAATAGTGTGATGCTGGCAAGTCGAGCATGCTGTAACGACTGGCAGCACACCTGAGACTATAGGACCAGCACACCTGAGACTATAGGAACAGCACACCTGAGACTATAGGAACAGCACACCTGAGACTATAGGAACAGCACAAACTGGACTCAATTGATTTTTTTTTAAATTTAGTTAGGTGGGAAAGGAACAGACATTAGATCTTGGAGGGGAGCTTAGAAGAGGGGTGAATATGATCAAAATGCACTGCATGAAATTCTAAGCAATATAATAAAAATAAATGTTTAAAATGGGGGAAAGTATCTATATATCTACTTTTCATCATCCTGATAGTTTCATAGTGTCCTGATAATTCAATTCTCTCCACAAAGTCTGTAAATATATAAACGTGTCTCTAACATCATCGCAACTTGTTCAATTCTGCTACACCTGGCTGTAAGCTGCATAATTTCAAGATTATCTGCAAAGGAAATTTATCTGGATGCTAGATAAAGCTAAATAGTTATGTTTAGTCTTGTAATGTGCATTTATGGACTACAATTACACTCTATGGGCAGGAGATATAACTGAATGAACAGAAATCTTTCATGCTTAGTAGAATTGTATTCTAGAAGAGAGATACAAAAGCTGCAAAGAGAGAAAGGATGTAATGAGAAGTTGATGGATATATTTTTAACTGCTGTATGAAAAAAAATCAATGAGTTAAGCATAATTCAGTAGTAGATAGTGACGTTATTTTACTGTGTGTGGTTACAAGAGCCCTCTCTACTGCTGTATTTGGGCAGATCTAAGAAAAGCAAGGATACTGGCTCTTAGGCAAGCCAGTATGTACAAGACAAGCAGCCAAAAAGTGTCATGTTTTGAAATTCTGCAATGTGGAAAAGCTTATTATATGTGTAATATACTAAGGGATTACACACACAGACAGACACATACATATATACATACATACACACATACACACACACACACATACACACACAGAGGAAGCCATAATCAACTGAGTAGCCTACAGATAATATGTAATGGAAAAGAGGCTATGAAAGATAAGCACAATTATATGAATTTTCCATGACTTTCACACAACATTCAAAATGTCAATGCTTGTATCATTTTATAAAATAAGTATTTCAATATTTCTAACATCACAATGAATGGATTTGTTTTACCTATCAATTTAGGAAAAATCCAGCCTTCACATATCATACTTCTTTCTCTTGAAGTTATCTTTACACTTTAACAATTTAACTCAAGGAAGAACTGGAGGGGAAAAAAGATAGGTGTGACTGAAGATCCCAACACGTTGACAGATGACTTTGATGGGCTGCATTCACCCCTCCCCCCAGATAGGCCCTGTCTAAAATGGGTTTCTTTTTCCCAAAATGTAGTTTGTTCTGCTCTTTCAGTCAGGACTGCTAATTGGGGTTTCTTTATGCATTGACAGAATTATTCTGTGCCACTGTGATTAAATACTGTAGTTTATACATCCTGGTAAGAATGTGGCAAAGTCACCTCCTTGGAATGTCAAAAGGAGCTGCTATCCTTGTAACCTTCCCAGCAGGTCCAGTTATTCCAGGGTCTGAAGGGCTGAACATGGGCGAGAGAGGGAAAGAAGACCAAGCAAGCAAAACAGGATTCTGTATCTCATCTCCTAATGGTGTTTTCAGGCACGCATATCCACACCTGTACCTACCATGGATGAAAATCTGTGAAGTGGATTTACGGAGTAGCCCCCAAGAGACAGAGGAAAATCTATCCGTGAAAAACAGTCTTGGAACACACAGCTTTGCCGATCAAAGGAGCTGAAACCCGCTTTGCATGAACTTCATTAATGCCATTCATAGCACTCTCTGTGCTCAAAAGCTGGCAGCAGAGAGCTGAGTCACAGGCATCTTTGAATAATTAATTAAACCTAGTTCCTTCGTATCAATTTTCACACCGAAGGGTGAAATTAACTTTTCAACTTGTTTATCAGTCAGTTTTGTACTCTGTTCCTCTAAGGTCACAAGAATGCCTTCAAGATTTGATAGGCAAAAAAGTAAGTTAACTTCTGTGAAGAATAGTCGCTGACCTGATATTATGATACTGAAAGCAGAAATGTTTTGGAGTGGGAAAATAATACATTACAATATGGGCAATTCACACTTAAAGGTCCTCTAAGCAGTGGGAAATATTTGACCTTGACATGTGGTTATGAGCATAAATTATAGGTTTTTTATGACTTATCTTACTGAAAATAATAAAGAAAGTCTGGCTGAATTATATAGGCATTTCAACAGGAGAGATTTCATCATAGAAATAATATGAGAGGAATGAATGAAGGCACCTTCTGAAAGAAAACCTTATTTCTTCTTCAGTTTTCAGTGCCACCAAAATGCATCCATGCGCTTTTCTAATATAAATCTTTGAATTGTTTCTCTCAAAGTGGTAAAGGTACTGTGAAAATTATATTGAAGATGGCCAGCACTTTGGAAATCTTATCAAATGAGAATAATTTAAACTGCTTAAATTCATTTTAATTAGTAATCAAAGGTATTTTATTTAAGGTTCCTATTGGTTAGTTGTTGGCATGCTGAAGCTATGAACATTTATGTTGCATTATGCTATTAAATGGAAGTGGCATAATGAATGCTTTAAGTATTTCCATTCAAAATTTCCTGTCTATGGTCTTAAATAAATTTCTAAGATCACAAAGAAAAGAAAAATATAAAAATGTAGGCCCATGAAATAAAGTCAATTTTTCTAAGGAAAATATTCATCACATTAGAAATGAATAGCCCTGGGAGATATGAGATGAATTAAATGTCTATATTTCAAGACTTCACACAATTCACACAGTTTCACAACAATTAACAGACTGTGAGAATTTGAAGAAATACTTCTGCATGGTTTTCCCCAAAACTGTCAAACTCGTCCTCCATAATTTACAATACAGTAAAACTGATGCTTGAAAGCCTAATACTTGAGAAAGAATAGACGCCAAAAACAAATGAACTTTGAAAAGAAAAATTAGACACAGACATGGTCAAGACTTCTATCTGGCATGAACAAGCTATTATCCAGCCAATAAACAGGCTACAAATGGCCAAGGAGCTTAACAATGGAATTTTTTTCCTGCAAGAGTACAAATCCTAAACTTAGAAACTTTCAAGTTTCTACTAATGATTTATTGGGCAAAATGGTAAATACAGGGCAAGAATAAATGACCCCTATTTTTGTTTAAAGGGTATGCTGAAAATAACACTCTTGCACACACAAGGACTCTACATCCTACTGCAGACATTATTGAGGACCCATGCTTATTGCTGCAATAGTCATAATAGAAAGGAAATGAAAGTAATATCCAATATCAGATGAAGGGACAATGAAGATTTTATATATATATATAATATGTGTCTCATACACACACAATGAAATTTTACTCAGTCATAAAGAAAAGTAAAATCATGAAATCTGTTGAAAAAATGAATGGAACATTCATCATATCAACATATATTAGCAAATTCTTATGCTAAAATATAAAAATACTTATAACATTATATTAAGCAATGAAACCAAGTCTCAGAAAGATAAATACCATATTTTCTCTCTCATTTGTGGGTCCTGCTAACTGCTATACTCGTGGGAATAATCATGGGGCTGAGAAGGAAAAGAGGCTTAAAGAAGGATGGGATCAACAGGACAAGGTAGAAGCAGGGTAACAGTGACAAAAAGTAGTGCAGGAACGAAATACAGAATCATGAGGATTAAATGGGGGTGTAAAGTCAAACAAAAAAAAACATGTCTCAAACTCCCATATAGTTTTTAAAATGTGACATAATTTAAAAAATAATGGAAAGTATTTTTAATCTAGTGAAAGGTGAAATTGTTTAGAAAATAATATTCTTATCTTAATGTTGAGACTTTTTAATGTGTTTACTCTTCTGATAATCAAAATTATAACTTCAAAACTGTGTGATTTGATGAGTAATGTAACTTTTAAAAAGCTAAGAGAAAATCATTTTATTTTGCAAGGACAGGGGAATTTGGAATCTGGAGTCATGTATTGTGCATCCTGAGATTTTTATGTTGGTGGTGGCTGCTTGCTTGTTCCCAGATGCCCAGACCCCTGAAATAAGCACACAGAAAAGTGTATTATATAAATCACTGCCAGGTCAATCACTTAGGTGTATTGCTATCTAACTCTTCCATTGGTTTATATTTTACCACAAGGTTCATGGCCTACAGGCAAGGTTCCAGCTGGCAGCTCGTGTCTTTCCCCTCTGGTGGCTACATGGCCTCTCACTGGCTCCGCATTCTTTCTCCCAGCATTCAGTTTTGTTTTTCCTGCCTAGCTCTGTTCTGCCCTTCTACAGGCTCAAAGCAGTTTCTTTATTCATTAACCAATAAAAGCAACACATATACAGAAGGATTTCCCACATCCCTCCTAAAGTAGGTGTTGGTTTGAAAAGAGCAAAAACCAGCATGAACTGTTAAAGCTGGACCCCAATGTACAGAGAGAGAATGGTCGTGGCATGCAGGATAGCAGTGTGTGCATAGGTGCCTCTTGAATTTGAGTGCTCTCATCCTGGTGAAAGCTAGAATAAGGCTTTTATCAGGGGCTGGTGGGAATTCTGTAAGTTTGGGCAAAGCTACAACATTTGCACCAAGAACTGAAGCATCAAATTGACAAACTTGTCAAGACTGCAGTGAATGGCAGCCCTGGGGAGAATGGTCCACTTCATCGTGAGCCTCATTCAGCAGCCCGGAGAAGGATGACTGAGGAAAAGGGGATAATGTTAGCAGAAGACAAACAGTCTGGGGTCCAGACAGGAAGGGTAAAAAAGGTCAGTCTAAGAAATAGATTCCACCATGCCTGGCTACAATCTATAATGAAAGAGTAGTCACTGAACCAGGGGAAAAAAAGCTTCCTGTAATGATCCAGGAGACAGGCACAGGGCAACTGTTGCTTCTGGACTTATGGGGAAGAACTCTCCAAGGGAAACCCACACTCTTGTCATCCTTTCATTCCTGGACAAGGTCAGGAGGACCAGCAGAGGATTAACTTCCAGAAACACATGACAGTGCCTTTCAGCATCAGTAAGCTGAGGACAAGATGCTGACAAGCAGATGTTATGAGCTCCCAACACATATCACACTAGTCAGTGACATCAGTGTCCCCAAAGGAGCCACCGCTGCAGACAGAGTCAGAGTCTCCTGTAGAAGCAGAAGACATAAGAGAACATTGGAAGGAAATGTTCAGAGGCAGAGTTGATGTGGGTGGGGAGATGTCTTTTTCATCATTATGGGGTGTATCTAGTCTTTCCATAAGGAAAGATCTTACTAATAGAAAGTATTTTACTCATGTAGTTAAGATCTTAGAAAGTGAGATAACATGCAAATTTGTTTACATTTTCATTTCAAAGAGACGATAATTCGAGCTATTACTTAAACATTTATCCTTAACATACTAAGAACAGCCTCATGTTTAACTGATTGTGCCTGTGTAGATAAGAAAAAGTATTTGTTATGTACATAAAACTGTTTATACAAATTAAAATATCAGGAAAATGGCTAGAAATTACCAAAACTCAGCCACAAATTCTAGCTAAGCAGGTACGGGTAGTTTTTTAGACTCAAAAATGTTTGCAATCAGGCTGGAGATGACCTCAGTGGGTAACTGCTCAAACATGCACAAAGTCCTTGACTTGGCTTCTGCCCCAAACCACATAAGATTCCATTCTTTTTTGTTTTTGTTTGTTTGTTTGGGGGTTTTTGTTTTGTTTTGTTTCTTTTTTTTTTTTGGTTTGGTTTGGTTTTGGTTTTGAGTTTTCCTTTTGCTTTTTCAAGACAGGGTTTCTCTGTAGCTTTGGAGACTGTTCTGAAACTAACACTGGACACCTGGCTGGCCTTGAACTCTCAGAGATCCGCCTGCCTCTGCCTTATGAGGACTGGGATTAAAGGTGTGTGCCACCACCGACCGGCCTAAGATTTCATTGTTAAAAATAATACTTATTTTTATTTCATAAACATTAGTATTTGTCTGCATGTTTTTAAATGTACAAGTCCATGCCTGATAGTAAATGTGTGAAATCCCCTGAAACTGGCATTACAGGAGGATGTAAGCTACCATGTGGGTGCAGGAACCCTTGATCCCTGCAAAAGCAGCAAGCTCTCTTGAGTCCCAGAACCTCAGCACCACCCAGAACTGGGTTTGATGCTACATACTTACCATCATCCCCTTACTCAGGAAGTCAAAGCAGGAGGATCATGTTACGATCATACTCAGCATGTCAATCAAGGCCAGACTGTGAGACCTGTGATCCCCACTAACAAAAATAAGTGCCCTGAATCAATGGTATGGGGAAAGTGTTGATTTACGACTGAAGTTAAGTTGCTAGGAAAGCATCGGAGATAAAGCGGCAATAACAGTGTGAGCCCTCCTTGGAGCTTTGCAAAGGGAAGTTGGGTCCAATTGCCTCCTACACCCGGCATATCTCCCTCTTTATCATAGTTGACGTCCTGTTAGATCCCAAGTCGTCTGCTCTGGCAATCGCTCCTGTTTGCTTCCCTCTCCAGTCTCCCTGTCCAGTCTTCCTCTGCTACAATTTTATTTGTTACCCCAGAATGACCTTTCGAAACCATCAATCCCTGTAATAAGCTCCACGAGGAAAAGGCCCCTGAAAGTGATGAATTCACTAAGGCCCATGGCTTCTCACCCACACAAGCCAGGGTCTGGCACCCAGGACGCAAGGCTGGACTTGGGTGAACATTGTTGAATGAGCAAATGAACACATAAAATGTCTTCCTCTGGACTCCCCTCCATCACACCAAATAGATTTCAAACGGGGCCTATCGGTCACTGTGAGCACCCACCCGATCATCCTTTTTCATGTCTCCTGCCAGGCCCTCAGTTTTCCCCCACACAGCAGTCTAGTGTGCAGCCGCGTATCCTCTATCAGCCCCCCCGCAAGCCAACAAAACCGTAGGCTTCATCCCTTTTTACACTTTCCCTTGCTCCTTTTAGGCTGGACTATTCCTCGACTTTTATTCTCTCTCTCCTTAGTCTGTCCTTCATAAGACTAACAGCTTAAAACTTCCAGCCTCATCTCTCCATCAATACCTCATTCAGATTCTCTGCCAATACCCTCTAGATTAGGTAGAAAACAAAGAAAACAGAAACTTTTGTGGTTTGTTTAGGGCTCAATACCGCATGTGTGTGT
Source organism: Microtus agrestis (assembly GCA_902806775.1). Taxonomy (NCBI): domain Eukaryota; kingdom Metazoa; phylum Chordata; class Mammalia; order Rodentia; family Cricetidae; genus Microtus; species Microtus agrestis. The sequence continues at coordinate 2,781,542 of CADCXT010006976.1, read as the reverse complement.
GTGATATAGTTTCGGTGAGTAGATGTTGGCAGTGAGCGACTGAAAAAGGAAAGGGATAATGATGCCAATATCAACCATTTAAACGTCGTCTTATGTTTTTAATCTAATTGCCTATGTTTGGTTTGGTTTTATCAATTAATATTAACTCTCTTTCATTTGCTTTGCGAATTGGATTCTTTTCCATCCGAACAATTTAGTCTTCCTAATGTTATTTCTCATCTAAAACTGTTGTTCATTAACTGACATGGTGAGTGTTCGATACTAGATGAACTGATAACAAGTATAATCTGCATGCCCATCTCTGACTAAAAAGGTGGCAAAACAAGAATGTCAGAGTTGCAATTACACTAGAATTGTAGATAATTCTACCTGTTCCTTTCTCCCGACCTAGAACTACTTAATACCTCTGAAGCTCCCCTTTCAGGTATAGAGCAGATAAAAATCCCCTGCAGTGTTTAGAAAGGTGTGGGGATGAAATTGTGGAGATGTACAAATTGACTTTTATTATTTCACAGTTTTTGCTGTTAAGTTCCATGTAGGTACAATTATTTGTGTTCTTATAGGAAGAATTATTAACAAACAAGAATCACTAAAGAATACTATAGTAGATATCTCGATGAGTCTTTTCCTTTGCTATTTAAAATGATCATTAACACTTGACCTTGATTAATCGCCTTAGAGAGAGGGTCCCTGCCTCCATTGCAAATTAATTTGTGTCACAGAAATGCACTAAAACATGCAATAAGTTAGATATTTAGTGTCTTTCATCAACTCATCATTTTATAAAAGATTGATACATTTGGAGGCTTGTGACTGGTTCCACTCACGCATTCAAGAACAATTGCGAAGAGATTGGGGAAGATTTTTAGACAGATAGAATTTCCCAAATTCTAACCTGGAATTTGGTACAGAATACGCCAATACCCTTCAGACAGTGGACATTTTCCCTCACTGAAGTACTGAACACTGTCCCTGTTCGCTGAGTGGTTGTCAGCTAGAGACCTTGCCATGGCTTGGGCCGGTGCTTTCTGGCATGTGACCTACTCCATCCCCAAAGCAACAGGGAAGACCAGATTACTCCAGTGTTCTGTAGCCTCCAGTCTCTTCTACTCTCTGCCAGTTTTGAAGATTAATCTGTTCAGTTCCGTCCCTGCAAAAGATAACCTCTGTTATCTTCAGGTTTTTTGATTTGGGGATTTTCTTACTATTGTAAAATTCCTTCCTGGTAGTATCTACATTGCTATTATATCATTACCCAGCTGGTAAAGCAGAGATTATTTTAATAAATGCTCATGTGCATGTGATAAACTAATAGGATTATTAGAATCCTTCTATAATTAAAATCAGAAGGTAGAAGAACAAGGCTGCATTTAATTTACACGGAGAAGGAAGGTAAAATCTTGGGAGGGCCATGGAGAGTTAGTGACTTCATTCTTTTTTATATTCTATTAAGCTAATGGGGTGGGGAGAAATCCCAGTACAACCAGGGTGGGGTTCCATAGTCCCCAGGGCGATGGTTGCAATGATCCGGGAAACAGCCCCAACAGATCCCCCCCCATACAAAGGCAGGCAGCATCAAGTGGAGAGCACCAGTCGGTCAACCAGCAGACCAAGGAAAGGGCAACAAGGAGAGACCCTCCCAGTGGTGAAGCAATCCTCCCCTGGGAACAGAGGGTGCCCATGACTCCAGGTCGTAGGGACCAGGCCTTTTCCCCCTACCCTCCAGGGTTCCCAGGGCCCGCCTAGGTGGGGATTATCCGCCAGTCGCCCGTCCTGGGCCCTCAAATAAAAGCATCAGCAGGATTAAAGTAAGCAGATACAGGGCACCCGTCTAGGCCAGGGAGGCGCCCCACGAACCATGCCATGTGAGCCGGTAAACCCGAGGTGTGCATTCAGCAGGATCACCAACCCCCATGGCCCCGCTGTCATTAATGAAAAACAGGAGTCCAAACAAAAAAAATGATATAATTACCAAAACCATCAGATAAGAAAACTCCAACCCAGTATTCACCAGCCGAACACACAAGTCCACACAAAAGTAGCCAAAAATAGCGTGTAAAGATCAAAATCCAAAATTTAACAGCATAAAAAAACACAAAAGCAAACCATAAAACAGTACAAAAAAAAATTCAGGGAGTACAATGACATACATTGTTTTATCAAAACCACCAGTTCCATGTCTGGCTGGTGGGGCCAGTCGTCAGTGTTCACCTCCAGACCAGGATGAGGGGGACTGTCTTCCCACAGGGCGGGAACCATGACTCATCGGTCTGGAGGGGAGGGGGGAGGCGGGGGGGCGGAGGGGAAAGGGGGCGGGGGAGGCAGAAATTCTTTTCCAATATATATAAAAAAAGAAGCTACAAACTTGGTGATGTCAATGGTAAAGCCAGTGATAATATTCTTATGGAGACCTAGCCAGTAAAATTACAAAAACAGTTCAAGACTAAAACAGCCCAACAGGTACTCAAGCAGAAAGTATAAATCAACAGATAAAGATACAATAATCAACAAATACAGTATATTAATTATAATTCACTAGCAAGGTATATTAAATAAACATTCACAACAGTTTAAAAAAGAGGCTATGGCAAATCTATCAGTTTCTAAAGATAGCTCTAATTAAACCAGACCGTCATAAAAACAGAAATCGGAAAATGGTTTAACAAAATTTAATATGATCAAGGTTCTTAACAAACAGTAGACCATGATAATTTAAATTGATTCCGGATATTCCTCTAAATTCAAAGGCCAAAACAATGGTTTTAATCATTCACAATTATCACCTATCAATTATACAAAAACCCTTAAAGGATTTATGCTAAATTTAAGCTCAATGACCAATATGCAATATAATAAAAATTAGGACAAACAAGCTCCTCAAACAACTCATAAAAGTTCCACAGATCGCAAACGGTCGCTCACCAACGACCTTCAAACAAGGAAAAACCCCAATCATCAAAAACCACCTATATATATTGGGTCAGGATGTGTTGTGCTTTTCACAAAAAAAATCAACGACAGCACACGAGGCGTCCAGACTCCAGAGGTATGAGGAGAGATCCGGTCGGTCTTCCCACCCCCAAGGAAAGGGTGCCGCGACAAAACCAGCACACCACCCGGGCACAGCCCCAGAGTCCAGGGACCCCGACATAAGGCCAGGATGTCTCAGACCGAATCAGCCGCCCACCCTGGCACCCCACCTGTCCTGGAGCACAAATGCTAAACTGCTTCTGCAGCTTGAACTCTGGTCTGCTTTGGAGCTGAGTTGCAGACTAAACATCAGACTGCTTTAAACTTTGGGACACAGAACTCATTTTATTTAAAATATTAACCTCTCTTCACTTAAGAAGGGGGAAAATTGGGGGTTCCTGTTACTGTGACTTCATTCTTAACTCCTGTCAGGGGTTGGTGGTATAACAAGCATCTCACAAAATACAGATGCTGAGTAAATTTAACCAATTGTGCCTTTTCACACTAGCTTGAAAGCATGTGTATTAATACAGTGTGTATTTTTATTGCATCTTTAAAAATAAACTGTATTTATTAGAAGCCAGATATGACTATGTACAGCTATAATCTCAGCACTCAGGGAGGTGAGGCAGGAGGACCTCAAAGTTGAGACAGTGTAAACCACTAGCTAAGATTTTATACAAGACAAAATTAACAATCAAGCAAAGCAATAGGTAAGCAAACATGTTAGGACCCACAGAATAGACAAGCTATAACAAAAAAAAATAGCATGCCAAACAAATTAATCTCAAATTCTGTGTCACAATTTAAAATAAAGGTCAATGATTTCCTGACAACCAACCAAGAGAAATATCTATTTAAAAGTAGAAATCTTGTGTTTCCATTAGCCTCTCTGTTTATAAAATAAATAAAAATCCCTGAGAAGACCAATTAGATTTACTGAAGCATTCAAAATGCTGTAAGTAAACTTCCTGGATACTTTGAAAATCCTCATTTTCCCAGTGCTTTGCATTTTTCTTTGCTAGAACAAGTTAACAGGCAAAATAGCACAGTATCCATAACAGTCCTAAGATGGTGAGAGCAAGCTGAATCTTTATTAGAACATTAATCTTCTCACTAATATTGACAAGGACACAAATTCTGTCATTCTTGCACATCTGAAATGCCTTTGTACCCTTCTGCTCATAGTCGCACTGCCCATGTCTTCTGGAGGTTTATGCTGAATCTGTAGTCATTGATGTGCAAAACCCTCACTCTGAGGCTTCATTTTTTTTTTTTTTTTGACAAAAGAGCACCTAGTGCCATGGTCACACGGTCAGATCTGCACACCTTTCCCCTGTGAGAATCTTCCCAAGGTTTTCATTTTTTTTTCAACCTCATCTTCTCTGATTGCTGATTGTCTGTTAAAGTAAAAATTTTAAACAATAGTTCATGTTTTTATGCAGAAAAAGAATGATATTCAAGGTCTGTGCATTAGGTTGGTTTTACAACAACTGGTCAACTATGTTCTGTGGACTGACAGTGACCATAGACAATAAGCAAAGAATGAATAAAACTTTGTGTACTTGTTCAGATGAACAGGTGAGGGCTTACACTTGGTCTCCTGGCTGTCCTTTGCTGACCCTCGGGTTAGAAAATGAAGTTCAAAAGGCAAGAGTCAAATAGAGGTCTGGCAAATTGGCTTCTAGTTGCGTCTGAAAATGGCAGCTTCAAAATGTCATGCCCTACAAGTGTCCTTTGGACAAATTTTATATAAGTTCACCTTTTCAAAATCTTACAAAGAAAATTTTCAGTAGTGCCTGTGTGTTTCTGAGATGTGTTCAAAACATTACAATGGCCAGAGCAGGGGATGTCTTTGGGACTCAAGTTGATAACTTGGGCCCAATTCAAAGATGTTTTTTCACAAGAAAAAATTTCACTGATGATTGCAGATCTCCTGAAGTTTTTCAAATTCTGATTACTTCCACACTGCAGATGTATCTTCTTTATAATTCATTCTATGATCTTGACTCGTACGTAAGATTTCTTGCTGGTTTAATTTCTTCTAGGGAAATGTAATTATGGTTACTATCTGAAAATTTCTTTTATTTAAACTAAGTTCATTTGGATGATCCCATGACCATTCAGCAAATCAGATAAGATTTCCTACAATTTGCTGGAACTCAAGTTCAAGTTATTATAAACCGATGCCTTAAATACTTCAGCTCTTATGAGGATCTCTACGCCTTCAATTAGTCCTTAATTGGGAAAAAAATAAAATTTAGGGAGTTCAGTTGATAGCCTTGGTCCTTATTATAAGGAACGTATAACCCTCAGAAATAAATTTAAAGCATACCTTAAGGGTATATTTAATACTTGATTTATGAGCACAGGGATTTATGATTTTTATAAAGATTTTATATATACATTTATTTTTGTAATATGTTTAGTTATTTGTATAAAATAATGTTGCATTGTGACATTTTAATCCATGTATGCCATTGCACATTGTTCTTCCTCCTCTTTGGCTGACTGCCTTCCTCACAAGGCAGGCCATTCTTCTGTTTGCAGGTCACTTATATCCTATTTCTCTCTCCTGCCCCCTCTGCTCTCCTCCTAGATCTTCTTAGCTCCCCCTCTCCCCTTTCAGGTTTAGCTTTCATTTCCATGCCCTATATGAATATATACACATGCTTACGACTGTGTGTAAACATGCATACCTCTGTGTCTACTCAAATATAAATTTAAATCTGGGATCTATATCTGGAAGAACCAGCTCCATGAAGTTGTCTTCTGGCCTTCCCATGCAAGGTGTGGTATGTACCTTGAAACAACAATAATTTAAAAGAAAGATTAAGGGAAAAATACATTTTAAATACTATTTCTTAAGAAATGGCTACAGTAGCTTATTTCAGATAATTTTGTCATGTTGACTACAGTATGTCATAGTAGGTTTCTTCTCCAGTAATGCCCATGTGAGGATCATAAATGCCTCTTGATTTGATAGCCACTTATTTTATTATTTATCTTGGAGAATGTTCTGCTATTATTTATAAATATATCCTCTATGCTCTTATCCTTTTATCTCAGTTCCTGCTCTTCTGTGCATTATTAAGTTTTGTTTATTGATCATATTCCAAATTTAGTATGCCTATTATTTTTGTTATTGATGTTTAAATGCATAATTTCTTCAAATTTTCTTGTATCCCTGATAAGATCTTCTTCTTATTGGTCAACTCTATTGGAAATACTTTACACTGTGTTTTGTTTTGTGGGTGTTTTTTTTGAGTGTTCACATTTTAGTGTTCATTCAACAAACATTTACAAAAATATTTCCAATGGAATAAAAACATTTTATAAAGTAATTGATTTGTACAAAATTAATAAACTTAGGCATATATAATATAAAGTTTTACTATATAAATTTTATAAAGTTTAGATGATCCAATTTATGTCTATTTCTTTTTATTGATACATAATTAAATATGATAAATATTTATTCAATATTTGCTATCAGTCAGTGTACAAAGTGCTAATTTGGAAATCAATGAGACGAGAGAGATTCTTGTCACCATGGAACTTATGTTCTAGGAGGAACAGATAAATAAACACATTATCTGGGGGCAACTATGATTGGCAGAAAGAAAATTCAAATTGGAAACGGAGTTGAGAACTCTTTGTATGTAGTAGATGGGTTACTCTGAGTAGGGTGATCAAGAATGATTTCTGTAGCATTTGCATATGGATGAATGACTTCTGTATGCTAAGAAAGGAACTGTCGTATTTCTTTGAGATTCCAGGCAGAAGGACTAGCAGGTAGAAAGGACATGAGATAAAATCAGCTTGGTGTGCTGGAGGAACAGCTAAGGTCTGAATCAGGTAGGTGTTCATTTTCCCAGAAATCATAGTTAAGGGCACAACCCTGAAATCCTAGTCTGGAATCTTATTTGGAAATAGGGTGACAGTAGATGCGATTAAGTTAAGAGGAGATGGGAAGAAGGGAAGGCTCCTTGTCAATACCTCTGGTGTTCTTAGTTAAAAGATGAATGTGAGAACAGATGCACATACAGGGAGAAAGTTATGCAAAAACAAAAGTAGTGGTCAGAGAGATACTTAGTCTAAGAAAGCCAAAGCTGGCCAGCAGATTCACTCACAGAAATCTGTCTACCTCTGCCTCCCAAGTGCTGGGATTATAGGCATATGCCACCACATCCAGCCACCATACTTTTTGAGACAGGCTCTCTCAGTGACCCTGGAACTCGCTGATTCTGATATACGGGTTAGAAATCAATCCCTATGTATCCAGTGATCTCTATTTCCTAACTCCTGGGATTATATATCCAGTGCTGCTTTAACTAGCCAGCTTGTTTCCTTCCACTCTTCCTTCTTCCTTTCTTCCTGTTATCTTCCTTCTTTCCTTTCTTCCTTTCTTTCTGTAAATGCCAGATTTATCACTATAAAAGTCAACCTGGAAGAGCCCAACTTTTCTTCCAATTCCTTTAATCTTTGACAGCTTCATACTGTATATAATGAATTTGAGTCATTTTTCACCCCTTTCTTCTCTCTTTTCTCCCTCCCTCTCCTACTGAAACTTGTCTTCTTCCCAACAAGTCCATCCTTCTTTCATGTCTTCTTTTTGCATTGGACCCACCAACTTTAATTATGAGTTATTGGTACAAGCATAGCCGGGAGGCTATCTAATGAACTAAACCCAATTCTCAGTGACTGCACTACTAAAGAACCTGACAACTTCTCAGCATCCATTAACTGCACTGCCAAGTTCCTTAAGGACAAGTGTGGCTTCATGGGCCCCTCTCCCATCCATAATAAACTGCTGATAGACCCAATCTTGTTCTTGTGTTGTACAAATAGCCACAGTTGCAGTGAGATGATCGGTGAACTGGCTATGCACTATACAGAAGATACCTTTTTGCTACACATTTCCCCTTATTCTGGCTCTTACATTCTTTTCTCTCCCTTTTCCATGATGTTCTCAGAACCTTGGAGGATGTTAGATGTCCCATTTAGATCAAGCACTCCACCATCCTTATTCTTGGTACCTTGGCTAGTTACAAGCTTCTCCACTAAATACTATTTACCACAATCATAAGCATTCTGAAAAAGGCCGAAAATTGAGCCGTTGATTTCCAAACATTTCTAATTTTTATTCTCAATTTTTCTAAAAGTTTTATCCATGTTGCCAACTTTTCATTGACTCTTTTGGCATTTCTCTTCAAAGTCTGGGAGGAATTTGTCCCATGTATACATTCATTTTAAGGTCATTGATCATTTTTACAAATACATTTGAACCATCCCTCTGTCATTTTATCTGTCTCATTATCTTTTAATTTAGTAGCTTTTAGTTTAATTTTTACACTATCTTTGAGAAGGATAAAATTTAACTTGAGTTATTGATTAAAAAACAACAGAGAACTTAATTGGTTGGCACCTCAAAGTCCTCCAAAATTGCTGAGGGTCATATTTGCCTTTTGCTGTTTAGTGCAAGGCCTGCCAGGCTCCACAAGATTCTGTGTCCTAAGAAATCTGTAAGAAGACAAACCTATCTTGACATGGGCACCTAAGCTGTGGTTTCCAGTGATTCTTTCTGGAGATCTTCAGTTTAAATGAAAGACTGTTTTGCCCTGTAGTCAGTGTTTGGCAGCTGAAGTGAATCGTGGATGGACGTTGTTTTGTGCCCATCTGTCTTCTGTCTTCTTGGGAGAAAGTAGAGTGCTGCTGCTAGGAGCCAACCTGTCTCTTTTGGTTATGAAAAGTCTTTTAATAATTCAGCATTTAAATGCCATATTCCCCAGATCTCTGAACTGTTGAGGGCTGTTTACTGGATATAGATGAGTAATGACTACAGCATAGAATCTGCCTGGAGAGCTGGGTCCAAGCTTGATTGTCCTGGTTCTCAACTTAACAGGTAAGATTCATACTTATAAAAAAGAGAAAAAAGAAACTGCTTCCAATAGAAGGTTAACAGCAGAACTGACAAGAGTAGAGAACTGCTGAATATATTTTAAAGTAGGTTTGAATTAAACATACAGTATTTTTGTAAGAGACTTAAAAGTACATACCAATTTAAAACACGAGACTTACTACTTTGCTAGTCTGTAATGAGACATAACGGGCAGGCAATTATAACATTTAACAGCAAACATGGGTGCATTTAAGTTACATGTATGTACACACATACACACAGTGAACAGGAATCGGGCAAAGTGTATGTTATTGGTGGGCCCTACCAAAGACATGCCACTGTGCAAAACACACATGTAACAGAGTCAGTACCATGGGACCAGGCAGGGTATACCTCAGTAAAGATAGTGTGACTTGGTTCTTCTAACAGGAGAGCAGGCTGCTTGTTGTCCCAATTGCCCAGCTAGCTCACACCCGAAATAATCACACAGAAACTATATTCATTTAAACACTGCCTGGCCCATTAGCTCTAACTTTTTATTGGCTAATTCCTACATCTTAACTTAACCCATTTCTATTAATCTGTGTACTGCCATGTGACTATGGTTTACCGGGAAGATTCTAACCAGTGTCTGTCTCAGGCAGAAGATCCATGGCGTCTGCCACTGACCTTCTTCCCAGCATTCAGTTCTGTCTACTCTGCCTACCTACATTCTGTCCTATCACCTAGGCCAAGGCAGTTTCTTTATTCATTACCCAACGAAAGCAACACACAAACAGAAGGAACTCCTACACCACCTGGTCTCAGTTAAGATGATTTTCAAGTCACCTGACCTCAGTAAAAAGGTCAGTGGTCACATGTTGTATGGAGAAGCCACATATTTTTTGAGCCATGGGAGTTTTAAATATAATAACAAGAGAGACCTATAGGTGTGGTCCATCCTGTAGCCATGCTGCCACACCACAAGCCACGGTGGGGAATAAATGCTGAAGTTGAAAACAGCCACCTCACAGATCCAACTAATCTTGTCGGTTTCTTGTGGGACCAGCAGTAGTGGTGGCAGGGATAGAACAGAAGGATTGCGAGTGAGAGGAAAAGAGCATTTTTTTAGATGGTGGGGAAGGGGCTGCCCAGCAACGGGGAAGGCAGAACAGGCGGGACACCAGCAGAGCATTTAGAGGTGGGGGGCTGAGAGCTCGAAGCAAAGCAGCAGAGTGTTTACAGGCAGGTGGCTGATAGTTCAAGGGTTTATATTCCATAGCTGAAAACGTGAAAACCCATGAAACCAACAAACAAACACTGCAAGGCCTGTAGAAGAATGTCTTCTCTCTACAGGCAGGGTGGTAATGAAGCTGATTAGCCCCGGTCAAGGCAACTGGGAGGCCAGAGGCTAGAGAACAACAACACCACAATGCCTATAGGAAAACATCTTTTCTCTACAGGCGGGGTGTTGATGAAGCCTGGCTGACCCCATTGAAATTTCCTGGCGCAAGTGAGAACAAAGCATGAAGCCTACAACAAACCCACTTATGAGTTTATTAGAGGAGACACGTGAACCTGCCTGGTGAAGTCCGTGTGCAGAAAAGAGCTGAAGATGGCGCATCCAGCTTTTAAAGGCCGCCTAATGCATGGACACAGGGGGTTGATGTAGCTACATCATGCGCAGATGATGAAGCTCACACATGTGCACAAGGGCTTACTTGGCTGCATCATACGTAGGTGATGCAACCATGCGGCACATAGGTCATACAGGACCTTTTAAGGTCCCCAGGGCTGCTACGTATTTTGCAAGAGGGCTTGCAAATGCGTGGCCCTGATACCCGGAAGTGCTCACCACCACTGTGTGGCTGGAATCATAGCAGGTGAACCCTAAGAAAAGCATACATAGATCCTCCTGGAAAGGCGAAATAGACAAGATAGCCTGATAAAATTGAGAGCATGGGGTGCAGGGACTAAGGAGGGCAAGGGGAAGACAAGAGGCAAAGGAAAAGGGGGAGGAGAACTTGAGGGAATGAGATAGTCGAGATGGAGGAAGGACAGAGATGAAAACAAAGGAAAGATATATTGTGATTGATGGAGCCATATGAAGTTAGCAATAAACCTGGCACTAGAGAAATTCCCAAGAATCCACAAGGATGACCCCAGCTAAGATCCTTAGCAATAGAGGAGAGGGTGTCTGAAATGGCCTTGTCCTGTAGTTAGACTGATGAATATCTTAAATATCACCATACAACCTTCATCCAGCAACTGATGGAAACAGAGGGAGAGATCCGCAGCAGAGCACTGGACTGAGCTCCCAAAGTCCAGTTGAAGAGTAAGAGGAGTGAGAATATGAGCAAAGAGGTCAAGACCATGATGGGTACACCCACTGAAACAGTTTATCTGAGCTAATGGGAGCTCACCAATTCCAGTCGGACATAAAAGGAAACAGCATATGTCCCTCTGAATGTTGTTGACAGCTTGTATGGCTGGGGCAGACTGAGGGGCCACTGGCAGTGGCACCCGAATTTATCCCTACTGCTTGTCTTGGTTTTTTGGAACCTATTCTCTTTGGATGGATACCTTGCTCAGCCTAGATATAGTAGGGAGGGCCTTGCACCTTCCCTAAAGCAATGTGCCTTACCCTTTCTGAGGAGTGGGTAGGAAGTGGAGTGGGGAGATAAGTAGAGGGAGTGGGAGGAGGGGAAGGAGTGGGAACTGGGATTGGTATGTAAAATGAAATACGATCGTTTGTTTTCTTTTTAAAATAAAAAATATTAAAGCTCATTAATGCATCACTAGTGAGCATAAAACAAAATGTCAAAACTATCACCAGTGTGCTATGATGTTCTCATTTATTTAGGGTAAATGGGAAAGAAGTAAAAAATTAATAAAAAGAAAGAGAAACAGGAGAAAGAAGATAAAATAATTGAAAAAAGCAGGTTTCAAAAGAATCTTATATAATCAACTTTTGTTTATATATGGGGTAAAAAAGAAAGAAAAAGTAAGAACAGAAAGGAAAAGAAAGTTAAACCAGTATTACAGAAATTGAATAAACAGAAGTAGACTAATTTGTGAAGGGTAAGAAAAAATACCTATTATTTTCATATAATATTATAAAACACTCCCAACAGTATAGAAATAAATAAAGGTGGCAAAAGCACTGGTGCAGCTTCTTTGTGAGCCATGGAAACTTGGAAACTTTAGATCCCTAACTATGTGCAGAGCATGGGGTAATGGTAGGACAGCTGAACTTGTGGGCTCATCTATACGATGGTTTATTCCATTACTAATTGTTTTATACAAATGTCCTCTGTCTGCCAGAACTCTCTTTATGATAGTATCATTCATTCTCTTTTGTGAACAAGAAAGGTTCGCTTGATGCACACCACTACCATCCAATGTGAGCCAAACAGGTTCTCCACACATCTGGGACTTCCCCAGAGTCTGTTAAACAGCTGTCTGCTGAGTGACAGAGGATTTTCCTGGGAAGATATTGTGTGCACATGCACGCACATGTGTACAAATCTCTTCACCTCAGAAAGGCAGAAAGGGACCCCATAGCAAACCAAATGATTATGCTACACTCCAATGTAGTGAATAAGTTTACCTTGCTTGCTAGCAGGAGTTTGGATGAGGGGTGACTTACAGAAGCAAAGATGGCAAATAAATAAATAATACAAAGCAGTTGCATCTCTGAAAATGCTCACCCTGTGGTGGATGAAGGCTTTGGAAAGCAGCATCCCTGGAGAGATTGGCACAGCCTTCAGGGAGTGCTGCACCTTTGGAAACTCTGCTCTCAGAGCTTGTCTCCTAGGAGTCTCCTCTTCCAGGAACTGTGACTGATTCTATAAAACAGGGAAGGGGCCTCTGAGAATCAGTTCTAAGTTGTTGTCCCCCCCCCCCCCGCACACCAGATCTGTGTGTGACGTATTGTTTGTTTCCTGAATCTCATGAGCTTCCTCATAGACCTCGGAGGGACCATTTCAGTGTGAATGACTGTGGAATTCACCATAACCTGAGGTGAACACTATTGGAATTGCTGGTGTCACCCAACATACTGGCAAGGGAAGCAATCAGAGCAGGTGAATCTTCATAGGTGCAGATCTGTCCTTGTTCTCCACATACTCTCTAAGTAGTGAGTGCCCTTTTGATGCGGTGCGGCTGTGGGATGTTCACGGGTCTCAGACTCTACAGCAAGGAAAGGCAGGTAAGTGGTGTGAGAAGTCAGACAATACACTGACCTCAGATGACTGTCAAATTCCAAAGATGTTCGTAGTTGTTGAAGTCACCTCTGGAAACGGAAGCAAAGCCTGTGAAGAACTTGACTCTTCAGCCTCTTACCTTCCAGCCTTCCAATTTCTCTATGCCCTGCACTTAAGAGTGTCTCTGACCCTCTTAAGGCTATAAAAGGTGAAAATCAGGTTCCCTGAATTGTGTTATGTTTCCTGAATTCCCTGTTCTGGAATACCCTATGGGGCTCCCCAGGGTGGCTCAATTTTAAACAACAGAGTTCCTCTCAAGACAAAAGGCCTAGATCCCTGACATGTAGTGACAGAATGGGATACCTTTCCTCTGCTGCCATCCACTAGAGGACTCATTGTCTCCCCCAAACATGGGACTAGATTTGAGGCACATGAGAGCTGTGGAATTAAGGGACAATAGAACTTCCAATCTTACCTTTCCTGTGTTTCTCCTATTAAGCATTAGAATTACTTTGCCTACATAATTGAGGATCTCATTGTCAAGAACATTTTAACTTTGTGTGCCTTTTGATGTGTTTGCAAATTATTTTTGAAATATTTCAATTAAAAAGAAACTCTGAAACTCCACTTATTTTACCTATCACTAAGTGTGTGAGTTAGTATATTTGTCTGTGATTTGAAATATCATGTGCAATTGCTTTAGCAGACATGGGTATTATAAATTTCATTTGCATATTAGTGATTTATGCTTGAATTTTTTTTTCTGAGAAGTTTCCATTGTTTGCTGCTTTCAAATTTAGGTTCCAGACTAATTTCTGTCTTGTATGCTTAAAATAGCTTTGAAGCGTCTAAATGACTGTTATTAACACAAGGGTGTGCTTCTCCACCTTATGAGAGGACAGAAAATTGGAACAAATTAGATTTGTTTGGTGTGCTTTAAAGCTTAATTAACTAAAAATAAGTGTAAGAGTCCATTGGATTCCTTAATTTAAGACAAATAAACCAAACCTGATAAATAAAAAATCGCTTGAGACTCATTCTAATTTCCTACTTCTCAGCAGATTGTAAAACCTGATAAAGCATATATACCTAAGAGCTCAGTCAAGTGTTCATAATGTGCATTGCTCGAGCAAACATGGGATATATGATTAATATTATGATGCAGAATTTGAAAGATACAAATGGAGGTATTGTGAGAGGACAGTCTAGTAAAGGATGCTTGATTGACTTGGGGTGGTGTCTTAGATGGAAGATGGAGGGTTGGGGGTTGGCATTTGAACATGTGGTCTCAGAGAAGATGGTACTGGCATGGAGAATAGAATGTCTAAAGTTTACAGTTTGGAGACAATGGGGTTAATTCAGAAGTAGAAATAAAACTTAAGCAAGGTGAGAGGTAAGACAGGGCTTGGTTTTAAACATGAGGAGGGATATAAGGAACCAGATTAGTTTAGGTGCTCAGTTTATTTTCATAAGAACAATCTAATAATATTAGAGAATTATAAACAAGGGAGTTCATAACATTCAGCGTAGCTGTAAGAAATCTTGATCTCATATGATGTTCTTTGCAATGTACAAGTCATTTCTTAAATTTTCTTAGTTAAGAGCTATTGTTGTTCAAGAACTATTAGTTAGATTTATGTGAAGACCAAATAACTAATTGCTGAGGATGGTAGATGACTGACTTGAATCAGGATTTGTGCATAGGACTCACTGAGGTTGATGATTTTTAAGAAAAAAAAATAGTTTACTCTCACTTCCTAGGGCAAAAGCACCTAGAATTCTGGACTGGATAACCAACATCCATGATCCTCGTGAGGACTGCTGGTACACTTGACTGCACTTGGACCAACACTAGATCCCTACCATATGATGCTTATTTTGTGACCATTGGTTCCCGGGGAAAATATAGAATATTTGTAGTCTAAATTTTTCCCCAACCAAATTCCCCCATGCTGGATACAAGGATAGTCACATAAGGGAGCAACGAAAGTGTGATTGGAGCCTTAGCAAATATTGATCATGAATAACAAAATGATACCCAAGTTTTATAAATGTATCATCCAATGATACTTAGAGTACTGGTATTAGAAATGTTGAGCTTTATGACAGTAGAACTCATCAAAAATACTGAACAAAATGAGAAGGATGTTAAGCATCAGGCAGTGGGTAGAGCTGGGATGGGAAATACGGATGCTCAAAGACAGCAGAGGTTCAGATAAGCTGTGTATACACTGAACTGAAACCACCAAACTTACACACTTAGAAGTCTAGACATTTCACTCAATCTCTTTTACCTTAAGGGAACCATCAAGTCATTCAGCAAACAGACAAACACTGTAGCATAATGCTCTTTTTTTCCTATTTCTTGATTCTCTTATGTCCAGGCCAGTGTTCTGACACTCTCTGTTTCTTGTGACTAGTAAGAGAAGCCCTCAGACACATAGCAGTAATAAAAACTGCCCTTACCCATGCTATGTAAATCTGAAAACATTTTACAGTTTGATGATGGAAATGGATCCACTTCTGTATTTTGGGTCACAGAAGGTAGAAATGTATATCAAAAATTTAAAACAAGAATAGGAGAAGGAAGGAAGGAAGGAAGGAAGGAAGGAAGGAAGGAAGGAAGGAAGGAAGGAAGGAAGGAAAAAAGGAGTAGCACACAGCATTTTTTTTCTCACTGGTCCCCCTGGACCAGTTTTTCTCTGCCCACCTATTCCCAAAATAATCATTCTGAGGCTTATTATCCATTGTAATTATTTGGTCAATGTCTTAGGCCTCTTACTGGCTAGCTCTAACTATTAAATTAACCCATTTTTATTAATCTGTGTATTGTCGTGAGCCTGTGACTTACCAGTGTGGCATGTCACTCCTTCTGCAACTATATGGTGCCCCCTTGACTCTGCCTACTTTATCTCTGTTCAGATTTCCCACCTGGATTTTCTCTGCTAAGCCATTGGCTAAAACAATTTTATTCATCAACTAGTAAAAGCATCACATATACAGAAGGACGTCCTACATCATCAAGTGCCCCATGCATAAGCAAGAGGAAAGGAAGAAAGGAAGGAAAGAGGGAGAGAGGGAGGAAGAAAGAAAGGAAGGAAGGAAGGAAGGAAGGAAGGAAGGAAGGAAGGAAAGAAAGAAGGAAGGAAGGAAGGAAGGAAGGAAGGAAGGAAGGAAGGAAGGAAGGAAGGAAGGAAGGAAGGAGGGAGGGAGGGAGTGAAAGAGGGAGAGAGGAAAGAAAAGAGAAAGAAAGAAAGAGAAGGAAGGAAGAGAGAGAGAAAGAAAGAAAGAAAGAAAGAAAGAAAGAAAGAAAGAAAGAAAGAAAGAAAGAAAGAAAGAAAGAAAGAAAGAAAGAAAGGTTTCTAAAGTCAGTTATGCCATAGAGTCCCTCCTGGGGTGCCCAGTGGAGGGTTAATAGCAATGTATCTCAAAGCATGACCTGAGCTGCTGCAGGAAAATGCATTCCACGTGAAGATAAAGGCAAATTGTGTGATTTATATTCAATTTAATGGTTTAAAGGTCAACGCTTCATTCCAATGAGTGACTTTTAAAAAGCTTCACTCTGTCACATGTTTACTGAAGAATAAGACCTAAGGATACTTTATCTACATTAGAATCCATAAACATGTAAGGTAATTTTACATATAAAATAACCATGAAATTACTAAATTGTTGGAGACCTTTAGTCCCATATATTAAAAATAAATATTTTAAAATACCTTTGTTTACTTTTACCATCAGAAGAAAATGAAAATTATTTTCACTGACAATGCCCAAACTGTGCTAAGACAGCAGATGACAACACATGGAATGAATGCTTAGCCCTTAAATGTACTCCTGGTCCTTCACTTTGAAGTGCATAAGCGTAGCGACCTTGTAAGCAATCACAATCAATAACACCGCAAGATGAAAGAACATTCATTTACTGTCATTCTCATTATTGCTAAAGAACTTAAACCTGCTTTCATGGAACACAATTTATATCTACATATTAAACTGATAATGGGTATGATGAGACATAAGAATGAGAAAGGATGCTGAGGATTTTAATGCTAAAGGCATGAGTTAAATAACCTTACAGATTGGTTGATTGACACTAACACATAGACACAGCGCTTTGAAAACAGAGAGAACTGAACTTTAACACTGTGTATAAATGTTATTGCTGTAGCACCATTCAAATGAGGAGCAAACATGGTATCCGTGACTCAGAAGGAATGCATGAGTGACCACAAAAACACAAGCAAAACAGGACATAATCCTCCAACAAAGCCACTGAAATGGAAACTGAATGACACAGCGGCTAATGAGAACAGACTTTCCAAACAGGAAATTTAAATATCACAAGACCCAGCAATCACTGTACAGCATATATATAAAAAAGAAAGAAAATCTCTATTTTGGAGACATGTCTGCATTCCTATGTTCATTGCAGCATTGTTCATAATAGCAGAGATCTGAAGAATTCAAGTGCTCACTAGGATACAGAAACTATGGTATTTACAGAATGGAGTGCTACCCAGCCATCAGAAGGAATGAAATATTGTCATATCCAATAACATGGATAGAACACGGGGTTCTAATGTTTAGTGAACAAGGTAGGTACAAAATGCAAATACCACATGATATCACATGTGGAGAATCTAAAAATATTGTTCTCTGAGAAGTCAAGAATAGAGTTATAGCTACCACAGGAATTCAGAGTAGCAAGAAGTGACAGAATGGAAGGGTAAACAGGCACCAATGTATATTTACATAATCTGCAATATTCCATACACAATGAGAAGCACAGATAGAGATAAAGTAGTATGTGTATAGGAAAATCAAGAAAGGGGTTTGATTATTTTTACCAAAAATGATAAATATTAGGTAAGCATTTATTACTGATTTGAACATTGAGCAGAATATCATCAACAATGTATCAAACATTCATATGTCTAATATTATGTATTTTAAAAATTATAATGAACTAATAACATTTTACTTTATAAAGTATGAATAATACTAATATATAATATAAATACCATTTAAAAGATAAGTAATTTACATAATAATAAAAATAAAGTATCTCCACCATATCGAAAAAGGCATAAAGTCAAATCCTATGCAATCCTAAGATGATGGCATAGCACATTTTCTTTCTTCTTCACAAAGAAAAGTCAAAACAACAAGCAACAGAGTTTTAGAAAACAGTAAAGGAAACTCGAGAACTGTGTGACATCAAACACTAACACAGCCCAGCCATCAGAAACCATTAGGTACCTCCTCTAAGTGTCCCTGTGACTGTTACTCTGTGTCAAAGGATTCCAGAGTTGACTCAGTCATTGACCCTGGTTAAGTAGCTGTGTTAGGCCTGCACATAGGGTTCAGGGCCTGAGCAGGGACAGTGATCAGCGTTCTAGGCCTATAGAACCTGGAGATTAGCGAATACATCATACCTTAATGTCCACATCTAACGATTTCAGGTTTAACTTCAGAAAAGCAGTGGCCAGGATAAAAACTTTAAAGGAACCAAAAAGAAAAGAAAGAAAGGGCTAGATAAATTAATTCTTCTGTACAGAAAACCTTAAGTCGCAATACTTAAAGGAGGCTTCTACACAAAAGATCTGAAGTGTGATGAGAATGGAATAAAGTATTTTCAGTTTTAAATTAAAAACAAAATGTAGGTAGAATGACAACCTACATTTACATATCCAGAAACATAATTCTTCCAAAGTAAAGGTTAAATGTTAGACCAGCAAAAAAAAAAAAAAAAAAAAAAAAAAAAAACCAGAATGTATTGAGAGCCCACATGTTCACTGACAATGTTAAGAGAAAATCTTCAGGGAGGGAAAAGAATACAGATCAGAAACCAAAACTGCAGAACAAAGAGAAGATGGCCAAGGGCGAAAACTAAAGACACGGTGTGCTGTTTAATTGAGAGTGGCCGCCAGAGGCTCATAGATTTGAATGCTTAGTTTGCAGTGAGTTGCATTATTTGAAAACGTATAAAGATTAGGAGGTGTGGTCTTCTTGGAGGAAGTATATCACTGGATGTGGGATTTGAGTTTCCAAATACCCATTCCAGTCATTCCCCACATCCTTGCAGACCAGGGTGTCGCTCTCAGCTACCGCTCCAGCATCATACCTTCCTGCCACTATGTCCTTTGTCATATTGGTTATAGACTGAACCTCTGACACCCTAAGCAAACCTCAATTAATCTTCCTGTCATAAGAGATGACTTGATCACGGTGTCTCCTCACAGCATCAGAACAGTGACTAAGATGCACAGTGAAATATTCTACTTTTTTATATTGAGAAAAGCCTAAAACAAATTTGTCTGTTTCAAGTAGTGAGCACAGTGGTGGGTTACTTCATTATAGAAGTAGAAAATTGAGGTGAATGATACAAATGTCATGCGATATACAAAGAAAGCATGAAGAATACTTTATTATAAGGCAACCATTATTAAAATATATTATATCAATGAATATAATATTTATAGCAGGTATAAGATAACAAAGAATATGTGCATTTATTTGTATCATTGTACTTGTAAAAATTTCTCTTCTTTTTCTTCTAACATTACCCTGAGGTTCAGGTTGCATTGGCCTTTGTCTCATTTATAACAACCCAGAATAGGAGAGCTCCACCACAGGACTAAGAAGACTCACAGTAGAATAGGCCTAAGCAATAGAAATTCTGATGAAGTAACTAAAGGAAGCACATTTCAGTCAAAAATGAATAAGCCACTGATAGGTCACTGTATTTTATCATTTTGCTCCAGATAAAGAAATCAGATTTGGATACTTCTTCACAGAGCAGAACTGAACAAATGGTTAAAAGGAGACAGAACCGATTGCTTCTCTTTCTGACAGCGAGTAAGCAAACAGAAGTAACACATGACATTCCCACTATTACTTGGCCTGTCTCATGGGAAAACAGTAGTCGAAGACTCACAGCCACCTCATACTTAACTAAGAAAAACTAAATGATAATTCCTCCCCAGAGATCTGGACAAGGAAAAAATCTGGATATACATATTTAATGCAACTCTGGAGATTTATTAAGAGAAATTGAAAAAGAGCAAAGTAAAATCCATACAATTAAGAATGGCAGAGGTAAAATTATTCTTGCTTGCCAATGATATTATTCTGCAAAAATAACCATAAGGACTTCATTCAGTGATGAGCATAACTGATTAACAAATCAAACAAAATTACATTAAAAATGAAAATTAGTAGCATTTAAAAGTTTTTTATATTTTTGATATTATAATATAATTCATAATTTTTCTGCTTCCCTTTCCTCCCCCAGGATCCTCTAGTATACATTTCTCCTATCTTTCTTTTAAACTTATGGCATCCTCTTTCATTAAATGTTATTACAAGCATGAATTACATGGCCTGCTGAGTCTATGTAAGGCTACTCATATGTATGTTGTCAAGGCTGACTATTGGCACTGGATAACTGCTCTGTGTGTTCTTTATTTTGTATAAGATCTCAAGGGCAGAAGAAATGAAAACAAAGAGAAGTAAATGATAGGAAGCTAAAAAAATTGTGTAGAAACTGTTTCCTGAATGGGAAAGTTCTTTTTTTTTTCAAGTTGATTATTCTCCTGATGAAGTTTTGATGTCCAGAATATATAATATATAACATTAGAATATTTGAGGAACTCAATGATAAATTCCCCAATCTCACTAAAATTTACAGAATGTGAATGGACAATGCATAAATAAGAAACCCAACAAGGGCATTAATGATCTCTGTGGTTTCCAGCACAGTCTTGTCTACATAGAAAAATCCAGGACTGCCAGTGCTACATAGAAAGATCCTGTCTTAAGAAAAAAGAGGATGAGGAGGAAGAAGAGAAGAAGAAGAGAAGGAGGAGGAGGAGGAGGAGGAGGAGGAGGAGGAGGAGGAGGAGAAGAAGAAGAAGAAGAAGAAGAAGAAGAAGAAGAAGAAGAAGAAGAAGAAGAAGAAGAAGAAGAAGAAGAAGAAGAAGAAGAAGAAGAAGAAGAAGAAGAAGAAGAAGAAGTTGTTGTTGTTCAAATTGTGTCCATCTCCATCAGGGAAATTCAAATCAAAATCACAATGAAATGACTGCTCATGCATGGTAGAAAGGCTGTTGTCAGTCAACTGTTGGTGAGCATGTATAGGAAAATACATTCCTCACATTGTTGGCAAGACATCAGTACAATCTTTATAGAGAACAATGTGAGGTTATCTCAATAAAAGTTTAAAACTCTATCATATGATTCAGTAATCCTTTTATGGATATACATAGATAATGTATGAGAAAACAAAAATCCAATGATACCACAATATCACAGGCCTTTCTGTGTTTATTGCTTTTATTCTCATGCTGACTAAACTACAGGAACAAATTAGATACCTGATGACAAACTGGCGGGAAAAGAATCTGATCTATATGCACAAGAAAGTACTATTTAGCTTGTGTGAAATAATTATTCCGTAGCTCTGAAGTAAAATGCATGAATCTGGAGCACAATGCATTGATAAAGAAGTTTTATTCAGAAAGATAACCATTTCACGATTGATCACTCTCACATGCAGATATGGAGGAAAAGAGTTGATCTGGAGACATAACATAGGTTACTGAAATCCCAGCTAGGAAGTGGGGGTATAAGGGAGTGGATAACAGCTACCAAAACACAACTGTGTAGAAGTAAAATACTTTCTAGCTGGGCACTGGGTGCTCAGTTTTTCTATCCAAGCACTCCAGAGGTAGAGACAGAGGGATCTCTCTAAGTCAAAGCCAGTCTTGTCTACGAAGTTAATTTCAGGTCAGTCAGAGCTATAGGTGAGACACTGATTTAAAAAAAAAGATGAAGAGGAAGAGAAATAGAAGAGGAAGGAGAAAAGAAATAAAATTTAGTGACTACAGCAACGGAATAACTGACATTTTATGACTTAACGGAAAACATGGTTACCTGGGTACTTCTTCACTTGCTGTGATTTGTTCAGTATTTAAGGATACATGTATTGGAGCATCACACAAATAAGAACTCATTATTCATAACAATTACTATTACAGTTATATATTGTATATATTTTGTATATATAGAAATAGTGAATACATATATATATAAACATAGCAACTATTCATTTTTCAAAACTTCAGTGTTTTAAGAGGCCTCAAAATATCACTACCCTGTCATAATCTTTATATAATATTCATTAGTTTAGTTATGTTATTGTAGCCTATAACTTTATAAAAATTAAATGTGTTACCTATTATGTATATATTATCAAAATACATGTAAAGGGGAACACATATTTCCTACAAGAAACACTTATTTCATCATATATATGTATGTGGGTGCATTTGTGTGCATAAATGTATATATAAATATGTGTGTTTATATACATGTGTGTGCGTATAAGAGGAGTCCCAAGGTTGAGGTAGGATGTCTTCTCCCATCACTCTCTACTTTATATGTAGAGACAGAGCCATGTGTTGAAGTCAGAGCACACAATTTCAGCTCTTCTGGTTAGCCAAGGTACTGAGAAGGTCCACCGACTTCAATATCTCCTTCTTCTTCTAGGAACTGGGATTACAGCTAGGCCACTTCATATGCTCATCATTTATTGGAGGTGAGGGGAAGGGGAGAGAGCTGGGGATCCAAACTCATTCCTCCTGTTTGCATAGCAGGCTTTGTACCAGCCGAGCCATCTCCAAACCCTGGAACTTTGAAGCTTGTCTCTTTAGTTACGAGTTTACTAACAGTATCTGTGAGGTAGTTTGAATTTCTCAGCATTTCTAGGAAATCAATTAGATCAGTAAATTTTCTCCCTTCTGTATTACAATTGCTTTATTTTTTTAAAAAAAAAGGTTTCAATTTATTTGCTTACTTTGTAAAATGGTAAGGGTCTGAGCAACTGTGGGGGTACCCTTGCCACAGTGCAAGTGTGAGGTCAGAGGATAATTTTCAAGGCCTAGTTATCTCCTTGCACCACGTGGATTTGAGAGTTTGAAGTCAAGGTTTCAGGTTTAGCATCAGATTCTCTTACCTACTGGGTCATCTTGTCAGCCCCAGAAATGATTTCTCTGTCTCATAAATTGTATGGCATGCTACAAATACACGATGTTATTTTCTTTTGCCAGGTGTCCCAATGGACACAAATCTGGATAAGACATAATTCTTGAGATCTGAAAGCTTGCATTTTTGCTGGATGCACAAAAATATATATAAAGGTAAATTGAGTGTTACCTGAACTACACAAAGAATAAAGTTAATTCTAGTTATGAAGAGACATATTTCCGGTCTAATTGTGAAGATCAAAACTTGCCTGTAAAAACTACAGCATTGCCAAAAGAGAAATCAGTGTGTCCTAGGTACAGAATAGGATTAGAGAAAGGACATGGGCTATGTGAGGAGCAGAAAACCCTTTGAAGAACTCAGATCCAAATGTCCAGAGCTGAGGAATGTGAGAAACAATAAGAAATATAATCAATGCAAATCAAATCCACTGTGTATGATGATTATAACACTATGGGCATTTAAAAGACATGAAGACATGACAGCTACAGTCCTCATAGGCATTGCAAAGACATGGACAGGAAAACTACAACTACAACCTCATAGGACTTGCAGACATACAGACTTGACAGGTACAGCCACACAAGCATTCCAGAGAAATAGAGACAGGAAAATTGCAACCCCACCGGCATTGCAGAGACATAGACACAGGAAAACAACAATCCCACAGGAATTGCAGAGGCATAGAGACATGAAAACTACAGCCCCACAGGCATTGCAGAGATATAGAAATATGGATACAAATCACAGATTAGCTAATAGTAAGGAACACACCTCTTCTCCTTTCTTCTAATAATAGCAATGTGTAATTAATCCACTGGGAAATCAAAAGAGTATCAGCAAAGTAAATGTTATTATTATCAACTTTCTGATTGTAACAACATGAATTATTAATAGCATTCTGTCTTTAAGTAGATTAAAACTTACCAAAGTAACAGATTTATTTTTTTCTGTTTGTCTTTGCCTACATAACTGAGGCTAATTTTACTGTTAAAGGCTCACAAATCACTAATTTTTCTTTAGATTTGCTTGAGAAGCATTTATTAGAAAAAGACACTAGACTTTTAACTTAGCTATTGTCAACTTAAATCATTGCCATAGTAACCCTTCAAAAAGCTCCTGGCTACACGCTCATTTATGCTTTCAATCATCTTCTGAAATAAAAGTTAAGCTTATCAACAGTACTGCCTTCCATTTAAAAAAATATTTAAAGTATTTTGAAAGAGCTTTCAATTTCTGTTCTATTTATTTATACAGAGGCACACATGCCACTGTGAACATGTAGACACTGGAGGTTCTCATGTTCCACCATGTAGGTTCCTGAGAACAAACTCAGTTGTGCAGGTTGCTGATTTGTATCTTTACCCACTAAACCATCTCACCAATCCCAGTGGTCTTTCAGGTCATGGATAACTGCAACATCAGTAAGACAATATTATGAGCTCTACAATTTCAGGAACTGTCTTAAAATCTAAGGAAGACTCACAGTCATTCAACAAATATGTCCTGAGTACCCAGAATACACCAGGAGTTGGAACCAGTACTTCATGCTGGAAGAGAAGATGGAATAGTTTACTATTGATTATCTCAGAGGCAATAAACTAAAATTATGACAGAACCTTTAATGGTACTCAAGGCAGTGTGATGTAGAAGAACATAAAATACTCTAATGAAGTCCCCGTCTCTGTAACAGGAGGTATTTGTCGGCCTCAAGGAACAACACTGCTCTCCAGATGAGATGCCAAATGCACTAGACTTTATAATGACTTCACTCCAGGTAAAATTAAGGACTGAAAATGAATGAAGATAATATTAGCTGCTAGTTCCACCTCTCATACCTCACCATATTTTCTCCTTCCCTGTGCAGATAAACTAAAGACAAAATATTTTCTATTAACAGCCAATGCAACTACAGTGGTCTCATCCACAAAACTGATGGCTACCTTTCCATTTAAGGAAACATCAAAACATTTGTGCATGACTCTTTGATGACACCATTTTAATAATATTAGCAAGAACTTAGTAGGAACCTTGCACAAGTACAGTCCTGCCTCACTTAAAGATGGGGATTATTCTGGAAAAATGTAATGCTGTTGTTGAACAACTTAGAACATACACTAGATTTTTATCCGCTTTGATGTGAACAGGAGACAATAACACAGACTCCATGTTAATTATTACTACTCACTTGGCACAGAATAAATTGGACAGTTTTTGGTGAAAATGGATGTATTACAAAGTCTTAGCATATACAATTGTAACAGTCAATATTGCACTACAGTAACAAAATGACCTCCAAGAGTCAGAACTGGATGCTTATAATATTAATTAGTAAAAAACTATGCTATTTTTAATGTATCCTATTGTGGAAAATTAATCAAGTTGTACTGACCAGGCTTTTGTCGCTATACCAAATAACTGAGAGAGCAATTGCAAGGAGGGATAATGTATTTTGCTCATGGTTTCAGGGGTTTCAGACCATGGTCAGCTTGATTCACAACTGTTGACCTCTCTCAAAGCAGAATATCATGGCAGCAAGGAAACAAAGCTGCCCACCTTGTGCCAGCTAGGAGAAAGAATGAGTGATAGGAAGGGACTAGGGATGTGTATTCTTTTTCCAGGGCAAATCAGTGACCTGCTTTCCCTAACTAGGCCCACTTCTGAGAGTTTCATCTCAAAATCCTTTTTCGGATTTTTATTTCATCGACGGTATTTATCCCTCAATGCAGGCAGAACCTTTGTATTCTAATCACTTGCCAGAGTCCCCTGTTTTACCCTTCATGCATCAAAGACTAGGCCTTCAGCAGATGAGCCTTTGCAGACATGCTTCCTAACAAAACCATAACACTAGAGGAGTTAACACGAATTAGATGCTTTTTTCCTACAAATAAGTGCTACCTTTTCTTTTTAACAAAAAAATACATGATTGAAGGAGATTATACCACCCTAGGGAGAATGTGAGAAATTTTAAAGTGCAGACAAGAAGTCTCTTGGGATACAAGATCTATAACCTGTGATTTCTAACTGGTTCTGTCTGAGATACAAGATTATGAAATTACCTTACCATGGACTGCGGAAAGAAGGACAGCAAGCCAATGGTTCTGAGAGAAGAAACTGGTAGGGATAGCAGCACTGCAGCAGCAGTGAGCAGAAGGAGGATGGGCACTTACCAGGGACCTCATCACTAACCTGGTAAACAGTCTCTGCCTCCCAGTATGGTACTCTGAAGGAATTTGTATTTTTATATATTTATATTTAATAGTACTACCTTACAGAATTTCTGCATAACATGCTCCCCAATAGAAATCATATGATTTCTAATCTGGCAAACTTCTGCAGTCTGAGAATAGCAGAGGTGGAAGCAGTGGCTGAACTGGACACTGGTCTTGAATCCACAGTTACTTGCAGTTCATGCTGTGCGGTAAGAGTTCAGGAACTGGCCACAGCAAGCAAACTGCTGGGATTTGCATGGATTTCACTTTCCCAGAACTTGGCAGCAACACAAAATTTAACTGACTTGTTAGGAACTGTGGACCATTGATCAAAAACAAAGAAATATTCCTAGTTCACCTGAACTCTTTTTTTTTTTTTTTTTTTTTTTTTTTTGAGACAGGGTTTCTCTGTGGCTTTGGAGCCTGTCCTGGAACTAGCTCTGTAGACCAGGCTGGTCTCGAACTCACAGAGATCCGCCTGCCTCTGTCTCCCGAGTGCTGGGATTAAAGGCGTGTGCCACCAAGAAAAAAAAACTGCATCATTTTAGTGACAGTATTAAGCATGCAGATCCCCTAGGAAGGCATATAAAATCTGAAGATGGTATCAAATGATGCACTTTGAAATTTATTGACTGGAGTAATTGTCATTATATTCAATGTCATTTATGAATTAAAACATTATAGTTACTGATAAAAGACCACTTTGCCCTTGCAGACATTTTTGTTTTCTCCTCATTATTATAAGCAAAATTCAGCAGAAGTTTTCTCCCCTCTTCTTTTTGGATATGGAGTCCCCATGGGTCCACCTGATTGGCAATTAACCGGAGGATGGAAATTATTCTAAAGATAGATATGCAAATAATGTTTGTTTCCAAGGGTCAAAATTCATTAATAGACATGATTATTATTCAAGTATCATATTTGTATTTGTTATAATAATTGAAAGGACAGAAATGAATATAAAAGTGATGCTTCCTAAGATAACCAACCACTTCCAAAATGCAGAAACAGACACTGTGAGCTGTTTCTTCCATTCTCGGCATAATGCTGTAGTTCTGCTAAAAGGCAATAACATTATTTTGTCCTTTCTTACAGTTGATAAATGTTCTAATAGTTAAGTAATAACAATTATTGTGTAGGTAATGTATGAATGAACTGTATGATGTTCAGCTGTGTTGATCCTACTTTGGATATGGTAGTCAATGGGCTTTTCTTTCTTTCTCTGACCTCTCTAATGGAAAGAGTGAAATTGGTAAATAATGTTTGTGTTTCAGGTATGCTAAAAATATAAATAGATACCCCCAATCAAATTTTGTTTAGATGATCAAATGATGCGACATGTGTACAACAAGATTGTAAAAGTGTATTAATGGCACAATGAATGTTTGGGGCAATGTACAGCAGGGTGGGCTCCAAAGCCAGTCTGCAAACAGTGTGAGAGTTAAGGAGGAGAATGGCTCTTCTCTTCTGCGGATTCCATTGTAGGGGTGCAGCATAGTACTAACTTCACTGTTGTCTTTAGAAGAGAGATAGCCCATTTGATGAAGTTGTTCAGATGTGAGGCAGAAAGTAAAAGTGAACAGCAGCCTGTGAAGGTATTCCTCACCATATATTGTACATGGATCTAGACTTGTTATTACAGAGAATGCTGGTGCCCAACAACTGAAACCTTCTTATCTCCTTCATTTTTATCTGAACTTACTGCATTGCATGAGATCTGTAATGTAATTCTGATGATGGAAGCAAAACTTTCTCTGAATTCCTTGTTTAAGAACCCAGTACTGTGTAGACTGAGAACTGAAATGAGTTGTCTGATCACCTTCACTATTTTCTAGAACTCTGAAAAGGTGAGTATTTTGATGGAGCTTTGTAGAGCAGATTCCTCATGAGCAGGAACACGTAGGACTTAGAATTATTAATAGTGTTTCTATAAGGCAAGTGTTTCTAAGACTTCTTTTTTCTTAAAGTAGAATATTGGCCAAGGAATGGCTGCTGCTGTTAGCTAGACTAGATATCCATCAATAGTATGGCAAGAGACTACAGAACATGCATATATCTCTAGGAATCCAGTACTAAGACCCATGCCTCACTCTGAGTTCTTTGTGCTCATCTTTGGTTTCCATGGAAAGGGACGTCCTCATTAGGACTCAACAAACAGAAGCTCTCTAGATGGTTATGTCACATAGAATTTCCTCTGTATATCACTTATCTTATTTCAATAGGAAATGCCAGTACAGGGGTGGGAAAGGGCAAGCTTTCCTGGAATTACAGAAGCTGGCAAGACTGAAGATAGGGAAAAGCCCTACTTCTGTAGATTTAGTTCTGTCCTGCCTGCGTTATTACTTATCCTTTTAGTGAGAATTTACTGAATATTCAAGGTATGGAGAATGCTTCTTTCATTCAAGCATACTACAAAACTATTCACATGTGATCACAGATGAAAAGCTGGTGTGAATCCTACATGGAGACAAAATTCTTGTTCTGATAATGTATGGGACAGATGCAAAAACCATTGTTCAGTTCAGAAAACAACTGACAATGACCAACTGGTTGACCCATAGAATCCAAAATCTATGAGAGGAGAGGAGGCTTCATGAGTCTATTTGAAGTATTTCAAATAAGTCTATTTGTACTATTTTGGTATTTGAAGAACATTTTGAGAAGTAGAGATAGCAATGAGTTTAGGTGGATTTTAGAGATTGTCAAATGACAAGTATGAAAAGGGGTTGATTTTTCTCAAGAGTATAAATAGACTCAAGTGAAAAGCATAAATAATGAAGATGTTGCCTTCAGAATACACAAAAATGTCTAAAAGATGATTGATTTGAATTGTTCATCAACACTGAGAAGATTGGTACTTTTATTAGTGTCGGTGTTACAGAAGCCCTGGGTTGACCCAAAACTCTCCAACATTGCACAAAAATAATCAGCTTCATGTGTGTGAGAATCAGGAGTCCATCCTCTTTTAGGAAAGCAATCTTGTGTTTGTTTATTTATGTCTTGAATTAGTATAGCAGGCAAAGCTCCTTACAGAAAACGTCATCAAATCAATCTCATACTTTTACTCCTGAAGAAGATGAGATGAAATTATGATCATTCCAGAAAAGAGTGTAATAAAGCTAGGTTACTGAAGTATTCTAAAACCTTTAGTTACAATGATATTTTGTGTCTTGGATGTTGATGACAAACTGCAGTCGGGAGCCAATCACTGAACAGATCATGGCATCTGCAAAATGTTTACCAATTTCTAACAGAATGGGACTGGTAATAATGTCGTCATAATTAGAATTAGTGTGGTACGATTTCTATACTCCACAATGAGCTTCATTCAGGCTTTCTAATTTTAAGACCTAGACCAATCATGCCACAATTATTATAGCACACACAGACTTGGCTTAATCCTGAAATGTCAATCACTTATTGTGAATGTTCTGTTGCCAATGAAATATTTTAGTGAAATGCCTGCTATATCCGTGGCATTTGCTGGCAAAGCAGTAGTATCTGTAATTAAAATGAGACTTTTCTATACTCTGTGTTGCTCAAAACAGCACCACAGAATATACTGTTAAATTGTTAATATTCTCAATGAGGTGATAAGATACCTAGGAGAAACAGCTAGGAAGGAAACATTCATTTTGCTCTAGGTTTTCAATGTTAGGATCCATAATGGCGAATGTGGAGTAACAAAGCCGTATGCAGCATGATATTCAGAAAGCAAAAAAAAAAAAAAAAAAAAAAAACAGAAATAGGAAACTCCTATAAGAGCTATATCTCTAAGAACACACTCTTAGTGACACGCTTGGTCATGTTAGACTCCTCTTCCTCCTACCCTGACACTCCTCCTCTTCTCCTAATCCTCCCGCTCGCTGAAACTTGACTCTGTGGAACATCCCCCATCTCTACCATACAGTATTTGTTTACAGAGCATAAGTACCTAGCTTCTTAGCAGTTTTAAATCTCCCTTTTCATGGGCTGCAGCAGTACCACGGGAATTTTACCCAAAACCCCAAAGACCAAGACTCTTCAGCCACAGAAACCTAGACAACAGAAAGTGTAGAACATCACGTGGAGGCCAAGAAACCCATCTGCTTTGAACTTGTGATCTCAGCATGCATCATGGTTATTAGACTTTCTACAAACCACAGCCAAGAATCACAAAGAATATCCCATCTTCATCAGAGTACCCCATCAGTGGAGATTTTTGTCTATGTTTCAAGGTGACAGTCATGTTGCTGAATTTAAGTTATCAAATGCCAGCTAATGGGTCTGAGGTGAGACATATGATGGGTTACATCAAGGAAAATCTGGCTCCATCTTCTTATTTTTAAATCCAAAGTAATAAATTTCTCACTTAAGTTTACGAATCTCAGGGGGACTCAAAACATACATCTTAGAGCAACACAGTTCCAAAAGTGCAGGCAGAGAAATCATTAACATACAAATGAGAAGACTAGGAATGCCTAGGGAATAGCACCTAGGGAAGATGCTCAAAGTACCAGGTGCAACCTGCTCACACACGCAGGGTAGACGTCCCTTCATCATACAGTTTAAATGTTGAGATCACTGCAAGCGGTTATGCCAAGAATGCTCCAAAGTGGCAATGTCTTACACACTGGCATGTGTCGGTCATGGAAAAGGAAACGTCTCACGACCTACAGAAAGAGGATTGTTCTAATGAGATAGTAATTAATTAGATTCAGGGGCTGAAGTAAGAACCCCTAAATCTAAATCTAATGATACCCTTATTCATAAAAAAAGAGTATCAGTGGTCTAAATTTCACCACTGTGAGGAAAGAGAAAGTGAGAGAACAGAATTTCTTATATATTTACCCAGATGCAAAACAGAAAGTCATCAGGGAATGCTGGGAATTCATTATTGTAAAAGAATAAGGCTTTACTAGACTATTAATGAAGTATCACTTCTCTGAATATCATTCCATGTCTATGAAAGAAAATATAACAATATTTAATAGTTGGATTAGATACGGTATGTAAAAATAAATGTACCCCTATACAACGTCAAGGCTAACATTTAGCAATATGAGCAAATTTAAATTTGAGGAACATTACAATATAAGTGAAGGGAACGCTGAATAAGACAGAAACTCAATGGGAATTTTATGTAGAGTGCACAGTAATTTATATAATAATATGAAATGATATATACATATAATTAAATTTTCAGATCCTTTTAAAAGAATTGTTTTATGGGTTGTACTAAGCTGCATATGATAATACCTTTCAACAATCATGTAATCAGATTTACTTCTGAATAGCCTAATTTATCTCCTAAAATTATCAAGCATTAAAATTGAATTTAAATAATTTAGCATTGAATATGTATAAGCATTAAGAGGGAAAGAGTAGCTGTTTATTTCAGAGACAAGAAGCTAAAGAAGGCTAAATTTCTAAATACCCTGCCGATTCTGCATTCACAGAGTGACAATATTCCAGGTAGAAGTAGAAATGTGTTTTTTAACGTCACTAAGATTTAGAGATCAATTTCATAAACTGCCCGTTAGTTCCTCTAAATATTTCAGATGGGCACGAGTCACGCTTTGCACCCAATATTCTAAATGCAATCATTCATAACCCTATTACCCGGAGTCTCATGTTTTAAATGTCATTTGCTGAAAATAATATTCTCTGAGAAAAAAATTGCATTCCAGATTGACAACTTTCCTCCTAGAAGAAGAAAATAAGTACTGTAGTTCACTATATATGTGCACTTGAAATATGTCTGGCTGTGAGAAGAAAATCAGATATTTTTAAATAAATTCCATAATGTGCTTTTATAGTCTCTCAGTAAATAGTAAGCATAATTTTAAAACAGCTCTTGAAAATATTGGTCAAAATATTATTTCTTTTTCTTTAGTAGATGACCGTGCAAACATTTTTCTTTTCTCCTAAAAACAAATCTGAGCCTGGGGTCTAGAGGAAGCCTGGGCAGTTAAGAGTATATATTGATCTTGCAGAGGGCCCAAGTTTGGTTCCCAGCACCTACATAAGGGGACTCACAATCATCTGTAACTCAAGTCCCAGTGATCTGTTTCCCTCTTCTGCTTTCCCTGGGCACCGGCCCTCATGTGCAGATACACGCAGACACATACATGTAATTAAAAACAAAACTAAATCTGTTTAAATATAAAAAAGACTCTAGTCAGAAATGTGGCACACACCTTTTAAGTCTGGCACTCTGAAGACAATGGCAGGTTGATCTCTGTGAGTTAGAGGCCAGTCTGGTCTACAGAGTAAGATCCAGGAGAGTCAGAGCTACACAGTGAGACCCTACCTTGAAAATAAAAAAGAAAGAAAGGAAGAAGAAAAGAAGAAAGAAAAAAATCTCTGAGGCCAGAGTTTAAGAATCTATGAGAAACTCTATGCTGTTTATTGAAGCAGTATGTTTATTCTTTGGAGGACAGCCTAGGATATCGCAATGCCAGCAGAAACTTCAGGATTTAGTTGCAGAAATTAAATACTCAAGGTATAATTTAAGCCATGTTCCCACAAAGTCCTAATTAAATAAAGTTATCAAAGAGCAAAGGATAATTAGCTGCAAAATCAGATTTCAGTCCTCAACGAACTAACTCAAATATGCCATTGTAATCAAGACAATGTCAATCCTGGGAGACAAGAAGCAATGTCTTCTAGAAAAATAAAGTTTAATTAGAAAAGTGATTTCCTATACAGTTGGTGATGACATAAAATTATACAAAATAAGCCTACATAGACAGAAGTACCACAATAAAATACTGCCTCCACCGCAATAAACTGGAAATAAACTACAAAGACATTATTTTCTTCACAGAAATGTATATAAGCATACATGATGGAAGAATGTCTAGATCCATGTTCCTTTTAACAGAATATGTCTCTGTTCATATGATCTCATGCTTATGCTGTCCACTGCTAGGGAATGCTTTTGGTTTCAGTTAGCAGAATGTGTGGCATATAAATAGTATTTGCACCAGAAAAATGTTATTAAATTAATGGCCATGTGCGTAGGTTATTAATTGCTAAGCCGTTCACTTGAGGCACTAGTTGTTGGTCACTTCCCTGCTGTCTTTACCGTTTGATTGTCCTTCATTAGCTTTCCCATCTCATGTACAGTAAAGTATGACCACAGTCTCAAGTACGTATTTAAGAAACGATGGTAGAGAGGAAGAAATACTACCTGTCTGTCTCTGTGATGGCTGTTCTTCACTGTCAATTTGACTATATCTGGAAAATGTAGGGCACATCTGAGACAGATTTTTGCTTAATTTGGAGTGAGAAGATCAAATTCTGATCCCGATCTTTGAGGTAGGAAGTCGCATCTTTAATCCAGTCTTTTTGTGCTGGAAAAAAAAATTGCCTCTAATCTGGGCTATGCCTTCTGCTAGAAGCATATAGAATGGTGTGGATGAAGGAAGTTTTTGTTCTTTGCCTGTTTGCTCACCTTGCTAGCAAGTCCATTCCTTCACTGATATTAGAGCCTCCTTCTTTAGGAGGCCTTCTATAAGTTCTGCTACTCTAGAAAACCCTGACTAATACAGTATCAAAACCAAACAGTTCCAAAATTATTATTGATGTATTATTATTATTGTTAATGTGCATGACATGTATGGCCACATTTGTTCCCTGGCACACTTGTGGAGGTCAGAGGGTAACTTTGTGTAGCCAACACACTCTTCCAACCTTGACATGGGTTCTAAGATTCAAGATCAGGTTGTGAGATTTTCACTTCGTGGGCTGTCACCCTCTAAGCCAGTGGTTATCAACATCCTAATGCTGAGACCCTTTAATATGGTTCCGCATGCTGTGGTGATCCCCAATCCTAAGATTATTGTATTGTGTTATAGCCCACAAGACTATACAGTGAATGTACAGCTGACTAAGCCATGGGAGGTGAGGTGTATATGTGCACATCCACATGAAGAACCCATTCAGCAGAGCTGTGGGAGAAATGGATTATTAAAAATGCTGCAGGATCCAAGGCGGCAGCAGGCAGGTAGTGGGCAGGGGATCCCAAGAGCATCCAATCCCAAGGAGGGATGGCTGCAGGTCCCTGAGCGGTGGCTGGTCTCAGGCAGGGAGACATGCAGCAGCAGGCAAGAGACAGAGACTTGGATAGGCTGGAAACTGAAGATCAGCGTGCCTCAGCAGACAGGGGAGAGAGTGGGTGTGGCTTGTCTCTTAAAGAGACCAAACAGATCATTACAGAGGGAACACTTGTCTTTTGGAAAAATTGCTGGAAAATCTGTAAAAATCTTGTGAAGCCATGATTTTTTTTCTTCAAAATGGGATTCCTTCCCAAAAATCCTTAGCAATGTAACTTTTGCACAGGCAACCAAATAACATTTCCATTCCTTCACACCAGAAGGTCTTAGATTGATAACATTCACTTTATTCTAGCAGTCAAATTTACATAGAGTCAATCCCCCAACATTACCTGCTAACACACCACTTGGGAATTTCAAAAGGATAAGAAGACTGCCCTTACAAGACAGGCAGGTCTGAGTATGGGTGAAGTCCAGGTTCAGGGCTGTTTAGTTACTTTATCTAATGGTTTGGAGTGTCAGGCTTTCCCCTTGGATGCTGGCTCCTTCCTAGGTTGTGTCACCTGTTCTGGAATGCTGCTTTGTCAGGTTATACTTGCTTTTTTATTATTCTAAAATGGATGTGGATAAGATTGTTTTGCCTATGGAATTTTTTAAATTTATTTTTTTTAAATTATCTTTTCTCATTTTACATGTCCTCTTCCTCCTTTTCTCTGGCTCCTAGCCTGTTTCTTCCCCTGCTTTCTGGCCTCCACACAGTCCTAAGCTCAGCTGCATCATACAGTCTCCACCATAGTCTTCTGCTCACAATAGGCCTCAAGACAATGGCAACCACCTGACGTGGACTGAAACTGTGAGACAAGCTTCCTCTTTCTTCTTGATTAGTTGATTATCTTCTGTATTGTGCTTCAATAATGGAAGGGAGCACTCACAAGTAAAGAAAAACTACGTCCTGTTTAATCAGGACTATTGACATAATGAAAATGCTATTGTTTTACATGACATTGTCTTCAAAATTCCTGCAATCCCTAAGCAGACGAATTGATGTGAAGAATCGCCTTTGTTTTACCAAAACAGCAAACACACAAATAAAAAACACTACAATAACTATTTTCTTTCCTAGACACTTTGTGGGTGATGGGAAAGGACTAGTCTTAGACCAAAATAATCAAATGTCCCTTTCTGAGAATACAGTTCAAGAAAAGAAAGAGGAAAAGCAGATGGTCCCTGTGACTATGACAACAGTAAATCTTGTTCCCAAGACCATGACTACATTGTTGCCAGGAAGGGGAGTTTGTGTTTGAGCAGTCACAGTGCTCATAATACGCACCATCAACTCATCTAACTCAGAGGAAGAAGCAGTAGTTTCTCTCATTGAACTGACATAGCAGTTTAGATATTTCTGAGTGAGTACCCTTATATGAGGTACTTTAAGATAGGCTCTGTTGTCTACAAATGCACCAAAAAGTCTAGGTTTGATGCAACAAGGACTTATTTATTTGGACTGAAAAGACAGCCACTAGATGGGACAAGATGAGTAGTATGAAACAAGAGGAAGATGTTCAAATGGTACAATATTTTTATGCTTCTATGTAGGAGTGTGTAAATATTTCCACTCTCAGTTTCCATGTTGAAAGTAAGTGTGAGGACATTGTGATGGCAGCACCAATGTAATGGTTTAAGTAAAACAGCGCAGGTCCCCAAGGATCAGGGGCAGTAGGCCACAAGGGGCAGCTGGTCCCACCACCCAATGCTTCTTTGGGTCCCAGGCGGTAGGGAGGCAGCAGGTGAGAGACCTTGGTGGGTCTGCAGGGCAGTTGGTTGCCCAAATAGCCATGACGGATGAGAGACAGAGATGGATAGGAACGCCATGTACAGAGAGGGTTTGAATATAGTTTATTCAGTGGGTTATAGAAGGAAAGGGAAGGAAGAGGGGGGAGAAGGAGAGGGAGGAGGGGAAAGAGAGGCTATCTCTTCCAAACAGAGATGGAGCAGAGAGAGTGCAAGCTGGAAGCAGAAGGAAGATCAGCTTGCCTCAGTGGAAGAAGGGACTGGGTGGGAGTTATCTCTTAAAGGGACAGGACAAGTCAGCAGCAGATCATAACATTCCCATCTCTTTTTTATAATAAAAAAAGGCAGAAAGTTAGACACAACAGGTTAAAAGAATTGGGATAGCAGATTCTCAGGACTGTTTCCTGCTTATTTGTGGGCATCAGCTTGGGAAGGACCTGAGAAAGCTTTGTGCTGGTCACATCCTGGAGTAGCTGGTCTCTTTACTCTTGTCCAGGGTTTGTGGTATGGAAATGTCTGTTGTCTCTTAGACCTGTTTAAGGTATTGGCAGAACAGAGGACAAAGTTAAGTTTAAAAAAAATAGTTTTAGGTCCAGGGAATTGAGAGGAGTATATCTGACCTGTTTAAGGTCAATCCTTTAATTCAGCTCCCTAGAATTCACAAGATTTTCTTGGGTTTGTGAAAACATGAGTCTTAAACAGTAGCATATTAATATCAGAATGATGGTGACAGATATTTTTGCATAATGAAAAGCATCTTTAAGGCTATGAAAGGCAGCATGAAAGAGAATTTTGTTAACTTATATTTCTTTAAAATTTGTTTAGTGAGGATGTACTTTTAAATGACAAAACCTCTCAGCTGTCAAACTGTTTCAGAGATCTATGAAAAGGATAAAATCTTACTTGAGTTATCTAAACCATAACATTTGGTGCTCTGTGACTCGGCCAGGCTCTCTCCGTGTTCTCTCCCACTCACGTGTGGGCCTGCTGAGGATACAAGGAACCATGGACTCAGGAACTGGGTTTCTTCACAACAATCTGTTGGACCCTAGAGTCCAATCACCAAGGAGGAGTCGTCCCAAGAAACCATCTCTCCACCACAGCTGATGTAAAATCATGAAGATTTTATTAATTCTGTCATGACAGGGTCTTTTAGCATTAGAGAGGCCAGAAAGATCCCGAATATCTGGTACAGGCTACTTTTAAAGGAAAAAGCCACAAAAGGAAGAGTGGTGTCTGTGGGTTGTTCCTTAACTATTATGCTTAGCTTATTCAAAAGGTCTATTACCAATAATTGGCTGGAGAGTGGTTGTCAGATCAGATGAGGTAAGGGGAAACATCTGAGGGTAACTTTGCCCCTTTCCCAGGGACTGAGTCAAAACATCAGTAACTGAGTCAACACCTAAGGGTTATCTTGCCCCTATTCAGGGAGATGGAAAGTTCCCAAAATCTCATGCATGTGTAGCTGTTAGGTCCTTGATTCCCGGGAGGGGGCACTACTGCTGAGAGGCCTCAAAATTGGCCTCAGAGTTGTCAGAAATGAATTTAGAGTTATTTTAGAGTTCTATAAAACCTGCCTGAGCGCTGACCTCTATGCATACCAGCGGAGTCAGTCATGAGTATTCCCCTCCCAGTCAGCTCAAACATTTCTCTGAACCTGAGAAATTGACCATTGAGCTCCCAGCAATCCTCTGATGCTCCTAGAAATGGGGGAAAGTGCCCAACCACAATCTTCAAGCTACAGTTGAAGCCCTTCACTGACATTCATCTCTGGTTGCTTCCCATAGCTAAAAACATGACCTCACTAATCTCGTTGGTCCTCCTGTGCTAGCACTGCAAAGCTGAGCAGTGTGCTCGCTTTGGCAACCAGGGTCCCTCAGATTTTAAAATTGCTTGTTTGGTTGGTTTTCTTTCTCTTTTCTTTTATTTTGGACCACTTGTAAGTTGTCCCCACTGTGAGAGACTGTCCAGGATAGCCTCTAGGCTCTGGCTTCCAAATCTCCCTGCCTGGAGCCAGTCTGTTTTATTAATACCCTGCCTGTAGAGAAAAGACATTCTTCTACAGGCCTTGTGGTGTTCATTCGCTGTTTTTGCGGGTGTTCATGTTTTCAGCTATAGAATGCAAACCCTCAAACTATCAACCACCCTCCTCTAAACCCTCTCCCGGTGTCTCACCGG
The DNA here is from genome assembly GCA_902806775.1 of Microtus agrestis. Lineage (NCBI taxonomy): Eukaryota > Metazoa > Chordata > Mammalia > Rodentia > Cricetidae > Microtus > Microtus agrestis. The sequence goes on along the minus strand of CADCXT010006976.1, from coordinate 2,743,222 downwards.
CTCTGCTTTTCCTCAAACTATCAGCCACCTGCCTCTAAATGCTCTGTTGGTGTCCCTTGGGCTCCACTCTTCCCTTCTCTAGGCAGCCCCTTACCCAACTGTCTGAAAATGCTCTTTTCCTCTAACTCCTATTCCTTCTATTCATCTCTGAAATCCCTACTGCTGGTCCCACTGAAACCAACAAGATTTGCTGAATCCTCAAGGCAGCTTTTCTTTGCTCCTTGCCACAGCTTCTGGCATGGTGGCTTAGTGACAGGGTGGCTCAGAATGCTCAGTAATTTTTCTCTCTATTTAATGTATGAAAGAATTTGTTAATGGCATGGCCACATGGATGTAATTCTGTTTTAAATGTATGTTCTGCACAGCCTCTATGTCTTTCTTGTTATTATATTTAAAACTCCCGTGGCTCAAAAAACAGGGCTTCTCCGTACAACACGTGACTGCCTTCACCTTAACTGAGGTCAGGTGATTTCAATGAGGGCCAGATCAGGTAACCAAGTCCTGCCACCTTTAGTGAGGTATCCCTGCCTGGTCCCCTGGTGCTGACTCTGTTGCGTGTGTGTTTTATGCAGTGGCATTCCTTTGGTAGAGCCCACCAAGGGCATTCGATTTGTCCATTTCTTGTCTACTGTGTGTGTGTGTTTGTGCATACATGTTACTTAAATCACATGTGTTTACTGTTAACTGTTAAAATTGTCTACCCATCATATCTCATTCCAGACTTAAAAGACCAATTAGTCTCATGTTTTAAACTAGTATTTACATTTAAACCCTACTTTAAAATATATTAAGCTATTGTCTACTATTGTCAGTTCTAATGTTAACCTTCTACTGGCAGCAGTTTTTTTTTTCTTTCTGTCTTTTACAAGTATAAATTTTACCTGTTAAGTTGAGAGCCAGTACAGTCAAGCTCGGACCCTGCTCTCCAGGCAGATTCTATACTGTAGAACTCATCTATATCTGGTAAACAGCCCTCAACTGTTCAGAAATCTAGCATTTAAATACTTAATTAGTAAAAGACTTTTCATAACCAAAAGAGACAGGTTGGCTCCTAGCAGCAGCACTCTACTTCCTCTCGAGAAGACAGAAGAGATAGGGGCACAAAACAATGTCCATCCACAATTCACTTCAACTGCCAAGCACTGACCACAGGGCAAAACTGCCTTTCATCTAAACTGAAGGTCTCCAGACAGTGGACAGAAACACTGGAATCCACATCTTAGGATCTTCTGGAGCCTGGCAGGCCCTGCACTAAACAGCAAAGAGCAAATATGCCCCTCAGCAACCATGGAGGACCCTGAGGAGTAGCTCTAGGTGCTAACCAAGTAAGTTCTCTGTCATTTTTTAATCAATAACTCAAGTAAAATTTTATCCTTCTCGTAGATCTCTGATGCAGTTTGACAGCTGAGAGGTTTTGTCATTTAAAAGGACAACCTCACCAAACAAATTTCAATAAGCTGCAAGTTAACAAAATTCTCTCTCACACTGCCTTTCATAATCTTAAAGATACTTTTCATTATACAAAAATATCTGTCACAGTCATTCTGATATAAATATGTTGCTGTTTAAGACTTATATTTTCAAAAACCCAAAAGAATTCTTGTGAGTTCCAGGGAGCTGAATTAAAGGATCCACCTTAAACAGGTCAGATACACCCCTCTCAATTCTCTTGCCCTCTGTTCTGACAATACTTTAAATAGGTCTAAGAGATACTGAACATTTCCATACTGCAAACCATGGACAGGAGTAAAGAGACCAGCTACCTCCAAATGTGACCAGCACCCAGATTTCTCTGTTCCCCCCAGACGATGCCCAGAAATAAGCAGGAAGCAGTCTTGAGAGTCTGCCATTCCAATTCCTTTAACCTGTTGTGCCTAACTTCCTGCCTTTTTTATAAGAGATGAGAATATTATGACCTGCTACTGACTTGTCCTGTCCCTTTAAGAGACAAGCCCCACCTACTACCCCTCCACCAAGACAAGCCATCTTCTTTCTGCCTCCAGCCTGTGCTTCCTCTGTCCCATATCTCTTTGGAAGAGGTAGCCTCTCCCCCTTCCCTCTCTCTCTTTCCCTGTTTATTTCTCTCTCTCTTTTCCTTCGATAACTCTCTGAATAAACTATATCCAAACCCTCTCTCTGCATGGCGTCTCTTTCTCTTGCCCACTGCGGCTCCTCTTGGGACGGGCTGCCCGCCAACCCGCCGAGGTTTCTCATCTGCTGCCTCCCACCCACCTGGGACACACAGAGGCCTTGGGTGGTGGGACCCAGCTGCCCCTTGTGGCCTGCTGTGCCCCTCGAGGAACTGTAGCATTTTATATAAACCATATTCTCAAAGAGGAAAAAAATTGTGCTTCTTTTGACGGATTTGTTCTTATTTTATATCTCGGTCTCAAATTATCTTCAGCAGCACTATGCATTTTTGAGAAAATGCTAGTCTGTTTACGCCATCAGAAGTTATTCTCTGTTATCTCCAGCAGGATTTATAAATATCCCCAGGAGATTGACCTGAAGATATAGATGAGAGGCTCTGAGCATGTGCAAACAGGAGAGCTTACAGTTAATGGGAGAGAGCAAGTTGGTGGCGTCATGGGAATAAAATGCTTCCATTTGGAGAAATAAAATAAAATGCATACATTCCAGTGTTGCTATGTGGCTTAATGCATGAACCTATGAATGAAGATTAGGATGCGGATCATAATAAAGGGTATAGCTATCACTGCTGGTATTATTCTTTTTTTTTTAAACCACACTAGGTTTTATTTAGGTAATAAAAATGAAAGACTTTTCAACCTAGCTTCCATTTCTAAACTCCCCTACAAATATAACTGCATATATTATTGTAATGTTTTTCCAATATAGTATGTGAATACACAAATACCATTTGCTACATAATAATGACCCACATAAACTTCTTTACTAAGATATATAACTTGAAATTAACTCCCTCATAAATTTTAACAATAGCATAATTACTTTTAATTATAACATTCAAAACATGATTTTCCCCCTCCAGTAAATGACTATCAATTGTTTCTTTTTTTTTAACAGAAAGATAATTTATTTCTTTTTTAAAAAAACGTATTATTCTTAAACAGAGTTGAAGATTTGTAAGCCACTGTCTTATGGGATGTGATGAAAATTCTTTGAATGTGAAATTCTAAGTAGGGTAAAGTTCAATGTGAACTTGAGTGACTACTTCAAATCCTATCTCAGAGTAGTTAGGCTAAGTTTATACTCTGCCTGTGTTTTCTTATCAGCCCCTCCACTGGTTTGGAAATCTAACCAACCAAAAGCACAGCCGGATTCTTGTGATAACTTTCCCCAAAAATATTGTGTCTGGAAATACAGCCTCTGACTGGCACAGATTTGTTAGTAGAATTATTTCATTAAAGAGATCTCACTGCCACTCAACTTTAAGGAAAAATTGTTTCCAATTGGGGCAACAGTGTTCCTTTGGCACTCTGTGTCTACGAGCTGAATGAGAAGACTGGTGAAGGCACACTTCATCCCTAGGCGTCAGAACTGACGTTTACACGGGGACTCACTGTTGTCAGTGGGGACTAACACATTAAATTCCTTCTTACACAAGCGCACCAGTCATAGAGAAAATCGAAAAGTAGCGTGAATTGTAAATGCAGAGTTCAGAAGGACCAGAGCAAGGTAGATGCTATCGTTTGTTTCAAAGCATCACCTCAGCCCCTAACATCCTTATCCAAGGAGTCTGAGATGTTTGGTTGGAAGATTCACCCCAGACCATGGCATCCATCTTGAAACGTTTCAGTGGAAAGTTCCATTTCAAGCCCTCTCCTCTAGGAGTTGCTGCAGTCCAGACTCCCCCTCTGAGAAAGCCTGCCAAATGACGACCTCCTCCCCAGAGAGGGTCAAGACCACTCCCATAGGCTGTTTAAACTGCCCATCAGAAAATGAACTTGTTGTCTATTCTGGTTCTCCTTCCCCATCTCCTTGTTTTCCCGTTGGCCACCCAGCTCTGACATCCATTAAACTTAGGGTTTTTCTAATTCGGTTTGATTTAGTCTGATTTGAATTAGTGCATAGACAGAGAGACTTATCAGGCCGAAAAATCTTACAGCTATTCAACACTCAAAAATTCTTAAGTAAGAAATTTCTCCTGACAGCATTTTTAAAGTACAATAAAACACATTTAGTAATATAAATAAGTAGGCTGGCCGTGGTGGCATAGGCTTGTAATCCCAGGATTTAGGGAAGCAGAGGCAGGAGGATCTTTGTGAGTTGGAGGCCAGTCTACAGAATGAGTTCCAGGAAGGCCAGAGATACACAGAGAAACCCTGTCTCCAAAACCAAAAATAAATAAATAAATGACAGAAAGAAAGTAAAAAAAAAAACAAGTAAATATGCATTTCCAATTTTTTAACTTTCTTTAGACATAAGTGATATTGACCAGTAATTAGGAAAAAATGAATGATAAAATAAAATTGGGTCTTTGAAATAGGAATGCAAAAATGTGAGATGCAGAAATATAATAAATTCATCAAAATCACATCCATGTCATTTTAAATTATTAGATAAAGTTTTGATTATGAGCATGTCTAATTTTAGGAAAGTAATGTTATGAAAAATAGCATTTGCATTTTTCTGCCTGTTTATTTAGAAGTGTCAGTTTTGCTTCTGAATACATTAGTGAGTGAAGGTTTAAAATTCATAAAAAGTAGACGAAATTATACAGCCTGAAATGGAGAAACACTTAGCTCAGAAACGATCTTCAGATACAATCATATTAATGGGATTTATTATATAGAGCCATAAATATCTAAAAATTAGATCATGCAGATTTTTGAGGAGACTTAATTTCTATACAGCAGTCCAGAGCAAATGTATTTGAAATTAATGGGATGGCCATGACAACACAACTTTAAAACACGGAGCATGTAAAACATGTTATAGATTATTATGGATAGAAATGTTTTAGATAGTTTGAAATATTTATACTTTTTATTTAATATTTAAGAGAAATAGGGGGCACAGCAGAAATATAAGTTGAATAATCTAATAATGCAAAAACAGAATTAATATTAAATTATTAAAATCATTAATGGCTATTTGGTGTTTCAGCTACAATTTCAAGTGTCACACACACACACTTCTCAGAAGGCCAGCGTGATGGCTCTTCTTGATTGTCATCTTGACTGGATCTGGAATTAACTAAAACTCAAGTGGCTGGACACACCTGTGAGGAATTTTTCTTGAATGGATCATTTGAGATCAGAAAGACCCAAACAAAATCTAGGCTACACCCTCTGCTGGCAGCCCATATAAAGAGCATAGGAAAAAAAAAGCCTTTGGTCTTTTCTTGCTTGCCCCTACCTTCAGTGGCATTAGAGCCTACTTCTTTTTTTTTTTATTTTTTAAAATGATTTATTTATTTATTATGTATACAGTGTTCTGCCTGCATGTATGCCTCCTGGCCAGAAGAGGGCACCAGATCTCATTACAGATGGCTGTGAGCCACCATGTGATTTCTAGGTATTGAACTCAGGACTTCTGGAAGAGGAGCCAGTGTTCTTAACCTCCGAGCCATCTCTCCAGACCCTCCCCCTCAAGAGCCTACTTCTTTGGGATTACAATTTATATTGAAATCCAGCTAAGATATCAAGCCTCTGAGATTGAACAATTGCTGGTTTCATGGGTTTTCTACCAGAAGATAGTCATTGGTGACCTAGCTGAGCCTCAGCCTAAGAGCCACTGTCAATAAGCCCCTTCATATGTAGACTAATTCTATCAGTTCTTTTCCTCCAGAGAACCCTGCCTAGTACAAAGGAAAAAGCACCTCCCTCTGCTGGTTGGGAAAGCTCATGTTCAGAGGGTACAGGTGTTCCCCCAGTGCCCCTGGATTAGTAGCGAGCTAAACTAGACCAGAAGGCATCTTTTGTCATTGTTAGACTAGGATTTGCAAACCAATATGAAATAAAAAGACAATTGTTACTATGGTGAACAAAAGTGATAGCAAACAGGCTAGCTATTCCACTTGTAGACATCAGTATATCAAGGAGGATAAGAAGACAATCATCATTGGTCAGAAGCTCTGACTGACATATCTCTACAACATCTTAAATATAGTCCAGGAACCTAGACAAACAAAGTCAATTACTAGAACACAATCACTTAGATGTGTATGTCTTAACTATACCTTGAGTTTTCAACTTAATTTTCATTTTTTTAACAAATTTCTAGACAAACAAAAAAACTCAACTAAATTTTCAATTTAAAGTAACAGTTGGGAATAACCAAGATAAATGAAATGACATTTTGTGCTTAAAATAAGTGTAACTTCAATAACTATATTTCAGCATAACTGATATATGAAAATACTGATATATTCAATGTGTACAATTTAATTATTTTACACATAGGTACTCATGATAGCATCACTGAAGTCAAGTCAACACTTCTAGAGTTGTGTAATTTAATTTGTTTCTGTTTTACTCTTTTGGACAGTGAGGATTTGATATGAACTACAGTCTCTTACCAAAGAAGAAACATACAGCACGAGGTTGTTAGCTCCTGGTACTACTTTACTCACCTATATAACCAAAATTTATACCCTTTAAATAGCTACTAATCATGGCCCTACCATTAAAATCCTGAACAGAGATTCTGTCGTCCATGTGTCTGTGAGCTTGATTATACTGGCAGTGCTTAAATGGTAATGTTTGACACAGTAATTCTTTCCTATAGAGAATATTGTCCTCCCTCAAGGGCTCCTTTTCCATGAGTTGTAGAAATATAATGTTCTCATTCATCTAGCCCCAAATTTGCAATTTTCAAAGTACATGAATATCTTTAAAAATGGATTCATGGAGAAATGAATCTAAAAGGTTGGGACATTTTCAAGGTTACCCAGCCCATTGAACATTATTTTTTTTTAATTTTATGAATGATTGACACTTGAACAACTTTTGTAAGTACTTCAAATAACATACATTTAGTGAAAGGAACTCTTACTACCAAATACATATAATATTCCCTGGTTGCAATGATTGTGCCAGACTGTCATGATTTTAGTCTATTTCCTCCAATACCTTATATCTAAATGTGTGCAATGTACAGATATGTACTGAGACATATATGCATTCATATACACAGAGTAAATTCTTATATGCCCAGTGTTAAATACATGCATATAAGCACAAAGGCTTGATTCGAATTTCTGAGAGATGAGAATGGAATTCCACCGTGTGTCCTTATCACGAGCCTTTTGTTCAGCATGCAGAGTTTCCATGCCAGCCTTCTAGCTCTGTCTTAACTAGTTTTGAGAACTTTCATTGTTCTAAGATGAACACAGGAAGCATCTCCAAATTGATTTTCTGTAAATTAGATTTCTGAAACTACAATTAAGTTATTCAGTTTACATGCTATGCTTCAAAACATACCAGGCACTCTATAACTGAATGTGAATATCCGTTTCCTCTGAATTTCTTGGTGTTGATAATTGCCAGACAGAGACTAGCAGGCATTTATCATCACCATGACACCAGAACTTTAAAACCAGTAATTAAATCTATAGACAACTGGCACTACAGTAGAGGGAACTAATGTCGAATAGACGAGATGCTCGTTACTCATGTGTGCATTATTTGTCCCGTTTTGCTTAGGAAAAGCCTCAGTGGATTAATCAAAAATGCACTTTATCTGGAATTTGAATTTGTCTTCATAATTACTCCAGCCAGTTTCTGTATTATTTCTGTGAAATGGCTCATAATATTATTTGACCACTTTTTCACTTCTTTGTTGGCAACCTCAGTGTTATTGTGCACTAATAATTTCCTCCCGAAGCTGAAGGTTTCTTTCTCTTCCAAAGTCCAGATGTCTTTTAACTTTCTGTTCATTGTTTCAATGTCCTACATTTATTTTATTTCAGTTAGTTAAAAGTTAATTTAATCTTTACTTGTAGAAAAATTTAAATACATGAAAATAGAATAATACAGTGTGTCTTCTTTGAGCTCATTAAAGTTGTTCTTTGACATTTTCATGTGTGTGTGTGTGCATTTTGATACAATAGTCCTCCACTATTCCCAGTCTCCCTTCCCCATCCCCATATTTGCATAAACTTCAATGCCAGCAAATTCTGCTTCTCATTTTACAAGTGACATACATAAATCTCTCCAGTTACCCTCCTCCAGTGTACATCAAGGAAAAGCAAAGTCTTTAACAAATGGTGCATAGGTATCAACATGTAGAAGACTGAAACTAGTTTCTTATCTTTCACCCTGAACAACACTTCTCCAAATGGATCAAGAACCTAACCATAAGAACAGATACTTGGAAACTGGTAGAAGAAAAAAATTCAGCATATGGTCACAGGTAAGAACTTTCTGAATAAGAGTCTGGCAGCACAGGAAATAAGATCAACGACTGAAAACTGAGATCTCATGACACCAAAACGCTTCTGTTCAGTTAAAGGAATCATTAGTGGAGCAAAGCAGCAGCCTTCAAAATGGGAGTAAACCTTTACTATCCATAACACAACAGAAGATACACATCTGGAAAAAAAACTCAAAAGACTAAACATTAAGAAACCAACCAACCCATTCAAATAATAGACCACTGAATGGAGGTACAAATACTGAGGCCCTGCTTACTTCTTTCCTGTGTTGTTCTAGCTGGACCTCAGCCCATGTGAGGAAGCCACTCACATTCAGAGTGGATCCGAAATGTCCTAAGATATTTCTCTTAGGTGACTGCAAATCCCATCAAGTCATCAAACAAGATAAACCATCACAAATCCACTTGTCTTCAACTTGATACCCAAACATATTATTTTAAGTTAATGCATCCCATTCTTTGCCCCGAAGGTTATTTGTTCCTCTCACTTTTCACATTTATTTACTCCATCCCCAAAAGTCCACAAACGCCTTACCAGTCCTGACAATGTGCAGAAATCTAAATGTGTGGTCTATACTGGGATTATTATCTCTTAATTATGAGTACCTATTAAAATAAGAACTTTTAATATATACTGGCACATAATAAGCATTCTTTATCCTCTGTATTAACTGTTACCCAATGCAAGAACATTGTTTGACCAAAATTGAAAACATCCATGTCTATGGCTATAAACATACACATTTAGGAGTCAATATGACAATTAGGAGTCATTTGATAATATAACCATTGAGCAAAATGACAGTAGCAGATTCTATCTTAAGATTTAGGACATCATTCGTCATGGGCCAGAATTACAGTAGCAGGAATGAAATTTCTTCCTTTGATGCTTAATGTATATCCAACCAAAAAGCAGCTAGTTACCCCATATTACTCACCTCACTATTGTAAGAGTAGGCACATTTTTTTTTTCTGGGCAAGTATACATTGTAGTATTCAGAGCCCAGCATTGAGAGTGATTGATGTCTGTATAGTACCTTCAAATACCATGAAGGCTCAGCCCTAAATGGAACATCTTTATCCATAGTATCCCTCATGGTCCACCCCCATCAAGACTCAGAGAACATAGGATAAGAAGAAAAAATAATAATATAAGAGCCAAGGACTGTGAGTTCTATGAAATGCTGTCTTTTAGAAATGCCATGACTGCTATACTCATGAACTCACAGCAGCCATGTTTACCAGCACGACACTTATACAAAATCAAGCCATCTCAAATTCTTGTGTAGCAGGAGAATTGTTCTCCACGACCCAGCCAATACTGAAGAACCACTGAAAGTTAGTATCTGCTGGGGAAGGAAGAATCATATTTTCATTCAAAATGTGACCACATTTAGATTGCGTATGCAGCTGATGCCTCAAATTCATGTACATATGGGGAGCACAAACTTGATTTCGTAAGTTATCAAAACTGCAGGAGGAAGTGATGTTGTCTTGTAGGATACAGAAGGAAAGTTAGAAAGAAAAAAAATCAGGCATAGATATGTTCATATTTCATTATTTACATGTATGAACTTCCCAGGAGTAAAGCAAAATGACAGAAGAATAACCATTCTTGTTAGAAAACAGTAGAATTGAGGTATATCAAGAAGAGATAAACAAGACCAACACCCAGCAGGGCCAACTTCAAATCTTGCAGCTCTGTTGTCTCACATCTGCGACTATTGGTTGCATCATCTCAGAGCCAGCATCCTCTAGAAACTGCACCCAGTTCTAAGTTCAGAACACGTAAGTTCTAACTACAGAACACATAACCTGTCTCAGGTCAGCTTTTCTCTCTTCCTGAATCTCCCTTAACACATTTCCTCATCATTTTAAGATTTAAATATCCTGGAACTTCCTTTGCAATTTGGATTTTACGTTCATAACCTCACATAATGGCCTTTAACAACTTCCCTTCCCTGGTCATTTTGGGGAATCTAAACAGCATATGTGCCAGGTTCAATATTCTCCTAGAACTTGTTGAGAGCCTCCAGTACTCTGTAACTCTTGCATATTGAATGCCTGCAAATCCAGCACCATGTGTTTGATACTGCCAAGTTCTGCTGTTGGCTTCAGATGGTCTCCACAGTGAAGGTCATTGACTAGCTTTTCAGAACGAGATGTAAAATTCATCACATACACCCTGCCCACCCCTCTCCTCTTAAGCCTCATTGTTTCACTAGACAGTTTCACTATTACTTTCATGTCATCTGAACATATATTTTTTTATTCATTTATATAAAATATGATCCAAAAAGAAGAGAAAACATACCTTTGTACTTTCATGCTTACAACGTAATTATATACCTACAGTTGAAAAACAAGTCATTATATGTAATCACCCCATTTTCCTTATTCATCCTTCTGTTGTTAAATGTTGAGATTGGTTTCACGAGTCAGTTATAATTAGTAGTGCGTCAATAAAAATTTGATGTGCAAGCATTTTTACTTTATGTTATCTTAGAGCCTTGGATGAATACCCAGGAGTGTTACGGGTGGATAATGTGGTTGCTGTATTTTCAGTTTTTTTTTCAGAGACCAATATTCATTTCTATGACTCAATTCATTTGCCTTCCAAACAGCATGCTATAGATGTTCATTTCTTCTTGTCCTACTTACCCATATTTGTCGGACTTTTTTTCATGGCTGTCATTATAACATGTGTGAAAAAAAATCCAAGTGTAATTTTCTTTTGTCATTCTCTGAAGGCTGGTATGTTTGTTAGTGTTAATTATCAAATTAATAGAACTTGTAATCACTTGGAAGATCACCTCCAGGTCTGTGGAAATGGTTTTCATTGCACTATTTGAGTGGGAAGGCCCAATCTTTGTGTGTGGTACTATTCCCTCTAAAGTTCCACACTGGATAAGTGGAAAGCAGCAGTTGGGCAGCAGCACTCAACCTCCACCCTGCTTCTTCACTATAGTCCCAATGTGCGCAGCTTCAAGTTCTAACTGCGCTAGTTACCAACTATGATGAACCATACCTTAAAACATGAGGCAAAATAAGCCTGTCCTTCCATCAGTTACTATGGTCAGGATATTTTATCACAGAAACAATAAGGTGATTAAAGCAGATGGCGATGTGGAACATGTCTGTGTGCCTAGTGGCCCTTGACACTTCTTTTAAGAATTCTATGTTTGTTCCAAAAGGGCTTTTACTAAGTGAATTGTTGATTTTTCTCTCACTTCCATCCTCTGCCAGATATATAGCTAGAACATGTTTGAATCCCGTTCTGTAGGTGATCTCTTCACTCAGTTCTCTGTTTCCCTCTCTGGATGGACACTTTATAATCTTATGAAATCCCACTTGCCAATGGTTTCTATTATTTTTGAGCAAGAAATTTTCTTTAAGAAGACACTTGCTTGTTATCTAGAAGCTGAATTACCTTACCAAAGAAACAAAGACTTCTACCATGAAAACCTCAGAACCCACTGAAAGAAGAAACCAAAGAAGATTCTAGAAAATGAAGATACCTTTTATTCTCAGGAATTGAAATAATTAATATTGTTGATATGGCCATATTTCCAAAAGCAATCCACAGCTTTAACACAGTTCCCATCTAAATGACAATGGTGTCCTTCACAGAAGCAGAAAGAAATTCTTAAGCTTCAAATGCAACACAAAAATCCAGAACAGCCAAAGAAGACATAAGCAAAGCAATACTTGTGATAAAAAACATACATGACTTCAAGTAATACTACAGAGGAATATTCACAAAACCAGAATAGCACCAGTACAAAACCAGACACAGCGGAGTAGAACTGAAGCCATAGACATATACCCACGCACCTACAATCACCCGCTACAAGGCATCAGCTATAAGATAATACAAATGAATAAAAAAAAATTATTCCTTTAAAGCTTTAGAATTTAACTGTAATTTGTAACTGTACCAGTTCTTATATAAATCTGAAAAATGCCAGCTGAAAATATATTCACAACTATCTAAATATGTATTTAAAAAACAAAATATGAAAACAACATAATAAGTTTCATATTCTTTAGGTCAAGAACGTTATTTCACAATCTTCTTAATGGAGAAAATAATTTGAAAATAAGCTAATAAAATGAGGATGTAGGAACTCATTACTATGAAAAATATGGAAGAATTCACACCAGGATATATATGTGCTAAGCTGGTCCAAATTTGAAGACCACTTCTGGAATATATACTATAATATATATTGTATATATATTCTAGGTTTACAGGTTAGTGTATATAGAACTACAGTAAGTTGCCAACAGCTTCCTAGAAGCCTTGACACACAGGGTATAGGACGGAATATGGGTAAGAACACAACTTTAGTCAAATTGTAGTCAACTTTTGTACCATAATCAAGAGTTTGATTGTTTTCCTATTAATAATGCTATCATCTAGCAAATAAAAACTCATATTTTACAAAGACGTGTATATACTAGAGAAGAGGCAAGGTGATTGGACTAGGAAACTGGGCCATGTACAGGTAAACAGTGTAAATGATAGATACAAAATAAAGCATAAGACATATTCCCGGGAGAATACTGATTGGATGAGCATTTGATTCCACCACTAAGCCTCAAGAGCTCACACTGAGAATACTGTAGCATTTATTTCATATCTTCCCTAGAGCAAAGTGTGACAGGAGAGAAGGAAAGACTGCCTCAGGGTCCTAAATTATATCAGTCAAACAGCATAAAGCAAGGGGATTAGCCATCTTAAAAGAGCATTATTTTCTCACAAGCATTATAAACCAAAAATAATCTGTGTACTCGCTATTAATTTTCCTGCTTTTCTTCTTTTACCAAATGACATGTAAAAATCAAATTAACTTTTTCCCTTGATTCATTATAAGAATTACTCAGACATTCAAAACAAGAACCATATTACTTAATGGATAATTCATAACATCAAAATGTAATAAAAATGTAATTTTAATGGGTTAAAATGGGTGAGCGGTAAATTTAGATTAGAATAGGCACTTTGTGTTTTCTCAAAATTGAATTCTCCAGGCTAAAGATAGTCATGCCCTCGAAACATGGACAGTCAGTACAACAAACAAGGACAGGGTGGATGTCCTAACTTTGCCTTTGAATTGTAGGAGTTCGAATGTATTTATTAACATATCAATACTCAGAATATAGTTTATCTTTCCCACTAGATGCAGTAAACTTACAAGTGTAGCAGCATAGAAGCCATCTTTTTCTTGCTCACGAGTCCAAGAAGCTAGCTTTCTAAGCCTGTGTCACAGCCCCCCCCTCACTTGCCTTCTCTCTTCTGTGCCTCCACCATCCGCAGAGCTAAATCATACCTGTTATTTCCTTGACCTCTGGAAAACCCTTATTCAATGATGAGTTCACAGAGGAAACAAATTATTGCCTGGAGCTCCTTTAACTCTAGAGATATTATAAGAGATAAAATAGATGTCATAAAGGAACCTGATGCAAGGTCAGGGTATGGTATATATACTCAAACAAACTGCAAACTCTTTAATTTCATGAATAGCTACTGAAATGAAAAGTCTGGAGTTCCCTTTAAGAAAACACATATTAGCAAGCTAAAGAAGTAAAACTTAAACTAACAGGATACTACTTAGAATGAAAACAATCTACCTTTTTTTTACCTATTTATAAACACGAATGATACATCAATGTCAATATTTGTCCTCCAGGAGAACACTGTTAACGTTTCAGGTTTCAAATGCTTGCTTCCTACAATGCTGGATATGCCAGACTTCTGTGATTTCATATGGCTTCCACTAACTAGTTTCCATTCCCACCTGAAATGGGTCAACATTCCCCTCTCTGTTCCCTTCCCTCATATTACATACGTGATGTTTCCGTGCAAATAGACCCAGTTGTATAGTTGGGCAGTGTATTCTGCCTTGGTCTTGGTCTTGGAGTAAAGTCAAGCACAGATGAATGAGAAAACCAATGTTCCAATAGAATTCTGATACTATCTGCTCCTTCCTCCACTTTCAAGCCACATATTTCAAAAAATATTCTCTACAAATTACCACCATTAAATATTTCTGAATTACTCTCTTTTGCATTTCATTTCATCTACACTGTTTAATACTCAGCTAACTTACTTGTTTCGGAAAATTCTTATAATGTTTACAAGGTCTAAGCTCTAGACAGTGTGATTTACTCATACAGAGGCTCTGCGCTGTGGCATTTTGTACACAAGTATGACAGACAATAGACTATAAAACTGAAACCAACCCGCCTGATTATCTTCATAATAGCTGTTGTGCTATGAAGCAGCTTGGTCCACATAGCCAACTAGTTGTGAATTTACTAGGAGTAGCAAGGTGTCTTAATTCACAAGATCCTTGTGACTAATTCTCTACAGAATATTTGGCAGTAATGGTTCCGGTTTAGAAGGAAAAAATATAATAAATTAGAAATAAGCAGAAAAGCACAAGGAATGTTCAGAATCGATAAAGAGATAAAGCATCATTGGTAGGACCTTCCTAGGGCTTAATGATGTTGAAATACAGCCAATGTGTTACCTCCAAACATAGCGATCATTAGTGATACACTCTTTTAAAAACAATCAAATATGGTATTATTATAACTGATTATAATATGATGTTTCTTCCACAGCTGTTACAAAATAGTGATTAAATGTCTGTGGCCTGTCTAGACAACATTTTACAGTATTTCTCCCCATCTTCTGGCTCTTAACATCTTTTTCTGCCTCCTCCTCAACAGCCCTGAGCTCTGCTGGTGTTTAGGTTAGTACAAATGGTCCATTTAGGGATGAGCACCCAACCTCCTATTCTCATTACGTTAACTATGCATGTCTTCACTGACTGATGTCCACTTTGGAGAGGATGGCGTTCTCTGACCAACACTGAGAGCTCTCCAGGTCTATGGATGTGAACATAAATATTTATAAAGCAATATAGCTTTTTAACTTTTTAAACACTCTCTATTTGTGGTAGTACAAAGTTATAGCCACATGCTCTAATCACAGCACTAACGAATTAGAGGTAGGCAGAATTCTGAATTCAAGGCAAGTTTGCTCTACATGGAGAGGTCCAGGCCAATCAAAGTTATATGATAAAACACTATGACAGCACGCACACGCACACACTCACATGTACACAATTTGGGTTCTATTTATGATCAAAATCTTAGTTCCTTTAAACTGATTTAAAACCAAACTTGATGCATAAAAGCTTTCAAAATCATTAGGAAATGACAGTAAGATCTGTTGGGGGTCCAGAGAGGGATAAGTGGACAAATGTACTTGCATCCAAGCCTATGACACAAGCTACACTCCTAGAACCTACATGATAAAAGGAGAAAACTGTTGCCTCTACATGTACACAGTGGCTCATGTAACCTCATAAACACACACACAAATGCATATAAAACACAAAATACACACACATACACACAAATACATACATACACATTCACACACATACGCATATAACACAAACACACACATAAACACACAAACAAACATTCATGCACACACACATACACACATACAAAATATATGCAGATGAAACATGACCTATTTGACAAATGCAAACTAGTCAGTGAGCAGCACAGAATGTGTGCCTCTTCCTCAATGCAATAGCTTCTTCACAACCACACTATTCTTTAGCTTGCTGCAGCTACAGCAACATCCACTGGACTTTTATTTCCATTCATAGAACCACTTCCAAGACATGGCTTCTCTTCTCCACACTCCAAAGGTTAGATTAGTTTTTAACCAGTCACCACTTAATACTTTGTACCAAGAAATGATAATTTTAGGGAACACTGAGAAAGGCAGAAATCTAGATGCGTATAACCTGTGGACTCATTGATGAATGAAGCAAGGGATTTACATCATAATGTTTAGGTGGTATATATCTATCTATTCTTTCCTCTAAAAGGCTTTACATACACGTGCACACACACACAATGATTTTATAATAACAAATAAAACTCATGAATCTATCACCAGCTGCAACAGTTGACAATTGCCAGTGTCTTTTCATACGTCACCCCATCCTGATTTTAAACAAAACTGAAACAGTTGGACTTTAGTGTCAGGTATAGCTGATAGACTTCTAAAGACTCTGACTCCAGATTGTCACCACCCAGTAACTCCACTAACTGGCTGCTGCTGTGAAGGGATTACACAGAAGTACCTTTAAGGTCATCATGGATAATCTGAACAGACAGTTCTAATCACCTGATCCCGTCCTTAAGAACAGAGACTTTTCTTAGGCTTAACCAGGAAGATGAGGAGGGAGTGATGAGGGAGGTTAAGGGAGTCAGGCTGGGCTGATCACAAGCAGGGACCACACGCAGCTTTGCTGCCTATATAGAAGTGAAATGACAGCAAGAGAATTCACATGCTATCTGGAAGCCCAGAACACCCTAGGCCAAAAGCCAGCAGGTCAATGGAGTTCAGTCTTGCAGTCCACAGGACACTGACATCCACGAGCAGCTTTGCTGAGCTTCAGTGGGATTCATCCTTAGAGCTGCCAGACTCAGGGCCTTGCTAGCCGGATTGCTCCCTGCAAACTCCGGGTCGAGGAGGCAGCTGAGCCACACTGTGCTCGGATGGTGACCCGTGGATCGGTGAGATAATAAATTTGTGTTGTTTTAAGCCACTCACTTTGTGGTAATTTATTATGGCAGCAATAGAAATCAAATTCATCAGATTTGTTCTCTTTTTACAAACTCCCCATCAGCCTTTCACCAAATGCTCTTAGCATTCACTATTGATCACTGCCTAGATCCATTATTCCATTAGAGATTGTGAAATGGTAATTTAGAAATTCTATCATTCCTCCTGAGTGTATTACCTGCATGCATTTCTACAAAGAAAACTTTGTGCTGTTAACTGTTGGCTACCCAAAAGCAAAAACAGAGCAATGTAACATGAAGTGTCCTGTTTGTTGGGGTTTTCTGTTCAGCCCTTTACCCCACTGCTGTTTAGCCCCAAAGAAAATCACACCAAGATCTCTATAAGTTATAAGCTGATTGGCCCATTAGCTCTATCCTCTCACTGGCTAACTCTCACATCTTTATTAACCCATTTTTCTGATCTATAATAGCCAGTTGGCTCTGTACCTTTTTTCAGTGGGGCAGCTTACATCCTGCTGCTTTGGTAGTCTGGGCAGGAGTGGGAGGAATCAACTTCCTCCTTCCCACAATTCTCCTGTTCTCATTACATCATTTCTATTTCCTGGCTGGTATTCCCGCCTATATTTCCTACCTGGCCAATCAGCATTTATTTAAAACATGATTGACAGAATACAGATAATTCTCCCACAGAGCAAAAGCAGTCTTCACTCTTTCCTAACTTATTTCTAGTTTTATAGGACAATGAATTGCTGTCTTAGCTGGCTCCTACATGTGTCTAAACAGCCTTATGAACTCATTTTACAAATGCATTTGATGGGCATTGGTCATTTCTTAAAGTTATTTAATTCTGGTGTCACTGACATCCTGGAAAACAGTCGCTTGTGGCAGGATTCTAGTTTATCTGTCCTCATCTCATTCCTAGCCTATAACTACTCAGAATTTTCCACAGATGCAAATTAGCTTCCATCTCCCCAAGAATGTTCTCATTTTTCTGTGAAACAGTCAAAGATTTCCATATAGGTGACAGATGTACTCACCAGAACCGGCATATTAGTCATACTAGTGTTTCTTGGGTTTCAAGCTGCAAAGAAATGCTAATTTCTTAAAAAAATAAATAGGTAAATAAAAACCTGAGCTGCTACTGAATTCCGTTTCAAACGGACTGTTGCAGGGTGTGATGGTCCATTTTGGCTGGTCAACTTGACCGGATGTGAAACCAACAAACAGACATGCAGGCACACCTATAATGAGCAGTTTTATTAAAGCAGAAAGATGTATAGTAAACATGGACGACCTGTCCCTGTGACAGCTAGAAATAAAGCAAGTTTGTGAAAGTCAAGCTTCTGCTTTTTTTGCCTGTCTGCCTTCACACTGTGCTGTTCAGTTCACCTGCTTTGCTGGCATCTTGCTGCTGCCACTGCAGCCAGTCTTCATTGACAGTAAAGCTTTGTTTCTTCAGCCTTTCAATATGGGTGGAGACCAGGGGCTCTCCAGAAATCCTCCAGTCCTTTTCTGCAAGATGGGACTTCTGAGACATCCAGCCTCACAGCAGAGGAGTCCCTAGCCTCTGGCTTCTGCCAGGTGAAGTCAGACATTGCTCAGCTACCTAAACTAAAGCCACTAACAAATCCCTTTTTTATATATGCATTCATTCTCTTGGTTTCTTTCCACTAGGAGACATCAAATAATAAAAGGAATTGCACAGAATTAGTTGTATTTTATTCAGTGTGTCTTAAAGATGTCATATAATTGCTTTTTTTGCCTTATTGTAACATCACACCCACACTGTAGAGCCACAGTACACATGTGCATACGCTAATGCACCACACCCATACTTTAGAGCCACAGTACACATGTGCATACGCTAATGCACCACACCCACCCTGTAGAGCCAGGGTACACATATGTACATACGCTAATGTAACTCACAAAAGGGCAGAGTCGACTTGTGCATTTTTCTGCTCTTTTTCCTTCTCTTGGAGTCTGCTCTGCTGGCCTCACAGTTTAAATATATAATGGACTTTTAGACATTTGTCTCTGTGCAATTGAGTTATCATGTGTCTCATCCCTAATCACCTATATTTGATTTTGGTAATTGATTTCGGTAATTGATTTTTCTTCTTTTGCAATATTTTAAATGTGGACAATATTAAGACATTCTAAACTGAAACCTATAGAAAAATTACATTTGCTGAAGTTGAGGTTTAAGTATAACTATCCTATCTTGCTAACTCAGTTTAAGATAGGAAATTTCTCTGTGATATTAATTTATGGTTGGATGTGTGTTAAAAGTTATACCCCAAGAAAAATAAGTTCTGGCTCCTAAAATAACCTCAGCCCCTGAGGAGCACTGGTCTAGGCTTTATGCAATCAGTAGGGTTGTGAAATTCCAACTCCCTAACCAGAAAGTGGCTGTGCCTCCTCCTAATTTGTGGCTTCTCTCACTACCCACTGGATCTGCAGCTGATGTATTGCTATGCTTGCTGTCATTACTGAAACACTCCCTTTTGTTATCTAAATAGATCATTTAACATCATTTGGAGGGAAATGCATTGTGTTTAGTTAATATGTTTCAGTATTAAAACTGAAATGTTAAACTTGGAAGATTAGAAAAGATGGTTTTATATCATTTTTTCCTACTTTACTAAATATCCTCAAACTCCCATGAGTTAAATACTGTATATAAATCTTGTCTTCCTTTGAGGCCAAAATAAAAAACTGAGATGTATATTGTTAATAATAATTCAGTTCACAGAGTTAAACACATAGTAACTGTCAAATACCATTTTAATATAATGATGATATTGATTCACTTTAGAATCAATTCACTTCAGAAAATCTTGGTAAGAAGACAAATATTAAGACAAAACTATTATTTTCCATTTATATATTGGTTTTGTATATTCCATACAAACCATTTAGTTAATCAAGTACACTGAGATGTGCAATAACATGTAATAACGATCATTACTACTTATACCAATAATGGGCATTTGTTCTCCAGTTGCTCAGAAGCACAAGTTTATTTATAAGATTCTCTTTATTTTGCTCTTAAACTAGAGGGAATCCTAGGCTAAAGACAGCACTGAGTTTACAGATTTACACATTTGGTATGCATTAATTGTTAATCTCACACAACAGTGACCAGAAAGCTTTTCACTTAGGTTTTGTAAATAATTTTTGAAGGCCAAATCCTCTGTCCTGATGAATGGGTATGCTTCTTAATTCATAAAGTTTTGCCTTTGTCCCAGGAGAAGGACAGCAATCAGGTAACATAATGAGATAGAAAAGGTAGACCATCACTTTCTCTTCTCTGACTAGGCATATTGGGGTACTCTTCAAACTAGGAAACTATGAATAATTGGGGGTGGTTTCATTTGAAAGGCTATTAAATCCAAGGTTTTCTAATGAAAGAAAGGCATATAATGACACTTATATAAAAATTAACTATAAACAGTATACATCATTAAATAAGCAGCCAGAATTAATTTCACAGGGTACTTTATAAATGCATATATGATATCTTTCTTGAGTGAGTAATGGACCTCCCAGGCTTTCCATTGAGCACACAAAAATGCATTTTAAGCAAGTGACTTCCTGTAATGATTAGGAAAGTCACATTTTTCAATCCCTGCCTGATCCTGGCCACAGAGCCTCTGACTCAAAGAAAGTTGGTAGGTGGATCAGTTACTCTTCTCTGCTGTGACTAAAACACAAGCCAAACAGCAGCTTAAAGAGGAAAGAGTTCAATTTGTCTTTTAATTTCAGAAGTTCATCAAGGCAGGGACGGCACAGCAGGGTGGCAGGAAAAGGGGGTTGGCATATCCACACAGAGGAAGCAGAGATCAAAAGTGAGCCTACAGATCCTCAGAGCCTGTCACCCCTAGTGATCTCCTTCCTCCAGTAATGTTCCACCTTCTGAATGTTCCAAAATTTCCCTAAACACCACCATCTGGGTATCAAACAGACAAACTGCCCTATCCATGGAGGGCATTCTCATTCACACCACCATGGTAAGAAGCACAAAGCAGAAGAATTTAGTGTGTTAGCACTGAGGGAGTAAAATCGATCTCACCTCTGTTTCTGAACATCTTCAAAGTTCAGATACACAGCAGAGGCTGGGTTGGCTTTCTCAAGAACTGTACAGTCCCAAAGAAACACACGGAGGCCTACATTAATTATAAACTAGTTGGCCTATTGGCTCAGGCTTCTGATTAACTCTTACATCTTACATTAACCCATAATTCTTGTCTGTGTTAGCCATGTGGCTTGCTACCTTTATCAGTGAGGCATTCTCATCTTGTTTCCTCTGCAGCAGTGTGACAACTGCAGACTGAGTCTTTCCTCTTCCCAGAATTCTCCTGTTCTGGTAACCCCATCTATATGTCCTGCCTGGCTACTGGCCAATCAGCATTTTTATTAATAAATACAAATGACAAATATTTATAGGGTACAAGGCCATTGTCCCACAGCAGGACAGGAATATTAGGTTTGCCTCAAACATCACTTTACCAGTAAAAACACTGTGTCATATAGGCATCCACAGACCCTGACTGCAAGAAATGGTAGTCAGCGAGATCACCATGTTTGCCTCACCACCCAGGTGACCCCATGAGTCCTGAGATTCATGCTCATTACAGCAAGAAGCCACTCATAGCAGAGCCCTAGGCAGGTCAGATACAACTTCTAGAGCAATACCTACATACTGGGTCTCCACACCCATCTCCATGACTGCCAGCTTCACAAGGCCTCTGAGTAGTGCTGTGTCGACCCCAGTAGTCTTGAATTTCAGGCCAGGAACTATACTCGTTAGGTTCAGGCACATGCCAAGGCCAAGATAATCCTAGCACAGTAGGTTTCTATTTTTAGCACAGTCTGAGTGCTAAGTGAGCATCAAAGTCTGAGGTTGGCTTTTCCCTCACACCTGACTGGCTATCAAGGCCATAGTCACCAACCCACTAGATATATAGTACCAGAGTTCAAGCATCCACCATCATTACAACCTCCTACCACCACCACCTTCCAGCCAAGCATCTCTTGCATCCTTGTACTCATCACCCATTGAAATCAACTGCAATCAAATGAAACAATACAATCTCTTTAACGCCTACACCAGGTCAGCCTTTCTGGCTTTAGGTACAAGTCTGTCACCTGTGCACTTAAGCTACCTTGTCAAGAGCCCCATGGCCCCATCCTCTAGGAGATCCCAAATGGCTCTACAGTCATACAGACACAGAGTTCAATTCTTTACCAGTGGCCTGAGTCAGACCTATCCCAACACCATAAGCTTTGGGTCCCTATCCTGTGAGCCAAGACACAGACCAATGTCTTTGGGCAGAGATGAAGCCCCATAGAATCAGGCTCCAAGCTTATCAATGTAAACTCAGTCACAGCCATTTCAGGATCTGATTAGATTCTGCAGACCTACTTGGATTGTTAATTGTCAACTTGACACAGCCTAAAATCATCTGAGGAGACAGCATCAACTGAGAATGAGCCTGTGAATTAGCTACCAAGCAGCATCTTTCACAAGATGGTTTCTGCTTTCTGGTTCCTGTTCTGACCTCCCTCAATGAGAGACTGTGACAACTTTTGGCCAATGTGTTTTGTTATAACAGTAGAAAATAAAGTAAAACACCACTGTGGTACCATGTTAGGTCCTTGTTGGACCCAAACTTTAGGCCAGCCACTGTGGATAGAAGCTCTAGGCTTCCGTTTTCTGACTGAGGATCATTTGCCAATGCTATGAGCCGAGGTGACACACACTGAAAAGGTGCCAGAAGATTGTTCTTACTTGTATGCGTAATCTAAGAGCTGAGCTCAGACAAGCGAAGTGTACATGCTGTGTAAACAAATAGAAGCAGTTGCTTTTCAAATTTTATAAAATTAAAGTCAGAATAGATTAATTTCTATAAATAAGTGTACAACTTGGTGATTGTAGTAACAGTGTGCTATATTTTAAAAATTGCTAAGATTATATTTCAAATTATATGAGGCAATATGTTTGTTAATTAAATTAGTCTAA
This sequence comes from Microtus agrestis, assembly GCA_902806775.1. Taxonomy (NCBI): domain Eukaryota; kingdom Metazoa; phylum Chordata; class Mammalia; order Rodentia; family Cricetidae; genus Microtus; species Microtus agrestis. The sequence goes on along the minus strand of CADCXT010006976.1, from coordinate 2,720,214 downwards.
CCATTTCACAACATTTTAAAATTTTGTATTTTATTTTACATTATAAAATTCACATAATTTTCTTAATTGAAAATTAATTATTACTGAATAAAGTAAATTATTCTAAGTCTATTCCTTTAGTCAAGAAACCATTTCTCAATGATATTCTTATGTTACAAATAGAACATCCTCACCGAGTAGCTTAAAAATAAAATTATTTCTTAAAATACCAATAACAAGCTAGGATGATGGCAACAGAGTCACTGAGTGATATTCGACCTTTATCTTATTACAAAAGAAAATGAACCTACTTGATAAATCAGATTCTGATCCAAATATAACAACCTAATGTTTCAATGAGTTTCAAACAAATGGGAAAACATAAGTGATACTTATCAAATATGTGTTATACTGGGGGATAAAACTGCCAGGCTGTTTCTCAGGGTCAGAGAATAGAAAATATTGGGAAGATCCTTGCCAGCTTTAAGGGGACAGGTAATGCAGAGGTGGGGAAGGGCAGATTAACCAGAACAGCTTTTCTGACAACCAGAAATCCATTACACAGGAGTCATCAGAAATGCTGAGATAGTTTTCTATTTACCTGATAGTAATCTATGTGTTGTCTAGCTAAGAGTTCTGTGTGAACTGAGCCTAGACTGCCATTTAGGACATGGAAAGTGCCATTGCCATTTTGGAGGCCAACTTTGGAATTAACAAACCTCAGTCCTCTGTAAGAGCTGCAGGCACTCCTAACCACGAAGTCATCTCTCCAGTTCAAAAATAAAAATAAAAAAATAAAGCAGTAATTTTATTGTTATAGTCAACCTATAAGCAAACTTTATATGTTTGTATTAAGAACAGGTTATTAATATATCATGAGATTAATTCTATTTGATGAGTGCCTTATCTGAACTTGGGAGGCTGAGTCAGGAGACTCACTGAGTCAGAGGCCAGCCTGAGCTGTATAGTTAATTCTAAGGCAACCTTGGCAAAGAGCGAGACCTTGTCTGAAAAGTAAACTTAAAATAAATAAGTAAATATATCTTACTATGTGTCGAGCTACTCCTAGACCTACATATTTTAAAGGAATAGTATGAAGTTTACAACTGTTTTCAAAAGTTAGGGTTGAAATCTGTTGTTACATTTGAACTCTACATTTTAGACATTCCGCAGGAGAATGCAGCTTGTAGAAGCCATCATTTCTAAAAAACCTAAAAGTTATTATGACCTAATGCTGTTGGAACTGCAATTTAAACAATCAATTTCACTGAAAGGGACAAAATGAAACATTTTATAAACTGAACTGATTTAGATTGCAAATGCCCTGTGGTTCGCAGTATCAGCTCTGGGTAGCATTTTGTCCTGTTTGAAGGCAGTTCCTTGCCCAAAGGTCAATTGTGTCAAGATGAAAAAAAAAAAGACTCCAAGTGGAGCATCTATGGCCTAGCAGAGGCACTAAGTAAAAGCACATCCTCCTGGCTGTATTAGTTTTTCCACAGTATAATTAGCAAATCAGAGCCTTGCTGTAACTGTGGCCTAAAAACCCTGTGAGAATTTTTATTTTCATTTGCATTAAGGGTGATTTTTGTAAAACTGGATTCATATCTGCAGTATGGGGAGTTTGTTTTGTGAGATAGCAAGCAATATCACTGAAATTCATGATGTAAGTATCCTTCTGAATAAGTCAGAACTATGAGATACTGGAAGGGATTGAGTATAAGGAAATAAAAAAATAAAGAAATCTGATTTATTTTGGTGAGATAGAAGATGAAAGTTTGTCGCACACTTTTGCAGGTTAGCAGACAAGTGGCAATCAGAAAAAGTATGTTAAGACGAATGATATCCTTAGGATAAAAAAAAAAAAGATGCTGAAACTTTCCATACACTAATTGTGTATGGTGGCATTCTCCTAGTTAGAAGTGACAGCACACTTTCCTTCAGAGGGGACAAGGAGCTGCCTTTTTGACGGAGAGTAGCTGAGCTTTCTTCCTGTTCCCACCACTGAGCCAATTATTCTTTTAACATCCACTCCCCACCGAGACAGTTAATACATGACAACCTTTCTTGGTCAAACACGCCTTACTTAAACAGAAGTTTCTCTGGAGAGTTTAAATGGCTTGGCATGGAAATAAATTAGGCAGTTGACAGCTCTGCTTCACTTTATTAAAACAGCATTTAGGAATGAATGGAACATGTATCCTGCTATGCGCTGAACAGTTCATTCTTTTAAAAATGTCATTTTAGACTCCTCGTGAAACTGTAATGAAGAGGCAGATTAATAAAAAGATGATGGATAATTGAGTGATATAATTACAAACAAAAATGTGTGCCTGGGGGAAATCAGGTGAGTGCATGTTTTTGACAAACATTAATAACTCTTGCATCCAAGACTGCAGTTTGAGTCCTGGAAGTAGCATTATAACACAATGGGTATCTGTCGAAGAATAAAAGCGCTGGTTTCTCCTATCAGAAGCAATTTAGGAACGATCTGGAGGAGAAAGATGACATCACGAATTTAAAATGTCTGAAAGTTTGTCATCCTAATTCTTTACTCTGAGAAGCACTTCTGCCCTCCTGGGATTTTCCCCAAGAACTCAAGTGTGCACTAACCAAATTGAGTTGAGAAATTTTTAAGTTAAATAGATTCAATTACAACTATATACTCTCATCCTCCTACACATATGCAATGCAGGAATTCTATCAATGAACTGAAATTCTGGGAGCCAATGACACTGCCCAGATCAATGTGTGCTTGTTTGCAACACAACAAGCAGGTAGCAGGTGTTTCCTCTTTTCTTTCCCTCCCTGCCTTCCCAATTTCCTTCCACCTCCCTTCAGTCCACCTTCTCATCCTTCTTCCCTCTCCCCGACAATTCTGTTGTTTTAAGAGATTTCCAACGAGTTTGAATGAGTTGATTTGGCTATTTGTAACTCTCAAGCACTATTTGTAACTAACAGGCACTGAATTAATGACTTGGAATCACTCAGAAATATTTATTTTCTGATACCACCTTTGTCAATAACTCTTTAAAATAAAAAAATCGTGTAATGTGCACACACACACACACACACACACATATTTCTACATTTTAAATACTTCCTTAGTGTTTGTATTATATCTCAGACTTGGAAACACAATAAAAACTAGAATTTCTTTCATGAGAATTTTAGTAGAATTTAAAAATATATAATTCACACATAGGAAAAGGACTTTCCAACATGTTTATTAACATGTTTATGGTTTAACCCAATTTTTAGTATTAAAGTGTGATGTGGGAGTGTCATATATCAATCTGTTGATTTCATTGGCTAAGCAATAAATAAACTGCTTGGCCCGATTGGTTAGAACATAGGTGGGTGGAGTAAACAGAAGAAAATGCTAGGAGGAAGAGGCAGTGAGGTCAGAAAGCATGCAGCCTGCTCAGAGCCAGACGTCCAGAGAGAGCACCATGCTCGTCTAGCGGGCAGACGGGATAGCTCTGCTCTCTGAGGCCGAGGGATGAAACTCCGACTCAAGATGGATGTAGGCTAGAATCTTCCTGGTAAGCGCACCTCATGGTGCTACTAACATGATTAGAAATGGGTTAGTCCAGGTGCAAGAGTTAGCCTAGAAGAGTCATGATAGAAATGGGCCAAGCAGTACTTAAATGAATACAGTATGTGTGTTGTTATTTCAGGCATAAACTAGCCACGTGGAAGCGGCTGGGGTGTTGGGGACGCAGCCCCGCCACTGCTATTTCAACAAAAGTGTCTCTATCTTCTGGACTCTTTTGTATGTAAAGTCCAGTCCTTATAAAAAAACACCTGTTATAATGAACTTAAACATTTAGATATGGGTTACTATTAGCCTGGAAGTTTCGAATGTCAGAATGCTGTAACTGACTTATGATTTATAAATCCATGAAAACTGAAGTTTGTTCCTTCATGTAGCTATATTTTACCAGGCAGTGGAATACGGGTTAGGAAGAGAGACCATTATGGGAGGAAATGGGAATCTCAGGAGGTGAAGAAAAAGAAACAGAGGCATATTTTACTCATTTGACTAGTTCAATTGTTTATGAAAAGAGGCTTCTAGCCTAGGGCTATAACTGCTTAACAGACAAGTGAGAGCCCACTAGCTCCCAGTGGATCTAGAATGCATTGGAGTTATGACCACTAGACAGTAAGAACTGTATGGAACATAAAGCTCTTCCAAGTGGTCTCTCCCACAGCTGAGGTGATCCTTCTGTATTGCCATGGAAGCATCATGAAGCCTAATGTTGGGTCTACAGTGGCACACGAATGTCTAGAAATGCATTGCATTTTATGTTTTAATATATCTTTATCAACCTTCAAAGATTTCATACAATGTACTTGGATCTCAACTCTTCTCCCTTAACTCCTCCCAGATCCCTTACAACCTCTCCATCCCCTCACTAAATAAAATTCCAGACAAATATTTCCCAATAAAGTATACTTTAAAATATATGAGTGTACTTGTGTGCTGTACTGTTGATTTGATAGAAAATAGCACCGAAAACCGACTCTGTAGTGCTTACTAGACAGTTACAAAAAATAGAAATTAGCAAATTTTTATCGAATAGAATTCTCTTATGTTTATCAAAATCTTATACACATTAGTCAATTGACAAGTTTGAAATTTTCAGAGTATTTTAAGAAGATTAAATCCATCTCACAGTCATCTTTGGAGTACTGATTTTGTCTCTCAGGAATGTGTAATCCATCCCCACTTCTTCATTCTTCTTTATGGTTCCATGCATATCTCTGGCAGATTTCTGTTTTCCTCCATTTTTGTTCAATTCACTCAACATGTATATTTATTTCATTTATGAGTAAAAATTCTCATTTTATAATTTTTGAAGTTGGACTTGAGAAGTAGAGTTTTTAAAATCTGCCTTCATTCTCAAAATGTGCATTAAAAAGTCAAACTAGGACATTTAAATCACAGCCCTATAGATTTTTTTTTGTTGTTGCTCATAATCGTATTGGTGATTAGCTTTTCGATACTTCAGCTGTGATTAGCAGTTTTCTTTCGCTTACTGTTGGCTCAGTAGTTTTGTATCAGGTAATAAACAAGTCCACAGAATAAGTTTAACTTTTTTAGCTTCTAAACTACAGTAGAGAAGCCTCCACCAAGCTAGTGCAACAACACTGGTAATAAAGACAAATATTTTCCCAAACACTTGATCATTCTCAGTTCTCATTCGGTAACAGGAATTGCTCTGTTCTCTTCTTTCTGTATGGTTCTCTGGCTTTGGAAGAAGATTCGGTCTTTCTGATGAAGGGGAAGGCTAGCTGGTAATAGGGATGACGTCACTCTGGCTGACTGCTGAAAAGCATGATGTCACCGTGGCTGGCTGCTGAACGGAATGATGTCACTGAGACTGACTGCTGAAAGCGATGATGTCACTGTGGTTGGCCGCTAAGAAAGATGATGTCACCAGAGTCCCTCAGGGTTTCTCCTAGATTAATATGCTCATACTGAACTCGACTAGAATGGAGAAATAATCTCATCGTTTTTACAATTTCATACTAAAAGCTAAGTCAGGCCCAGAGAAATTAGATCAAAACTTTGGGAGGTGGCAAAGATGTTTCCTTCTCCTACTTTACCCTTGCTTCTCAGTTGGTATTTCAGGCATCTGAGTTTGGAGTTCCTTATTCTTTACAAAAGACATCTTGGAAAATTATTAAGTGTTAAATCCTGTTCTGCTATTCAAAAGTCATTGATCTATCTATCATGGTCCAGTCTTTCAACTCTGCTGGGGCAAATATCACTAAGGAGTGATCATGCAGCAATGTACACATTTCTGCCTGTGACCAGGCTCCTTCTTTATCTACTGTCCTGTTGGCTGGGACAGAAACTCAGGAAGTACCCAACTATCTAACACAGAAAAGCAAATCAGCACACATGCTCTATTTCTTCTCTTCCTCTCTCTCTCTCTCTCTCTCTCTCTCTCTCTCTCTCTCTCTCTCTCTCTCTCTCTCTCTCTCTGTCAGATTTACAATTTCTTATTTAATTACCTCTAGGACCAGAAATATAGGCTGATAAAATGATTTATTAAGATAAAGAGCGTGCTCGGTATTCCTAAGGTGGAATGGAGTTAATTGGCCCCTGGAGAAGCAATTCCCCTTAGCACTGCTCACGTATGCACAGATATTAACCCACTGACTTGCTAATGGAAAGATGACTCATATCACATATAGATCATTTCACAAAACGTCTTACGGAGGGATAGAGTTATTGCTATGGAGATGAGATGAGTTTAGGAGTACGTTCCTGATGAACTTCAGACACGAGATTTTATCTAGTTCCTCTCCTGCATCCTGGGAACATACTGGAAAGAACACATCGTACATGGGCAATGTTTCCAGGCTTCACAACTGAGTCTCTGTAGATTTTCATAGCTGCATTAGAAGAATCAGAAATTCTTCAAAGGATCCCTTGATGTGACCAGATGTGAAGGCAGTATTGTAGAGAAGGAGGTAAGATATCAACAGTCAGGTACAGTAAATTTCCCTTCTACAAATCCTCACTAAGTGGCAACTCTGCCTCCGTTAGTAAACAGGCAGAAGAGGGCTGAGAGTTGTGTTTTATGTCCTCAGAGAGGTAACATTTGAGTGCAAGCAACAGACAAACTGAAACAATGCAACATTTAAGTGGCAGAGCAGGCTCTACATACCACAGGTTGTGTGTGTGTGCGCCTCACACAGCCTTATATTTGCTTGAACAAGCTAGTGCTCATCGGGATTAATCAATATGCAGCTTCTAAAATGTTTTAAATCCCATAGTTATTATTCTCATGATGGTATCATTGCTGTTGATGCTTATTTATATTTATTCATTTCAGTGATTATTATCATTGCTATGGGCATAAACTCTGTGATGACATTGACCTCTTCCATTCCTCTCCTGGCTTTCCAGCTATGTCTCAGACCCCTTACATCAAATTCTCATATAGTTTCAACTTCAGTTCATCTGTGTAATCACTTCCCAGAATTCATATCCTCTACTCAACCAAATACACCACCCCATCTCTCGATTCAGCTACCAAATAATATAAGCATGATTCCTGACATGTTTTGAACCATTGAAAGACTATTTGGATGGCAGAACAATGTATAGTACAACTTAGATAGGCAAAAGGAAAATGTATTCTTGCAACTTCAGAGGAATGGCTGACATTTCACAAGCTTGGAGAAGGATTCATGGGACAGCAGAGTGAAAATTGCTATGGAGGGTTTTCTGTAGTTGGATTATTTAAATATCCCTTGGGATTCTAGCAATGGACATAGCTGCCAGCCTTAGTAGCTATCTTAGGTATCTTGCTTCAGGCCACACTTGGCAGGTGCATAATGGTCAAAGTGTAAGAGTGTTATTTATAATGTGTAGAATCAACAAACTGTCTAAGAAATTTATCTATCAGGGGGAGGGTCATCCAAATTCTTGGCATTTCTACAAGATGTCATCAACAAAAGTGTTGATTCACATATGTAGCTATTCTATGACATGTGTCACCTGGGAGCCTCAGACTGGACCAAGTTATAGCTGGCAAATCAATCAAAGTCAGATCAATCATTGAAGGCACAGCATTATTAGTAGAAAATGTGCAGGCAACCAGTCACAAACAGGTCCAATGGCAAACAGGAGCAAAGAAATGGCTATTGTCTGCTTCTACTTCCACATACAGAAAACACATGAGTCAGTGCAGTGGTGTGCCTCCCGTTAGCAAGCACTGTCAGTATGCTGGCAAACCACTGAACTCCAGGAACATACATACAATTCTCCATAAATCTAGAGAATCCCTTGTCAGAACAGATTCATAAACCTTAACAATTTTCATTCTGGCAAACCGTGTTCTGGTAAAGCTATTTAATAAAAAATTGTAAACATTTATTATATGATAGGTACTATTATGAATTCAGTAGAAGGGAGAACACAAAAATCCCTAGAGGGCTTGCATTTTGTTAGAATTGTTATCTGTGTTCTATGCAATATGCAAAAAGCTCAGGGAGAGTTTTCATCAATATCCATACACCTAGAATACGGTAATGCCAAGACTAAAATATAGATCTTTTGATTTAGGATCCTACTCTTTTTCTCCTAATCCGCCGTTTCTGTTCTTCAAACTACATCTGTTTACTGCAGAAAATGATAATCAGAGAAAAACTTGAGTTAATTTTCAAAATCACTATACTCATGGAGACTAGTTAATACAACAGATTATTACTAGGAATTGTAACTTTTATGTATTTTCTAAAACTAAGAAAGAAATTTTAGTATGAGATTAAGACACAAATATTTACATTTATGAAACGTAACCACCATGTGGGCGTAACCAATGGTCTTGAGAAGAAATCCCAAATATATGTAAAATGGTTGTACAGAGTAGTAATTTTAATACAAGTACTTGAAAATTTGATGCTATTGCAGTCATAAAATACTTAAGCAAATTTTAGAAAATGTAAAGGAGAGTTGTATTACTTAAAGACAGCATAATTAAGTTTCCTTTATTAATTAATTGAGAAAACTTATAAGACCAAAGAGGAAACAATGATGGGCAAGTTTCATACTGAGTTTGGAAGTAGGTTGAATCACTCTAAATAAGTAATAAGGTAAGAGCCCAAATCAAAAAGCAAACTTGAGAGAATCAAAAGGAGGCAGAAGCTAGATGGTGTGGGCTCCCATAAGCTCCTGAAGGAAGCATACTGGTTTTATTGAATGTATAGTAGGTTTTATTGAATGTAGAAACTAGCACAATAAAAGAAATGTGTGTGGTAATCCCTGACAACTTTCTGCTGAATGACAGGAGATTCATTAGAAAATGGGTATGACGGAGATCACAGGAAGTCAACGTGATTTGAAAAACAGCCATCTGTGAAGGAATGTTGTGAGCTAGCATAGGAGAGGTGTGGCTCTGCAGTAGGATTTCTCCAGGAAGGTGCTAATCCCTGGGCTCGATCTTCAGTGCCACAAGGGAAAAAGAGTACAGTTAAGGAAAGAGTAGAACCCAAAGAAAATTTGCCTGTGGATTGCAAAATCAGAGTTAAGAAGGGCAGACTAATAATAGCGGCAAAGGCTGACTAAGCTTTTAGCTTGTACCATTCACTTTTAAGACCCTATTTCATGCTTCCTTATTTAATCCTTTGACCAATCTGCTGAAGGAGTAATGTTTTTCTACCATTCTATAGATCAGGAGACTGACTTTCAAAGAAGCTAATTAGATCTCCTGGCTATTACATGACCTACCACGACTTCAAACCAGCAGCCAAGTTTTCAGGGTCAGTGCGGATGCTAATTCTCTGCATTTAAAAATATTGAAAGTTTCACTGGCCGGAATACTAGAGTGCAGTCCTTTGAAAAGTTAAGATCATTAGTCCCTTTTAACACAAGAAGAAAGTGCCTTGCATGAAGATAAATGGGCATGTAAGCTCTCAAGCTCAGAAGTCTCAAAGGCCACACTCAACCCCCAAAATCTTTACTGTTCTGCAACCGACCATAGCACGATATTTGCCCTCATCTCAGTTTTTAAGTGTTATATAGGAGCAAGAATTAATAGACTAGGTCATTACAAAAAATGGAAATCAATGAATAAATTTTGAAGTGACTTATGGAGAGAAAAGAAATATCTTCCAGTTCATAGAAAGTTGATCATTAAAAATATAGTGATAATGTCATGTACTGAACAAAAATATTTCTTCCTGAAGTCGTATTATCTCTGCTTCTACTACTTAGTGCCAGAGAATGTAAATTTAATCTCTCTTCCCTATGACAACCCTTCAGCTCTTAGAGATAAGTAGCCTACTGTTGGAAATGCTCTTTTCCTTAGTGTAAATGTCCTTTGCTTCTTTTCTTTCTATTCATTTTTATCACCCTTTATGTCCTTATCTGAATGTATTAAAGTTCATCAATATCCTTCAAATTGTGAAGCATAGAACTAAATCTAAAATGGCAGGTCAGGACAGACATTAAAAATAATAGAACAAAGCTATATAGTCTTCTTTTTACGTATAGTACATCTTACAGAAAAACTTAAACATCTTGCTGTATATAAGATATATCATACCATGGATGCATGAAATGTTTAATTTACCTAAAATTTTACCCAAGTTAATCCTACTTGACAATTTAAAAAAGAAGTAGAAATAAGTTTATAAAATAAATCCACGAAGCCGGGCAGTGGTGGCGCACGCCTTTAATCCCAGCACTCGGGAGGCAGGGGCAGGCGGATCTCTGTGAGTTTGAGAACAGCCTGGTCTACAAGAACTAGTTCCAGGACAGGCTCCAAAACAACAGAGAAACCCTGTCTCGAAAAACAAAAACAAAAAAAAAAAAAAAAAAGTAAAGAATAGAAAGAAAATAAATCCACAAGAAAAAAAACATGGGGAAATACAGTTTCTCACATGTGATGTGTTTGGTTTACTCCATTTCAAGACACCTTATCATGTTTGGAGTATGCCCATAATCTCTTTTAAAATGTATTTATTGTTGATTTATAGAATAGTTTTTGACTTTTGATAAGTTGATTTCATGTCCTGCCCCTTTGCTGAAATTGTTGCTTCTAATATTCTGATTATTAATTTTTGTTTTCCCTTATGTATATAATATTATATCACCTACAAATAGAGACAATTTGGCTTCTTTTCCTATTTGTGCCCTTTAGTTTTCTGCTCTTGCATTATTGCTCCAGCTACTTCTTCAGGCCGAGTATTGAAAAAGAGAAAGAATGGAAATTATAGACAGTCATGTCTTGTTTATTTTAATGGAATTCCTTTGAGTGTTTCTCCATTTAAGAGAATGTTGGTATCTTATTCACTTTCTTGTTACTGGGAGAAAACATTATGACCCAGGCAACTTACAAAAAAGTGTTGAATAGGATTTACAGTTTCAGAGGGTTACAGTCGACCATGGGAGAGCAAACATGCTGATTGCAACTGCAACAGCTGAGAGAGAGGTCACATCTTAATCCACAGGTAAGAGGCAGAGAGAACACACTGAGAAAGGCTCAAGTCTTTTGAAATATCTAAAAACACCCCTAGTGACACATGTCCTCCAATAAGGTCACACCCCCTAATTCTTCCAAAAGAACACCACTAATTGGGGAGCAAATATTCATCCACAAACCACTAATTGCACAGCCTGGCCCCTATAGGCTTGTGTGTATAATGTAATGCAAAGTGTATTTCATCCAACTTCACTTTTCAAAACTGAAATTGAAACCACATTGCTCCAAAACCAGCACAGTCAAGTTTTTCCACAGCGATAGCTTACTTCTTTGTACCAGCGCCTGACTTAGATATTTTTCTATTGTGGTGATAGAGTACCATGACCACGGTAACCTGTAGAAATATTTAGTTGTGCTTCCAGCTTCAGAAGGTTACAGAGTCAATGAGGGCTGAGGGAAGATGTGGTAGAAGAAACACCTGAGATATCATGGTCTTGATTGATCTGCAAGTAGGAAACAGAGAACACATGAAGAATTTATCAAATCTTTCAAAATTTATGACACAATTAGAAATTAATATAGGAAAAGTGGTTAAATACTACACACCGATTCAATAGATGAAATCATATAAAAAATTATCCAGTTCATACTTTCTGACAAATTTACATCCTCCTATTATATTTTGTTTGTTTCTTTGAGACAGGGTTTCTCTGTGTAAAAGCCATGGCTGTCCTGGAACACCCTTTGTAGATCAGGCTGGCCTCAGACTCATGGAGATCCACTTGCCTCTGCCACCTGGGTGCTGGGATTAACGGCATGCGCCACCACACCCTGCCTTACTACATTATTTTAACACATTTATTCATTCATATTATGACCCTGCCCATGTCACAGTATAGTGTTCAACTCCTAGACTCAGGGATCACTGAAGAAGAGGGCTGGAAGGATTCTAAGCTCCTGAGATAGGAAGCAACAGCAGCAAACCAATATCTACTAAGCCTGACAAGGTCAGTGAGCTCGCCACTTCATATAAGCAGTAGATGCAGTGGTTTTACAAAGTATTTCACAAAGATGGGAGGGAAATTGGTGATAATATAGAAGAGGAATTAGAGAGGAGATCAAGGGGGTAGATTTGATCAACGTATTACATGTGTGTATATAATTCGCAAAGAATAAAAAGAAAAAATGGTAACGATTTTAGAGTAGTTGCCATTAAGTTTTTACTTTAGAACTTCAAATGTGTTTTTCTTCATATAGAATATTTCTGAAGTTTTAATGTCAAAACAAAATGCCTTGAGTTTTTAAAAACAGTTTTACACATGCTTACACACCTAGAGCCAAGACTACAATGAAATTTGTCAATTTAGATATAACATTTGCATAATGTAGCCTTATAAATTCCTTGACCTATGAACTATATAACACAAAAGGTAGATAATTTGTACACCTACAGTTAGTTTTGAATAGTAAGTCTATTCTCTCATCCTTATAGACTCTGTTAATGAGATTTAAAGAGTTAATAATTTCAATTTAAGTTTTAGAAATAATTAGCAAGAAAACAATGTCCCTCAAGAAAGGTTGTCACTTATCTCCCCTTACCAGTCTTCACAAGTGACTCTGCATTATCATGAATTTGCAGTTTATAATCTATCTGCTCTAAAGAAAGAGTCCATTAAAATTTATGACATGAATGGGAGCTAAATACAGGGAAAGTGGCTAACTACTACACACTGATTCAATGGATACATTCATATTGCAAAATAAATTATTCTGTTCAGGCATTCTGGCAAAGTCAAATCCTCCTGCTACATTATTTTAAACACACTGTTAAAATCAAGCCTACTACATAATATATTCATTCTGCCATACAACATTGCTTGAGTCTCGATTTCATACATATTTCCCAGTCAAAATGTTCTAATAGGAGTATTCTAAAAATAGAGAAATAGAAAATTTGGTTTGGATTGGAATTTTAAATCAACATACCTTTCATTTTCCCGCTGTAGCTTCGGCTGATGGTTTTCAGCACACAGTACTGCTACAGTTTGCATGTATGTTCTCACAAGGCTTAATCGGTAGCGCTTGGTTTTTAGGGTGACAATGTTGGGAAATGACACTTTTAGGTATTGGTGTTTGGAACTGCCAAGTGTTGATTTTTGTGTCAACTTGACCCAAGCTGGAGTCATCTGAGAGGAAGGTACATCAATTGAGAAAGTGTCTTCATAAGATCAAACTGTAGGCAAGTTAGTTGGGCATTTTCTTAATTAGTGATTGATGGGTGAAGGCCCAGTGTGGTGATATTTTGTTTGTGACTAAACAAGTAAATCTTTTCTGAAGATTCGAGTGTGGAGCTAGTCACTAGTTAGCCATAGAGGCCAGGCAGTGATGATACACAGTTTTAATCCCAGCATTTGGGAGGCAGAAACAGACTGATTTCTGTGCAATCAAGACCCACTCTGGGCTACACAGGATTGATTCAGTCTAAAAGAGAATCAGGGCCAGGCAGTGGGTTTACACCTTTAATCCCAGTACTTGAGAGACACAAATCTTTAATCCCAGAGATAGGGAGGTGGAAACAGGAACGGATATGGCTGAGCAGAAAGAGTAATATAAAGTGGGAGGAGACAAGAGTTGACCGCATCCAGTCTGAGGTTTGTAGAGACAAATTTGGTCTGAATACACAGGAACAGGATCTTGTCTATTTATTCTGAGCATTCAGAGAGGTAATAACTCTAGTGGCTGGCTGCTCTTCTTCTCTGATCTTCCAGTTTTAACCCCCTAATATCTGACTTTGGGTTTTTATTTAATAAGACTAATTATGATTGCATTACCAACAGCCTTTTGTGGGTGGTACCATCCCTGGACTGGTGGTCCTGGGTTCTATTAGGAAGCTAAGCAAGTAAAAGAAAGGGAGCAAGCCAGTAAGCAGCACCCCTCCATGGCCTCTGCATCAGCTTCTGCCTCCAGGTTCCTGTCCTGTTTGTCCTGTTTGAGTTCCTGTCCTGACATTCTGTGATGAACAGTGTAATGTGAGAGTATAAGCCAAACGGACTCTGTCCTCTTCAACTTGCTTTTGGTCATGATGTTTCAAGACATCAATAATAAATCAAACTACCCTACGATTATTCCTTTGGAAAGGGTTATTGAACTACAGAATGTCTCCAGATTCCTAATTGAAGCTGTGTTCTTTTGTTTCCATGTGCACTCTACAATTTACTGTGTCAAAATTTCTACCAGAACTGAGCTGATACTGTCCTCTAAATTCCAAAATATGAGTTAAATAACTTTACAAAATTGACCTATGTCATATGATTTGTTACATAAAATTATAGACTGATAATAGGTAAATGAATGATAGATCAGTGATTGATTGTATTTATACTAATAGATAGGTGATAGACACACAGGTACATAGAAAGAAAGATAATGGATGATCTGTGATAAATGATAGATGATAGATTGATAAATAGAAGATAGGTAGGCTAGATAGATAGATAGATGATAGAGCAAAATAGATAAATAGATGATAGATAATAGATAGATGGTAAATGATAGATGACAGATTAATAATATATAGATTTATAGATTATAGATAATACATAGAATAAATACTGTATATCCTGGATTTGAATTCATAAAAAGGTAATTCTCTATTTAAAATGCTAGATTATTTTGAATGCTAGCAACTCAACTCACTCTTATCCTTGGGATATTTCCTTTTGACTTTCACACTGCTTTTGACCACCTTTTCCATCCTGACAGATGTGTGTTCTCCAGAAATTCTCTAGGCTGTTGTTTTCTGTTTTTTTTTAAATTTCTTTCTGTATATTGAGCTATAAATTTATATAAAATAGGCCCTAGTGGCTCAGGCCCACTCTCATTAGTTCTCAGAAATTGGGCTTCTCTGAATGCAACAGACTAGGGTTTCATTTGAATCTAGATATTTTTCTTTTGGCTTCATTTTTTTTTCTTCTCATTTTCCCTCACTGGTTCAGGAAGCCATCTCAGCTCTCAGAGTGTTTCATATGCTCAATCTTCATAGTAATCCTCTTGGCAAGGACCTTGCCCTTGTTTGTATGCAGTAACGCCAATGGCATACTAAGTGACACTTTAAAGGCCTCTGGGTTTGTCATGTTAATATTCATTGGGCCTTCCTGGCTGAACAATTTCTTTCTCTAAATGTTTACATCATCCTCCTTGTAGATTTGCATACATACAGCCAAAGGAACAACTCGATGTGTTTCCATGGCACCGGAGAACAGGAAGCCACTGTTCTCTTTTCTTTTGCCTTGGCCATTTTGGTAAATTACTGGACAATGAGAGCTTTGACAAAAGAAAGGATGTTCTGCGGTTGTTGTTAGTGTCATTTTTAATAGATAAGCCACTCTGCAGATCTGAAACACAGAACAGACTCAAACACAGATCTCCCAGCAGAGTCGTTCCCCAGAATTCTCATCAATCTTTCCTCTTACTTTGGGAAACTTTTCAAAATTTAAAAATCCATTTGATTTTTTAAAGGCTTTTTCTTATTTTATTTTCATTTGTTTTCCTTAGCACTTCATGTTTTTCTTCTTAAGTTTAGATCCTACAAATATCTCAGTTTTCTCTATTCTTAGCACTGTTAATTTTACATTGTGTGATGTGTAGCTTGTCTGATGTTGTTTTTTTAAATACATTGAATATTTTAGTTATTATGTGATGAGGGGATATTTTTTCGTGCGTAGTATACTTGAGGGTCTGTCTGCTTCTTATTCTTTGATAGGCACCTCCTTCTTCAGGTTAGGAAAATTTTCTTCTATGATTTTGTTGAAAATATTTTCTGTGCCTTTGACCTGGGTTTCTTCACCTTCCTCTATTCCTATTATTTTCAAACTTGGTCTTTTCATAGTGTCCCAGATTTCCTGGATGCTGTGGGCCAGGAATGTTTTATATTTGACATTTTCTTTGACCAAAGTATCCATTATGTCTGTCATGTCTTCAATGCCTGAATTTCTGTCTTCCATCTCTTGTATTCTGTTGATAAGGTTTGCCTCTGAGGTTCCTGTTCAAGGTTCTAAATTTGTTATCTCCAGGGGGGATACTGAGGGGATTCAGTTTGGATTTTCTTTATTGATTCTATTTCTACTTTCAAATTTTGAGCTGTTTTATCCATTTCCTTCCACTATTTGTTTGTGTTTTCATTGGTTTCTTTAATTGATTTATTTCTTTGTTTTTAAGGTCCTCTATCATATTCACAAAGGCAAATTTATGATCATTTTCTGGTGCCAAAGCTCTGTTGCAATATTGACAGCCTGTTATGGTTTTATTTCTGGGCTGTAGTGGAGACATACTGTCCTGGTTGTTATTTATTGTGTTTGTAGGTTGCCATGAGGGATTGAGAAGATTATAACTCTAGGAACTGATAACTGGTATTGTCTTTGTTATATGGCTTTCTCCCCAGCTTCTGCTGCCCTCTCTGGTGCTTAGAAGAGTGTTGTGGTTGTGTGTTGACTTGTAAGACATCTGTCTGGGATTCTGATGGTTTTGACCACTGAGAGTTGCATGTAAAATGTACATCTGGGGCTTGCATGCTGAAACTTAGGGATTGGGATGGGCTTGGTGGCAGAGGGGGTCAAGAGGAGTGAGAAAAGCAGAATATTCCACCGGGATCTGATTCCTTGGAAATGGTAGCAGAGAGTAAGGAGAGCCCACAGCAAAAGGTTAGCTACAGTTAGCATACTCCCTGGCAGAAGTGATCTGTGAGTTCTTAGGAAATGTGTACTGTTGTTGAAAGCTGGGGCAAAGTAATGAGTGAGAGGAATGAAGTTATATGAGGTCAGGGAGATCTATGTCATCTTCTGGAGATGGGGGCAGAATGAAGAAGGTGAGAGTCTGCTGCCAAACTGGGGATAAGAGTGGAGGATTGAGTCTGAAGGAGATGAGGGAGAGGGGAAGACCTGCAGTTAGCATACCTGTTTCCCTGGTCATAACACCTATGTGTACTTATGTATTTTAAATATTCAGATTGGTTGTACATAACACACTACAAGAACTATCAAAGGATGGATATACTGTGTTGCTAGAGAATAATTTGGAAAAATTATCCTGTACCATCAGTACAGGAATTTTTATATCAGAAAATTTAAATTTATGGTAGTTTGAATCCATGCAGAAAAAAATCCATGGGTAATGAAAGCCATCTGTACCAAATTTTGTTAATTCATTCACATTTTGGCTATTCACAGCAGTATTGTTATGAACATCCCAGGTTTGTTTTCAGTGTTTTGGGCTTCTGCTCAGGTATAAATTGCTAGGCCTCACGGTTATATGGTTATGTCATGGAGAAGCCACTGGTGAGTCCCATCCCAGCCACACCACCTGGCATTCCTACCAGCAATATTTGAGAGTTGTGGCTTCCACACTTACTCATTGGTATTCTGTTTGATTTTGTGCCTACTTTAATAATAATATCTGAAGAACTGTGGAGTGGCATGTCCCAGTAATTCTTCACTTTCTAGTCGGTAACAACATAGAAAAGCCTCCATGTGTTTGGGACTATATGCATACCTTTTAAAATAAAATGTTACTCGAATTATTTCTTACATATTGATCTTCAATGTTTTGACAGGAGTGTTTTATAATTTTTATTCTACAAGTCTTTATACCTTCTTGGCTGAAGTTATTCCTTCCTTGTTTGCTTTTGTCCTGTTATTTTGGATCATGTAGAAATCAATCATTACTGGTTTGTCATTGATTGTATATTTATTTTGTATCTTTGAGAAGTCCATACATCGTATTTTTTTGTATGTTAGTGTCACCCCCTATAACTTCTGCAAATCCATCCCTATTATTTCCCCTTCCCACTGTATGTCCTTTCCAAAACAATCATAATGTGCAATTTATGGGGTCTAAATGTTCTTAGGTATGTGAATTTCCCCTGGAGCAACGTCAACCTACCAGGAACTGTAGTCTCAGAGAAAATTTACTTTCTCTCTCTTAGCAGTTATCAGTTGTCAATAGTTCCTCAGATACGGTTGTCCAAATTTCCACGCCTATAAGAGGATTTGGTCTGATCTTAGCAGACACAGGTCTTATGAATGTTATTGTAACCATTTGTGAGTTCTGTGTGCTATGGCCCTGCTCTGTCCTGGAAACAGTTTTTATGTATTCATCCAATTCAGTTGGCTCTTACATTCTTTCCACTACAATTCTGAAAAAGACAACAAACTATATATAGATGTTACGTGTAGGGATGGTAATGCTAAAGTCCTCTTTTTCTGTTCTTTGACCAGCTTTAGTTCTCTGTGTTAATCATCATCTTAGCTGAATATTAGATTCTCTGTTGGGGTTGAAAGAAGTATTAACCTCTGAATATAACAATCACTCAGAATCACATGAATCACATAAGCACACAAAGAGCATCACACCCCTAATGTGGGGTGTTCAATCGGCTACTCAGGTGGCCTCTCGTCACTGAACCCTGATGATTCCCTCAGATAGATGTCAAAGAGAAAGAGACCTAGTAACACACAAAGGCAGACTTATTAGAATTACACCTGACTTCTCAATGGAGACTCTAAAAGCCAGAAGCTCCTGCACAGATGTGCTACTGACTCTAAGAGAACACAGACGCCATACTAGACCACTTTATGCAGTAAAACTTTCAGTCATAATAGATGAAGAAAATAAGGCATTCCACGATAAAACCAAATTAAGCAGTACCTATTTACAAATACATCCCTACAGAAGGCACTAGAAGGAAAATTCCAAAATAAATAGGTTAACTACACCCCTGCAAAACACACACACACACACACACACACACACACACACACAAACACACCTACTTCAGACCAGCAAATCAAAAGAGGTAAATACTATGGAAATCCTATGTTCTATCTTCTTTGGTACAGGAAGGTACTTTGAATGTTACCAAAAGAGAAGCAAAGACATCAATCCAGCAACAAACCCTTGGATCTACAATGACATGCTGCCTGAAAGAGTTATGGCATTGGATTCGGCAATAGTGGCACAAAGCTACTGGGAGAAACCATCCAATATCTGATTTAACTTAAGGCTCACTCTACAAGTTAGAACTCATACCTGACTCTCACTGGAGGACAAGCAACCAGAGACATAGTCCAGGGAACAACTACAAAGGTTTTTTTTTAATTGCAGTAAAATAGTTTCTAATGATATCCTGCTATACTCATATCAATGCCTTGCTCAACCGTCATCAGAGAATCTTCCTCCTGCAGCAGATGTGAACAGATGCAGAGACTCATAGCCAGACAATATGCCAAGAATGAGAGACCGTAGAACTCTCTTTCCCAAAAGGGATGTCTCCAACAAATTCCTCCTCTCAAGGCTCAGGGAAACCTACAGAAAAGGAGGTGGAATGGGTGTAAGAACCAAAGAGGATGGAGAATAACAAGAAAACAAGATATTCTAAATCAAAATGACTAGAGCTCATACGAACTCATAGAGCCTAGGACAGCATGCACTGGGCTGTGCCAGTTCTTAACCTTAATTATGGATTCTAGTTTAGTGTTTTTATGGATACTTGTGTGTGATGCAAAGAGTGGGTCTCTGATTCTTCTGCTTTCTCTTGCGCTTTTCCCTCTGCTTGTTATTTTCCTACTCATGCATTTGTTATTTATTTTATTTTATTTTGTTTTTATCCCTTATAAGCCTATTTTTTTTTGCTAATGAGAGATAGAAAGAGAGTGGAACTAAATAGGAGAGGAGGTGGGGAACAACTGGGAGGAGTAGAGGGAGGGGACATCATAATCAAGATATATTATATACAAACAATTCTATTTCAATAAAAGAAAAACATAAAACGCATATAGACCTTCTAAAATTCTTAAAAGAATATACTTAGCTTGTATGCAATACTTTTCTCTTTTACATAAAAGAGCACAGATTTTTGACATTTTTGTATTTATAAGAACCAACTTTTCCAAAATGATTAGATAAACCATGTGATTCAGCCATCTGAAAAAATGAAATATTAGAGTGACAAAGAAAGGTTAGGGAAACAGCAAACAATAGTAGATCCTGTTATTTCCAGATGATACAGCTCAAGGCCCCCAACTTGTGGATATTTGAAACTTTAAATAGCATAGAACATTGTATTCCAATTCATTTTTACTATGCATATCTGCTCTTGGTATAGTTTAATTTAAAAACCAGATGTAGCAATAAATTAACAATATAATACAGTGGTTTCTCAATCTGTGGGGTGTGATTCCTTTGGGGGGTCATATAGCAGGTATGCTGCATATCAGATATTTACATTATACTCATAACAGTAGCAAAATAATAGTTATGAAGTAGCAACAAAGTAACATCATGGCTGAGGTTCGCCACAACATGAGAAACTGTATTAAAGGATTGCAAACATTAGGAAGATTGAGAACAACAGATATAATAGATAGAAGATAGGTTAACAAGATATCATCAGATAATGTACTGAAAATATCCCACAGAAATTGACTAAGTTAGCTGTAG
Source organism: Microtus agrestis (assembly GCA_902806775.1). NCBI lineage: Eukaryota > Metazoa > Chordata > Mammalia > Rodentia > Cricetidae > Microtus > Microtus agrestis. The sequence goes on along the minus strand of CADCXT010006976.1, from coordinate 2,699,800 downwards.
TCCCTGATCGAGAGATACAGGACATTGTAGAGCATCCCTTAATGGAGCTTCCAAATAAAAGAATAAATAACAACACAAGGAAAGCATCAAATTAGCTGTTTACAAGATACCTGCAGACAGTGGTTTGGGACTGAATTGGGATGTCCTTCTCTATGCTGTGAACATATGTCATTCCTATTAGTTGACAATTAAAGCTGCTTTGGCCTAAAACAAGACAGGAAATCTACACATATATACAGGAGAAGATGGGCAGAGTCGAGAGGAATACCAGCCAGCCACCCAAGAAGAGAGATGCCAGTCACAGCCTATGGAAAAAGATGCCAGAACAGAGGTAACAGCATGGCCACATGGTGATACACAGATCAATAGAAATGGGTTAATTTATAAAAGAGAGCTAGCCAGTAATATCCCAAGCCACTGGGATATTATATGCAATATTTGCCTCTGAGTGATTATTTCATAAGTGATTGAAGGGACTGTCAGGTGGGGAAAGAAACTGGTCTGGTGGTACCAGGTGAGACAGAGAAAACTTCTAGGTTTCAACACGGGAGTTGAGTCAGCAGGCCAAACTTTCCAGACGATATTTCCTATCATGATTGAGTTCCCAAACCTGAACTTCCAGATTCTCTTTCCCACTCTGGACATTAGTGTATCACAGGATAAAAATAGTGTACTGGCCATGGTGTGCCTTCCTGCTGTTTGTTTTATTCTTCGGCTAATGTTGATGTGTGTTTCTCCCTTCATCACAGAGTTAGGAGTACCAGCCCACCTCCAGACAAGCCTAGGAGTACACACTGAAACTAGCATGCATGGGGTGTAAGTGGAAGGTACAGACAGGTCAGTCCCAGTGCCAGGTTCTCAGTGAACTCAAACTATACATGAGCATTTATAGATACAGTTATGCAGTGAAAAGGATTTAAATTGTAAATTATAACAAGATCTTGCACTGCAGACTTTTTGCCTAGATAATTTGAACCATTCCAATTATGAGACAACCGACAGATTGGAGGAAAGAGCAAACGGAATGAAATATTGTGAAATAGGTGCAAATATGAGCCTGACCTGATCCACACAAATTCCAGCACAGAAGTTCCTTAACAGAAAAAGTTAATTCTAGATTAACTTTATGTTTTGATGCCAATACAAATAGAGTGAGAATGTTAGAAAATATCGTGGTGAATTGATTAATAAAATAGAAATGGAGAAAATACCATAGCTAAAGACCAATTACTTACAAGTGAATGGGCAACTATTCAAGCATTTTATTTTTAATTATTATGTATTAATCCCATCAGTTCACATTGTCAAGTATAAATACATAAGTGAAATCAGACCTTATCTTCAAAGCATTTTCTTATAGCATCCATACAAAATTCACTATAAATCTCCATACCGGGCTGCCTTTGTGTTTCCTAACGATGATCAACAGTGCATGGGAGACAAATCCTCATGAATTTTCACAGGTTTTTGGAGAATTCAGAGAAGCAAGGCTCATGGAGGTAGAGAGCAGCCTAGTGATCAGTGGCTCAGGTGGGATTGGGTGAAGAAGGGCAAACGCTGTCAATACGTGCAGTGTAACCTGGACAGAAAGAGCTGGGATTAATAATAATGTCATAATGCATCCCACAATGTCTTGCAATAAGGTTCAAAAAGAGAGAGAATTTTGAATGTGCTCTGTCTGGAGAACTGATAAATATGGAAGACAATACATATTCTAAGTAGCTTGATTTACTCATTCCAGAACTTGTGTCTATACACAGAATTTGCATCATGCTCCATTAACACAATTATTATTTGTCAATTAAGAGTAAAAACAAAAGCGGAGGAGATGGGTCTGTGGATAAAGTACCTGCTGCACAAGCATGAGGGATGTCAAAAGTTCAGATCCCTAGAAACCAAGTTAAAACCAGGCAAGCTGTATGCTGCCTTTAATCCTAGTGTGTAGGATACAGAAAGGAGAGACTCCCTGGGTGAGGCAGTTTGCTAGACTATGCAGAAGTCTAGCTAGTCCAAGTCCAGTGGGAAACTCATCTCAGTCACAGGAGGATCTGTGAAAGAAGATATACAATATCAGCTTGAGACCTCTACACTCGTGTGCACACATGTGCACATGCACGTATGCACACACTTATGCAAATCTGCATATACAATTGAATACCGCAAACATGCAATAAAAAATAAAAGAAAGGAGTAAAAAACAGACAAGAGGCTCAACAAGAGTATTGTTCCTGTGTAATCTTTGGAGAGTGCTAGGTTTTTGCTTTCTGTGTTTTGGGGTAGGAGCATTCTATTAGGAACTCGAGAACTCACTAAGAATGGTCCACTTTTTTAAGATAACATTGGCCTTAAAGATTGTTCATAATCAATTTGAATGGATATGGTGATAATTAATATTTTACTACTATTTTATATTTATGACAGACACACTTGAAATAAGTGTCCTAAGCAGAGCAAAACTGAAACAAAACCTAGTAAATTCAGATAAATGCATTTTTTCATGCATGCATATATAAATAAACAAACAGCCTTCTGGTTTATATCCGGTATTCCTACAAGAAACAACAAAATTGCATTCTCCAGATTTGCTTTGCGGAAGAACAGTGAATATTAATGAAGAACTCTTTTGAGAAACTGTTTGAGGTAGTGTTCTCATCTAACACACTCATATACACACAGTTTAAGTGTAGTCCTCTCTATGCTCAAGTTAATGACTCTTTGCAACACACAGAGATCATTACTGAAAATCACAATTCTTCAAAAGGCAGAGGTCTGCGCCCCAACTGAAACATGCACAACACAGCTCTGGCACCTAAGGCTCAGAGACCATTGCGGTTCAACAGGGTGATTCTAAGAAGCAGAAGAACAGCTGTCTGCTGTGAGATTGTGTGCACTGAAAACGTCAGAAGAAATATGCATAAAGTCTCACCATCATAGAGTCTAAACAAAGTGTGAACAAGGACAGCAATGGTGCCATCGTGGAAGGAGGAAAGCTCAAGAGAATGCCATCCTGGATGAGGAACTACAGTCAACTAAGAAATGCTAAGAGCAGGAATGATAATAGTCCCCAGGCAGGAGCACACTGGGGTTATTGAGAAATAAAGGCCAGTCCTGAACATTTTACATAGAAGTAACATTATATGGACTGAGAAGATTGTGTTGATAAATTTAGGTTTATTTGTGTGTGTGTGTGTGCGTGTGTGCGTGCGTGCGTGTGTGTGTGTGTGTGTGTGTGTGTGTGTGTGTGTATACTTGGGTATGTATAAAGCAAGAACTAAAACAGCTACAGTTTAAAAATGCCATAAAACTGAAAGTGAGAAAATACATTGGAAGATTTGGAGAAAGTTTTGAAACCTCAAAAACTAGAAAAATATTAAAAATAAATGTATCACTTTTAGAATTAGATACCATTACTGCTACATAAGACTGAAGAAAATTCTCTTCTCCAAAGAATTCGATAATAGGAGAGAAATATAAAAAATAATAAGATGATGATAGAAAATAAGGGAAATACCAAAGCAATTTGTAATTAGTTAAGATGCTAACCCTGTAGGGACTTCACAGTTGGCTCAAAAGACACCAAGAAGAAGTTCTCAGAACAAAGGAGATTTATTTTTTCTAGAACAAAGGTTGGGAAATAAGAGACAAGGACAGGAGATAGAGGACAAGGGATAAAGGGAAAAGGAACAAAGAAAAGGAAAAGAGGGAAGGGATGCTTGTCATAGAGGACAAAGGACTGCATCTACCTACAGAGGAAGTTGAAATGTTGGTCAAGGTTGGGTAGAACGGGATGTCTCAGTTAATGCTCAGGCTGTCTGAAGCCATCTGAGGTTGAGGAAGTGCAGTCTGTGAGGGTGGACCAGCATGTAGATTCTGAGGAAACAGCTAGGGCTGATACTGGAGCAGTCCATGGCTGCTTTGAAATCTGCTGGGACAGATGGACTAGATACAAGGGCATAGTTAAGGATTTCAGTGGAAATTATTTTTTTTAATCTTGAATGTACATTTGAAACTGTTAGGTTCATGTACCTTACAGTTGGGAAGAGGAATACCAAGACCAGGGAGGGGGAGAGATTCCACCCTTAGGAATAGGCAATAGGCAGGAAAATGTAAAATGTTGGGTGGCAAAATAATGATCTTTTGTGTGTGTCTGTTTGAGAGTCCATGAGAGGAGCCAGGAAAATTTAAATTGGCTATATAAGGTTAATTGGGGAACAACTGTTATCTGGAAGCAGAGTCTGGTTGTGTTGGGGAAAATATAATTTGAGAGGTTTTTGTTATAACAGAATAGTCTTTTGTGGGTATTCAGACAGGTTCTGAAATTGAGATATTTTAGGAACATGAATGATTAGGGAGGCTCTTAGTGAAATGAAAGGGACAATCTGTAACAGGTTTTTGGGGTTGGCAGGGAAAGGTTGAGAGAACTTGGCTTTGATTCCGAAACAGGGACAAGTGGTCAGTTGATGCGGGATTCCCCTCTGTATACCATTGGTTAATAAAGAAGCTGCTTTTGGCCAATGGCTTAACAAAATATTGCTGGGCTGGAAAAGATATATAGAGAGAGTAGGTGGAGTCAGTGAGAAGCCATGTAGCCACTGCAGAAGACAGACACCTACCCTGGAGCTCACCAAAACTTTACCAGTAGGCCACGACCTTATGATGATGCACAGATTAATAGAGATGGGAGTTAGTCTAGGATATACGAGCTAGCTAGCAATATGCTTAAGCTATTGGCCAAGCAGTATTTTAGACAATATACTTTCTGTGTGCTTTTTTTGAGTGTGGGAAGCCAGGAAAAAACAAGCAGCCTCCAATCACAGTCACTAGGCAGGTAGGGCATTGGCAACTAGGGTATTGCTGGCAAGAGGGAGGGCAGCTAAGATAAGGTTTTGAAGACAGGGACAAATGGGGTGTACTAAAGGAGGAATTAGGGAAGTTGAAGACAGAGTTTGTTGGATGGCCTTAACTCAAGTGAGCGTTTGGCCATGAAAGAGACAGAGGAAGAGAGAGAAAGAGAGAGAGAGAGAGAGAGAGAGAGAGAGAGAGAGAGAGAGAGAGAGAGAGAGAGAGAGAACAGACAGAGAGACAGAGACAGAGAGTCTGAGATGTTGCCTTAAGTTTAGTTACATCCTGTAATTGGAAGTGTGGGATTTGTTCACAATGTTTGCTGTCTAAGGACACCTAGGTAACTAAAAATTTAGGGGAGTCAGTTGGTGGTGGATGTTTGGTAATCATTTGGACAGATAAAAAGAAGGAGTGTGAGAAGAGTGATGGATCTTGATGAAAGAGGAACCCAAAGGTGAGGATGGTATTCCATGTAGTAAGAGGGCTAGGTATGTTGTCCGGGTTATGTCATAGGGCAGCCTGGAGGGAAGTGGGGTGAGGCATAAGGGTTGGCTTATTTATGAAAGGGTGGCTTGACAGGCTGTCTTGTTGATGTGATTATTACTTTTACTGAGAATGGCAAGGTCAGTCTGTTGTGGCCATCTTCAAGGGAGAAGCTGTCATCTGAATAAAAAGTGTAAGCAGAAGTAGCTAGAGGACCCTCTTGTGCGTGTGAGGGTCGGGGAGGGCTGTTTGAGAGTCTCTGGACAGGAAAGACAAGGCTGTGGGAAATGTTGTTGGGGTGAAGGGATAAACATGGTTGCATTGAGGGGAAGACAAGTAAAGAATATGAATGACGTGTTTATGATAGGAGAAGTTTCGCAGGATGTAATTCAAGATGGCAGAAGGGATTGGAGGCCTCTGTAAGTTAGGAGTTGAGGGAGAGAGTGGTGGGTATCAATTCTGAGGGGGGATCGCAGAGGGTGCTTGTTAGATTTGGAGGTGAACAGAAAGGGTGTAGCTAGAGCACACAGACAAGGAGTCAGCTATAGATTGTGCTGTCTGGAGTTTTGGAGAGGTGGAAAGCAGGGATACAGGTTGGTCCAATTAAGTGTTTATGCATTTTGGAAGTGTAAAGAGAAAGGTCTGGGAGGCAGAGGGCTAGAGCAGATAGAAGAACATTTTAAGTTTAAGGAATAGTATGAGAGTGAAAAGAAAGAAGTTCAGAAGCAACTAGCTTGAGCACCTTCAAAAATAATAATAAAAGCCTTCAAGTTATAGTCCTCATTCAAGTATTTAAACTAACAAATTTCCTGATCTTTCAAATGTTCCACCATGTGGTAGACTTCTCCTTTCCTCTCTGATCACATTCATTTTGTTTTGAATAAAAAAGCCCCGTTTGCTTCTAATAAGGTACTCTGAAGGTGAGTATAATACTTTAGACTTAAACACACACATACACATATGTGCAAAGGATGAACAAGGACAACAGTAGAGACGCTAAAGTAGAAGGAGGGAAGCTCATGAGATAGCTACCCTGGAGAACTACAGGCACCTACGGAATGCTGAGAGAAGAGAAATATGAGTCCCCAGGGAAGAGAGCAGTGATTATATTTGATGTACATTATTTTCTTCATGTTTCTGAGGTGCACTATCATGACTTGATTTTTGAAAGTTGGAAAAAGTTTCTGCATTCCTCGCTGTTGCCATATCTTCATGAAACACTATCTGGTGTAAAGACTGGATAAGAGACAATACCATGCTCCTGACTGCCATTTCAAGGGACACCCAGAGCAAATATTAATGGTGGTTTGCCAAATAGAGCTGTATATTGCCGACTTCATACCTTAATACCAATGTGCAAATATATCTTTATGTTTGTTCATTTACATAGTGATATTTTTTGTGATACTTCTTTTGTTTATTTTTTTCAACCTTTCATTTAGGTTTTGTCATAATTTGGGAGTTTTTAAACCTCCCTTTTAAATAGTTTGACAGTCATTTTCAATTGATGTGCTGAATAGTCTATTTCCCTAAATATGAAAGTTTGAACTAATTTGTTATTTCATGAGAAATCTGGTCTTATGAGAAATAGATAGCTCACTGTGCCTAGTTGCTTATATAGACCACTTCAGAAGCAAACATAGTTCATCCTATGTAAATGTCAGGGTAAAATTTGGTATGTGCTTGTTTAAATAACATTTTTTTGAAACTATGCTACATTGGAATTGCTGTTCCCCAATGACATTAGATACGTTTCAAGTCTGAAAAGCCACCAGTGTCCAGGAACTGCTCTAACAGTACAATGGCGAGATGCTGGTCCTGGAGCAGTGCTGTGTCTACAACATCTGGATACACATACTGTTCCCAAACACCACTCCTTTAAGGCTTTAATTACATAGAAATTGTTCAAAACTTAGAATTCCACCTCACTGACATAAAAACTGTTAAGAAAAATCTGATGTCACCCCTTTTCAGTTATTCATCCAAGTTTCCAGTCAAATAAAAATACTTCTATTGCTACATATTGAACAGAGATAGGTTGAATGATGATAAATTGGCAGTTTCTGCCATGGAGTGTCCTTTGAGACACTCAAGTATTCATGTTCACAGGTGCCACAGCCCATCGCTGCATTGAGCTCAAAGGTAAGGTCTTGTACAACATGTGGTCCTTTTGAAAAGGCTCATGCATGAGTGAACAGGAAGAAATGCTTCCTTTTAGACATGATTTAGTGTGTGTCATAAAATACTGAATTAAAAATGTAGGAATGAAAAGTATTAGCATCGTTTCTGATTCATTGTAATGAAATCAACTAGCCCAGCAGTTTTGTCATAAGTAGCTCTGCACTCCCCACTACGAAGATATAGAATGAAAGGAATATGGTTGAGAATTTTATTAACTACAAGGAAAGGGATATGATGAGCCAATATCCAGACTGAACTTCTGCCAACCATATATCATCAGTTAGGAAAACAGGAGATTCAGATGTCAGGGCAAGAAAACATATGCTCTGCATTCCCCTGGGAAATGGTGCCCTGTCAGGGAAATCATGTTTTGATGGAGATTCCAGTAGTTGGGCAGCACAAAGTGAGGAGAGGTATGGGAGAGTAAAGAGAGGAAGAGGCAGAAATGGAAATGTGTACATCTATCTGTGTCACTTATTATTTTTGCTTTCCAGCCTCAAATGTCATGGCTGTCTTTGTCACATCTATTCTGTTTGTCCTTGACATTTCATGCCTTTTAAAAACCTCTTCATTTGTATTGCAGTGGTGTTTCAAAGTGTGGAAATAAACACACATTCCATCCTACATGTTGAGTTTGTATTTCTTTCATAAGATAGGTTTATATACGGAAAATAAACATCCCTATCGCCAAGAGACGAGTATTACATGACCAGCTGCCAATGTTTGCCTTGGTCATTAGAGTCCAGCCCTTTTCAATCAAATTAGAAGAGAAAGGGCTAGAAGAGACAAAAAATAAACATGAACAGGGAATCTGATCAGTGAGATAGTCTGTGAAACACAAGGGGTGGGAAGAGAGTCCACTGCATGTTACAGCCATCTATGGTATTTATTCTGGTCCCCTTTAGCTGACAATATGAAAAATAAAATAATTTGTGGAAGGGATTAAAAATTTGCATAGTGAGTAAGTAACAACAATAAAAAGTATTGAGTAAATGGAATCGGGTTAAAACCCCCTTTGCTTGAATCAACAGCTAACATATGAGAAATAATACAAAACAGCACATAAGTGCACAAGAGTAGCTGTCGATTGCCTGTCTCCTTACAAACTACACCCACACACTGAGAAACAGAAAATATGGCCTGTGAGCGGTGTACAGGGATCATGTTAATGACTAAATGTATGTATGCTGTGTTCTACACCAACATTCATCTATACAAAATGAGGTTTTTCTTAAAAGTTAGAATAAAGTAATGTATCCAGAACACTGGCTTCATTTGGGAAAATGTCCATTTGGGAAAACACTGGGGATGTTGGGAGTGCAAGCTGGAAAGATAAGTTAGGCATTAAGGGAACTTGCTACTTTTGCAGAGAATCTGTGTTTGTACCAACACTGGTATCAGGCTGCTCAAGTACCTTTAACTCTGGTCTCAGGGGCCCCAATGCCCTCTGCTGGTCCCCCACCATCATATGCATGCACGTGGCATGCATAAAGACATGCTGATACAAGCATACAAATAAAAATAAATTTAAGAAAAGATGTGATATATAAAGTTAGATTTTACAGATGAAGCCTGAAGGAGGAAAAAAAAAGGAAAGAAAACCCTCTGGGGGCGCGGGAGAGAATCAAGTTTGGCTTCCAAAAGAGAACACCCCTAAAGTAGTTTCTACTGTATCTCCATTGATACTGGATACTCTCAGTTCATGGAAGATTTCTCCTCATGCTGATGAAAGTGTCATATTTCATTTGAAAATCAGACAAACGTTCTTTCTTCTCCCACTCTTTGCAATGCACAAAACATTCTATTTTGGTGAAACCGTGCTGCAGACCAGCAGACTGCCGATCAGATCATTTCCTTGGCCTTAGTCAGATCCTGACAGAATCAGCAGAAACTTTGTTCTGCAACGGAGGCTTCAAGCCAAATAAAAGTCAACCTCCAAATCCATTTGCTCAGCACAGATACAATTTATGTTTTTCCCTTTTGCTTAGCAAGCAGTTGTGCTACAAATTTTATCTGGAGAATTTTGGTGGTAATGAAACATTGCTATAATTTAGGATGAGCCAAGCTTGTATAAAAATGAGAGAGCTAAAATCTGTCTTTCTTGGCCCACAGAGACATTTTTAAAATATAGATAAAATATATTTTCTCTGAGACTCTCAGAGATTTCTTCTGTTGTTCATAATTCAACAAAAAAATCAATAGAGAAGATTTTATTTTCAATTAGTAACCATTCATGTTTTAAGGAAATAAATGCCAATCATTCTTGATTCTTCTAACACATTAATAAAATTTTACAATATGGGTATATGCCTCTTTCTGTTCATAGAAATTGTTTAGATGACATGCCCACACAAGTATGAGTAAAGATGGATTTTTGGGTGATCACACCAAGCAAATAGACATTGAAAAACCATTCTTCAGCTTTTATTACTCCTTTTTTTGAGGTGCATTTTATATGAGGTGCCTGCCAAGGAAAGATGAGCTGTTTCTGTTTCAAGATCAATATTGCTGTATTTGAAGGGATATAGAGAAAGTTAGCCTCAATGAAATAACCTCACAAATTACCAACTGCTTATTTCTTGAAATTCATCTATCAATATAATGATTTTTTAAACTGTGTGAAGAACCGATAGTCAATAACACATAACTATAAAAACATACTGAAGGAAATCATGCGAGGAAACTCTGTGGGTTTTAATTTATGTTATATGATGATGTTATTTGCACAGTTCTTTTGTGGGTATACATGTGTGGTCTCCATGCATGTAGATTCACATGGCCAGCAAAGGTTGAGGCCAGGCATAATCTTTACTCTTCTTTCGAATTATTCATGGTGCAGGATTTCTCACTCAAACCCAGGGTTGTCTGACTAGGTCCATAGATCCACTGCCTGAGCACCGGAATTACAGGCCAGTAACCATTGCCACCCGGCCTCTACATAGCGCTGAAGATCTGAATCCCAGCCCACTTTAAGGTGCAGCAAGCTTTTAACCATTCATCCATCTTCCCAGACTTTGTTCTAACAAGTCTCATGTTTTCATGATTTGCATTACTACAGGCTAATACAAGTTTCATCACCATTCTCCCTAATACTCTGACTTTGGACAGTGGCAGAAAGCTCTTTGTGTGAGAAAAAAAGAGGACCAAGATAAATCGTAAGGGAACATATACAATAAATTCTGAAAAGCAAACAGTAATGATAAACTTAGGGGATTTAGGTTTTCAAGGGCAACTTTCCCAGGGGGATTTGAAAAGTTATTCAGAAAGCTCCCTAAGCTTCTTAAGTCCTTTGAGATTTTCAGGTGATGTTTTCAGCAAAATGTTGGTTTAGTGCAAACTAATGCCACTGGTCATTATAAACCATCTTCTTCTGAGACAACTGAAATAGCTTACTATAGAATCTGTCAAAATATGATGAAATACTTAAAAGTCTACCAAGTCAAGACTACAAAACCCTTTATTATATGTGGTACTATACGACAGCTATGGAAAAAATACATTATTGTAATATAAGGTGAGGGTATGTGAAGTAGGTATACTTACTTGGAGATTTATTCAAATTAAAGCAACCTGTGTGCTTCCATCTATCTACCACGTATCCTTTATTCTCCGTCAGTATTTCTATTATAAGCTTGGATCTTCACATACCCATAAAGGTATTACACTCACTGTCATTACTAATAAATAAGTCAGCACTTTCTAGGATGTTCTAATATATTTACAGACTTTGTAAGTACCACATCTGCACCACAAGATTGCCTCGGAATTGGTTTTCTGCCACCTGTAAATGAGTTGAAATGTATGAACAATGTTTGCTCTATTCTGTCCCCTCTTCCCAGAGGCAATGCACTGCTGCCTACTTCCCAGCATCTGAAGTTTTGCAATATTTTCTTTCTTAATGATGGTAAGTAGTAGGGGCGATGGCATTACCGTCACAGAAGTGATAGAGGAATAATATCCTTGTTCCATCCATACTATTCTTCTTCCATACTATTATGCATTTAACCAGTATCTGTGATACCTTGGGAAGGATTTCCTAGGCCTCATTTGAAGATTTCTTGAAGATACCCTCTGCCCCTTGCTTCAATTCGAACAATGCTCAGCTATATAGACTTACTATAGATATCTCTATAACTTACGTACAAAGAAGTAGAAAGGCTGAATTACCAAACAGAAACAGCACCATGCACCCAGCAAGGATGACTGACGAGGTTTACATCCACAGCATTCTATGCCACTCATTCGCCTATCACAAAACACTCTACTTCATCCACACCCCTAGAAAAGTTTATAGCACAATTTTATGGCCATACACAAGATGTCTCTAAGTGACAATAATTTGAATGAGATGTTCTGCGGACTAGGCTGAGCACCTTCTAGCTAATTCCCAGGAGAAAATTGAAAATAGCTTGTTTTCTCTAGGTAATTCTGCCTGTTAATTATCCATTCAATTCAAATTAAGAGCAGTCAAGATCTATATAGAAAAGGGTCACTCAAAGTAGCTTCTTTCTCTAAATGGTTCTAGAAACTTCGTTTTCTCAACATTTAAGATTAAAATTTTTATCTGATACACATTTAGCCAGTTGTTGATTATAGTTGAATAACTTTAAAAGTACAAAGGATGCACAGACAAATTGCCTTTGATGTGTTTGTTAAAATGTAGAATGTGTCACAATTTGGTCAACATAAAGTTTTTAATTAGATGATAACTCTTATCTGTAAGTTTCTCAACAGTGTGCTCAATATTTACTTAAGGATAGCTCCCAGTGTTCTCTCCATTTTATTTTTTTTTAGTTCATGTCCACCAAATAACCAAGAAATTTTTCTAATCAAGTATGTAGTAACACTTTAGGCGTATTTAAGCCACAAAAACTTCAGCCATATGTAGTAATAGTCAAATGCTTATCTCCATCTTATTTTTATTTACATTATTATTCACCTACAAAGCATATTCCATTGATATTACCTAAGATTTAATTTAAATATAACAACTAGTGTCTCTGATTTTGTTTATATTTAATTCACAAATACAAATATGTTCACATCTTGCTGTTTTCAGTTTGGTTTCTGTTGTTGTCTTGTTTGTTTGTTTTTGATGGACTAAATTAAGTAAATGAATATGTTAATTCTAAAATACTTTAAATTATCATTTTTCACAAATTATTGTACAATATGTTATTAATTATGGTGGTAATATTGAATAATAGAGTCAATGAATTTATTATTCCTAAATGAGAATATCTTATAAAAGATATAAAACAGGCCGGACGGTGGTGGTGCACACCTTTAATCCCAGCACTTGGGAGGCAGAGGCAGGCCGATCTCTGTGAGTTCGAGGCCAGCCTGGTCTACAAGAGCTAGTTCCAGGACAGGAACCAAACAGCTACGGTGAAACCCTGTCTTGAAAATCAAAAAAAAAAAAGATATAAAACAATGATCACCATTGCAACATTTATAACCAATAACTCCTGCCTCCCTATGAGGGATCAGGATGACTTTCATAATGAAAAATATATTCTGCTAGACTCAATAAAAAAATCTGTGTACATGTAGACAAGCCAGGCTTCCACTCTTGAAGCAATCTTTATGCCCACTTCATCATCCTGCCTCCCTCTGCTTAGAACATTTGCTTTAGTAAATCCATCTGGAAATCCTTTGCCTGCTCTTAAACTCCCTTCAAGTTTCTCAACAGTGATCTTACAACCCAGAAATATCCTTCTTAAGGAGCTAGGAACCAGTCCCTCAAGATGGCACAGTGAGGTCAAAGACATAACTATCTCTTGGGTTCCTTATTCCTATTTGTAAAATTACTTTCTGTTGTAAACATAGAAAGAGTCTACTTTTTCTTATACTCAATCATATTATCAAATACCAATGTTTTAGGAAAAGATATACACACACAATACACACATACACTCTCACACATACTTACACAAACATAAATATATACACATAAACATACACAAATACACACACATACAAACATACACAATATTCACACACACACACTTTCTCTTTTAAAACTCTTCTAGCCCTTTGTTTCATTAGATTTGACAGTAGGGTTTTCTATTGCAATGGCCTAAATAAAATATGAATAATGTATTCCCTATGGTTTAACTTTTTTCTGTACAATTTTTGCTTTAATGCATAAGAAATATGTGAATATAAGCAAGATATATCAAATTTACTCCAATTTTGGAGTTTACAAAACTGCCCCTCCAAATCTCATCTGTACTATTTCATCCAAACTGACTTGTTCAAACCCGGTCTTTATAAGCTTTTATCCAAGATATCCTTACAACAAATATTTTAAGTAATTTTGAATTAATTTCTACATCAAACAAGTACCACAGTATGGTTAAAATTTTTCTTTGAGGTTTCTGCATTGGGATTATCTCTATGCTGAGCTTAGAGGCTGTTGATTTTGAAACCACAGCAAATGCTTTCTTGCTTGTAAGGGCTTGTCTTTAATAGAACAGGCAAGTATTGATTTGCAGAGAATTACTAAAAGCCCGTGTGAGAAAACCCAGACATGTCTGAAGGGGAAGCTGGATGCTGCTTACACAGAGGCGCCAAGTATTATGTATGTAACAAAGATCAAGAGAGGGTGCTGTAAAATGGTGCCGCCCGCTAATGGGAAACTGATAATGCACCGATCTTAGGTGCAATCCCATAAATGGAACAGTGGTTGGCGTTCTTGAACTCCGTGTCAAATTATTTGTTTTTTTACACAATAGTTCTACTTCTATTTACACTGCTAAAGATGAAAGAAAAAGAGAAGGGATTGAAAACATGGAGGAAACACAATGGACACTTCAGACGGGTTTGCTGTGATTGAAATGTTCTGAAATGTTAGCAAGAGACGATGAGAATGAAGAATAAAAGAAGCCCCTGGATCCCTTTGTAGCATTGTTTTCTAAATCCCTAATGAGGCCACCTCAATGTATTTCACAGAACTGGTGGGCATCTTTTTATATCTCTGGTCCTTACATTTCTTTATAACTCTTTCTTTTATGGCAACAATAGGTCCTCGATGCTTTTATGTTGTCTCCATTATTTAACAAAATACATTATTGTTTTAGGTTAAAATATATTTTCTCTGTCTACACAGCATTAAAAAAATATCAGAATAACCCACTATGAAATAGAAAGTTGGGGAGAGACAACTAAAATAAGGGCCATTTGAGAGGTTATATGGAAACCTAATACAGTTGAAATTTCTTAAAGTATATACTTATGTAAAGGTGACATTATGGAAATCATCAAATAATTGGGGAAGCAGAGCCACAGATGGCCATCTCTTGTCATCAAATATAACTTCCTGTACTGAAACTGGGCTACATCTAATTGAGTTGTTAGCCAAAGAGATCTGATGAATTCCCCAAAAAAACTCAGATTGTAAACCAAACTGTAGATGGTTCTCAACAAACTGACAGCCAGACCCCATTGCTCAAGATAATACCTTATTGAAGACAACACAACTTACTGAACATAGAAACTTTGAGATGACACCTACATAGAACCTTCATCTCACTTGCTAGCATCTTTGGTACAAGAAGGTACTCTGCATACTACCAAAAGAAAAATATAAACAACTTAGTCACAAAGTCTGTGATTGACAAAGACATCTATCCTGCAAGATATGCTGGTGCCATGGTAGCAAGTAATCAACCAACACCCAAGTTAACTTAAGAACCATGCCACATGATGGAACCCATATCTAACATTACTAGGTTGACCAAGAACCCGTGACTAGATAGGCCAAGGACCTAGGACAACACCTACTATTACTGTTCTAAAAAAAAAAAAAAGAGAGACAGAGAGAGACATAGACAGAGATGGAGGAAGGGGAGGGAGGGAGAGAGGGAGAAAAGAAGGAATAAAGGAAGGAAAGAAGAAAGCAGGGAAGAAAGGAGAAAATAAAGCAGCAATAAAATATTCTTAATGTCTGGCCTATGGTATGTCCTCCTTCCCAAGTGCCTACTCCACATAAAGTTACGTGTGTTGCCTGCCAAAAATTAGGGCAGTGTAAAAGGGATCAAAATCTAAAATTTTAACATATGCATTAAACCCAAACACTTTACAGCATGTGTCAAACTTTTCCCAACCTCTATAAGCAGTTACAAATATCATTAGATCAATTTCAGTAGGGGTACAATGAACATTGTTGTTATCAAATACCACCAGTTCCAGTCTCTGAGCAACAGTGACAGGAACCCCCAGTTTTTCCCCTTCTTAAGTGAAGAGAGGTTAATATTTTAATTAAAATGAGTTCTGTGTCCCAAAGTTTAAAGCCGTCTGATGTTTAGTCTGCAACTCAGCTCCAAAGCAGACTAGAGTTCAAGCTGCAGAAGCAGTTTAGCATTTGTGCTCCTGGACAGGTGGGGGAACCTGGGTGAGGCGAGTTGGATTCAGCTACATGAAGCACATCCTGGCTCTTATGTCCGCCGGGTCTCCCTGGACTCTGGAGGCAGGATGACCCTCTGCAGATGGAGAAAAATAAAATAAAATAAAATAAAATATTCTTAATGACGTTTTGCTATACTCACAGAATAACACCTAGCTTAGTCATCATCAGAGAAATTTTCTCCTACAGCAGATGGCAACAAATACAGAGACATACAGCTAGACCTTATGCAGATATTGAGAGTCCTTGGAGTGAACACTCACTGCTACCTGGGATGTTTCCATCAAGTCCCTCTACTCAGGCCTCAGGAGATGGAAGATGGAAAGAGTGGGAGAGCCAGAGAGGATGCAAGACACCAAGAAAGCAAGGCCCATAAATCAACATGAACAAAATACACATGACCTCAGAGAGACTGCACAAACAAGTACAGGGTGTGCATGGGTCTGCACCAGGCCCTTTGTGTCTAGGTTATGGGTTCCAGCTCAATGCTTTTATGGGTTTCCTGAGTATGCAAATGAGTGGGTCTTTGGTTCTTGTGCTTGATCATGAGCTCTTTTCCTTCTGCTGGTTTGTTTTGTCAAACTCAGTGTGTTGGACTGCATTATATCTTATTATATTTTACTACATCATATTTTATTATTATCTTTTATAAGCCTCTTTTTTTCCTAATGAGGGACAGATAGTAGGTCTTGCTTGGAGGGAAGTGGGGAAAATTGGGAGGGGCAGAGAGAGCGGAAAACATAATCAGGATATATTATGTGAGAAAAACTCTGTTTTCAATAAAAGGAGAAAAAACGTTAAGAAAAGAAAACAGTGATTATTCAACACTTGTTTCTTCACTACTGTTTAATAAAAGGGTGCTGCATGTACATTCCATGGATACAAAGGCGTGTGTAGCTTACATTTTACTACATCCTTTAAGGTATGCAAGTGCATTTTCTCTCTTTATAGATTATCACATATTCCATTGCCTACTTACAAAATAAGAAAGGACAAGGGATTTAAAATTTTGGAGAGTGGGCTCACAGAATGTTTCAGATTGAGGCCTTGTGAGCCATGGGACTGTGGTTGATCAGGTCTGACCCAGTGATTGTAGGTGTCTGTGTTCTCCTAGATGCCACATGGATAATAAGTCATCTCAGTAAATAGCTTTTCCTAGTTACGTTGTACCCAGCATGAGTACCACAAAGGACTAACAACCAACCACCATGAAGCTGTACTTTGAGCAAGTGTCTCCTGACAATCAGGTTGCTGTTATCTTCTTGTCCTTGTAATTTGCCTAAACATGCACACCCTCAGAGGGCATGTCAGCAGCACTTACCCCCAGCAACCAGAATTCGTGGTTCAATTCCTAGGTGGCTACTCCATCATTTTATCTTACAGTCTTTGGTGCCACAGTTTTTGCGTCTCATCCACATCCTTTAAGCTGACAAAAGAGAAGCTCGAGAAGTCAACTATTCTCTGACTAGACAAAGAGAATTCATTTTTCACAAACAACCCAAAACATGAATTCCTAGGCCATAATTGGAACTTGCAAAAGTTGAAACAACTTATTTCTGTTTTAACACAATTTCATGTGTCGTTTTTACTATTGTTTAGGCTGGAACAGATTGCGTTTGGAGGCATGCTTTCAGCAAATCAAACACCAGTACGATTTCCTTCCAGAAATAGTTGTTCTGTGAGAATCTGTGGGATTAGACTAGAAAATACAACAAACATTCCAGAGAATGGCCTTAGCTGAGGCTTTGAGCCTCCCTCTGTAAATGCAGGTTCTCAATGCTCCTTGTGTGTCACGACTCTTCAGAGGGCTGCCTTTCCAAAACGTGCTTTATAATTTAAACAATAAAATTAATTTTAAAATTATATAATCACAACACTTGAAGCTGATTTATAGGTCATTGTGTCCAACACCCACTTCACAATTTAAGCTGACTTCCACTGCCTTGGCTGAACTCCTAAAAAGTTAATTTTCAAATCACTCTTTCTTGCAAGAAAGCTATGATACCCGGAGACCTGGCGTTTATGTTGCCCTTTCACCCTTCTGCTCGCATTTATACGATAGACTTTAGTTCCTCCCATAGGAACCAACATAGACCACACGGAATCTATATTCCATATTACAGCTCCTTAAGCACTTAAAAAAATCCGCTTCTGATAAATAAATCCAAGTTTTAAAGATAACCATTCAAAATGTATCAGATTCTGGTCACACACACATTATCACCAATAACAAATATCATCCTTTTCATGAATAAATATTACTTCACTGTGTAAATATGCCGCACCCTTCCTTTTCCATTCTTCAGTTAGTGGACATTCAGATTGTATATTACAAAGTGTTTCATAAACACTTGGACACAATTAATATTAAACATGAAGATGTATGCTGGATCTTATATACAAGTTCTTATTTTTGAGAACTGTCATACTGTTTCCTATAACCTCTGTACTAATTTAATATGGCAAAAAAGTATGATGCAAGAATTCCCTTTTACCCACATCCTCATCAGTACTTGTTATTTTTAGTTTGTTCGGTAACAGTCATTCTTACATGGTAAGGAAAGGCTTCACTAGACTTTGTTGTGGATCCTCAGAGCTTTTGTGTGTCTTCTCTTGGGGAATATCTACATATGCTTACCCATCTTACCTCAGATGGTTTACTTTATTGTTATTGAGCCTTCTGAGATTCTTACACATTCTAGAAGATGGTAGGCTAAGTGAAATAAGTCGGAAAGGAAGACAAGTTTATAAGCTTGTTTGTATGTGCAGTCTAAAAATGTGGGTCTCAGAAATGGAATGACGCTATGAGGAACTGAATGATCAAAAGGAAGGAAAAGATGAGGGTTGGCAAGTGAATGTTAGTTTACAACTAGATATGAGAAATAAAATGCTTATTCCATTGCACATTTAAGTGATTATAGATAAAAGTAATGTGTTTTTCCAAACACGGAAGGAAAGGACCTTCAGTTTCTCTTCTTCAAATACAGATAGGATGAATGTTATTACAGGTAGATATGCTTTTCCTTATTTGAACATTTTCATCACACAGACATATTGAAAATCACATGAAACTGTATTATTACAGATAATTTTCTGTTTCTGTTTCTTTACACAATTGGATTAGTGATCCAATCATTCCTTGAAGACAGGTGTTACAAAACTTCTAAGACTCCTTCAGATGTCTCTGTGGTCTTTAACTTCCCCTTCTGTACTCAGTGTGCAAAGCAAAGGTGGAATCCACCTCCACCAAATCCAGGTCATGGCATGAGATTTGCCAGTCAGTGATTTATTTTTATTGTGATTCTTGGTTAAATACTTTCTATTCTCATTCATAGATGCAAGCTAAAATTTGTGATATTCTGGAGGTAGAGGCATAGTGCATAGCAAAGACTGGGAATGGGAGATCCATAGAGAGACTGATTGTTTGTCTGAAAATATATTCAGTAGGAATAAAATTGCTCTAAGGTTTGGTAGCATGACACAGTGCCTATAAGCAACCATAATTTCTTTACTTACCTCAAAAGAGTTCAAATAAAATTGTTTAATGTTTCCAGCATAACAGTTTATGAATCTCTGAAATGACAGATGTGCTAAGAACCTTAATTTTCTCATTGTACATGGTAACTATACATGTACAGAAATATCACATTGTACCCGTTGACATGCAATACATATTTGTCATTTTTTTTAAAGTTGCTATATGTTAAAGCGAGTATCAGTGAAAAAATAAGATTCTGTAATATTGTGATACCTCAATCCTCATGGACATATCCTAATTTTCTGTGTTATAAAACACTATTTATACCCAAAGAGTTTCCAAAACACTTGATATTTGATTAGCAGGCTATAAACTGGGCACTTAACTGCTGAAATACCAGTAGTACTTAAAATAACTGAAAAGCAATGCGGGTTCAGAACTGGATATCTGAAGGCATTTTTTTAAAAATATGGATTTAGCTCATTCAAAAGATTGTATTTTTGCCAATCATAAAATGTCTTGCCTCCAAATGAATACCGAAAAACAACACTATCCAGAACAAACTCGCTAGCTACTATTGATCTACACAGTTTTCTGAAGATACCAATATGAAATAGCAGAATAAGTGAACAGTTCTACAAAAGCCTGAATGACTGATCATGCATACTGTACCCATACGTATGCTATGTTTCATTCTAATTGTGAAATAGGCCAGGGACCCCAATAATTGAAGAAGCCATGGGTGTGAATCTGACTCTGCATTTTACCCAACCCTTTCATGTGTTTCTCGAGACAGCTCTGCTCTTTCAGTCTTTTGATTTTTGTTCTAAAATGTCTACCTTTTGTTCATACACATACAGACACACACAGGCACACACAGGCACCACACACACACACACACACACACACACACACACTACATTAACTTTCTGATACTCAATGCAACAGTATATTCTTCCAAATAGCTGAATAACTCTTCATCACTTGGTTAGGAAGCATCCTCTTTGCAGTTATGAGAACATGTCTCTCACTGTAGTTTAAATCACTGCACACTAAATCGTCCATCTCCCTGAGAGATTTCATAGTTGAGCTGGATCTGGTGGTACAGGCCTGTAATCTGGAGTACTGGAAGGCTAACACAGGAAGATCAGAAGTTTAGGACCCTTCTGGGACACAGACTGAACTCAAGGTCAGCCTGGATGACCTAGTTAGACCATCTCTCAAAATTTAAAAGTATAAAAATGGCAGAGGAAACAGCACAGAGAAAGAGCTGCAGCTCAACACTGAGCATGGCCCTGTACACAGTGCTCACTACCATAAAAAAATAAATAAAATAAAAATAAATTAATTCTTATTTGTTCACCCTTGAATCCCAACAATCCAAATACATTTAATATTTATTGAGTCCTTTGCCCTAGGCACTGCTTGACATTTTCATAGATTATTGCATTCAATGTGAGCAGCAAGCTTGTTAGACAGCTATGCATATTTTCCTTTCAATGGTACCAAAGTTGGTACTCAGCCATTTACAGTACGGTTTCAGCAGATGTCAAAGCTAAAAGACATAAAGTACAATCACTAACTCATCACATTAAAATGTACTGCAGTGTCATGTGCTTGATAAGTACTGAATAAATATGTGCTAAACTGTCTTTGAAGGAAGTTTTCTGTTATTGGGTTAATTTTATGGTTGATGCTACAATATATTTTCATTTAAAACCATCATTTGAAAAAATATTTTTATCATCAAATTGGAAAAAACTGTTGATCAATAAAATTCAAAGTGCTTCTATGCAGTGTTTTTAAAGTCAATAGGATATTTTCTAGTTTTGAGACTGACAAGTAAAACTGTAGTTACTGGAGAAGTCTTCCTAGGAAGGGAGTTAGAAAGGAATATTCAGAAGCAGTCTCCATTTTACTGTCTCTAGAGTCCCCTAATGGCCCAAGTAGAATCGTGAAACACATCATAAATTTCTTTTAATCTCATTCTAAAGAACAGTTTTCAAATAAATGAGTGTAAAGTCCACTGACCATAAACTAAGCTGAAGCGCAGTGAAATTGAAAGTTTGGAATTATCTATTCTGGTAGGAATCAAATTGCAGTTCGAAATAAGAGAGCTGCCCAGCTGATATCCCTCGGTGCAGCCTTCTTTGATGGCACGAACACTGTTTAATATTTTGAATTGAGATTGAAAGATGCCCATAGGCGTACACATTCTTTCCCTTACTCCCTGGCGTCAATTCATTTTGTTACAGCGGCCATTAGATTTTTCAGCATCACCATAATCTGGAGACAAAGGGGATGAAATTTAAGTGAAAGCAACCAAATCTAAAGTTTATTATGACAGAACAATTTGTGCTAAGAAATACAAACGAGACTGAAATGCAGACGTATCCTGGAGTGGAAAAAAAGTAACTTCCATATAAAAGTGGCAGATGATGAACAGCTTGCTCCAAACCAAGATCATAGGGCATGAAATATATAATATATGCGGTGAATATTCACGTGGGACACCATGCAACGCCAATCAGCCTTGGTTATTCATACCACAATGAGTCTGCAAACTTCACCAACTTCTTTTTATATACTCCTATTTGAACTCTTAAAATTTAGAGAGGACAGCATGCAACATGAAAGGCAAATGTGCCCATTAAAAAAAAAGAATTAATTATGACCTATGCTGAAAATTGAGGCTGATGCCCATGGGGAAAAACTGAGATAACCACAGAGCATATCTCAACAATAACTTCCCTTCTTATAGAATAAAGCTAGTTGCTCAACTTAATATCAAACCATGTTCCTTATTTGCTAGGGAATATTCCAGGGTGCTTCATTGCAATCAGTCCCATTCTGTCCTGTGGTTTTGGTTTGCTGGGCTCCCTATTCTCCCAAACTATTTCTGAAATACAATGGGAAATTAAGATATACTTGGTGAAATATCATCTACACAACTGTTATAACACTATATTGTTTTGATCACTATGTTAGTTTTGGATTTAGTCTAATACTCTAATATATAAGTTAAACTTTGTCATTGATATGTATGTATATAAAAAATATTATTTCCTGGGGGTTCAGTACTATTTGCATGCATGCCATGGATGCTTGGAATAGATCGTCATGGCTCAGGAAAACTATTTCAATTTGAAGTACGACGTCATAGCATTCTGTAACTAAAGGGAAAACAGCGAGGGCCCAAGCGGGATGTGACTCTAGAGCATGCATTTGCGGTGATCGTCAAATCACATGAGGAAATACCCAGCAGCTCAACTGCATTCAAGTGGGCTGAGATTGAATGTGGCACCTAACAAAGCCAGCCTACCTCTGAATAATCTGAGTCTGTATGCCCCGGGGTTAAGCCCGATCTGTTGGTCATTCTTTAAAGTGGTCCTTGACATTGCTACACGTGAGATTTCTGTCCTGCAAATAGAAGCTACACTTGCCCTTTACAGCTGGTCCACAAGTTCTAACTGTTATCCATTACCTCATTCATATGACCAATCTAGGCTTCCTTCACTTTTCTTCAAAACTTGCTGGTCCAAGTTACTTGTCTGGTCAGGTCAACCCCGTGTTCATTTCTGGAAAATCTTTGGTTTGAGTGTCTTTAGTATTCAGAGACTAGTTTTGAGCAAGTCTCCCATGCAGTATTTTCACAAGTTCATCAATGTTCCAAGAGATGTTCAGCAAAACCTCTAGGTTTCACAGATAACCATCGCTGACTTCAAATACAGCCAGTTTTTCTAATGAAAAGTGAAAGTGACTATTCCCACTGACTATTACTTTCTTCAATGTCCAGCTATCAGCCTTAGGTTAACTAGGCAGCATTACTAGATTCCTTTCAGTGACATTCACACAATGTCACCATATTTCGAAGTCAATATTTATCTCTGTTTTACATTCGGACTGATCAACAGGGTGGTGGGTGCCATTGCTATGGTTTCTGCACAGGACTTTTGTCTGTGCTTCCCCAAACACTCTATACAATGCAGAGTTTAAGCTTCTCAGAACTGAAACCATCACAGAAAAACAAGGTCAAGTCATCAAGTGTCTTAAGCTTTACTAAAAAAAAATGATAAAAAGGCTTTATAATAAAAGTTGAAATTGGATTTATCCAACACTGGAGAGTCAAGTTAAAAAGATCATTCATATACAGATATATTTTTGTTGTATTTCTAAATATTCAAAATTGAGAGGACTTTTTTGGGTTTAGCTGAATTTTACATGTAAAACAAAAGATAGTCATGCAAAAAAAGATTTGTGTTCATAGGCATTCTAAAAATTCAGTCACAAACTAAAGTTAATATTATGCACTGTGAAGTAGAGTATAAGGACATTCTGTATGTTAAATCTAAAAGTACATCACATTCCAAGACTGTATTTATACATAAGTAATGTACTATCCTTTGAATGCTAGTTTTTTCCCCCAGAACCATCCAATATTTTCTAGATGAGAGATCTATGATGTAAAATTGTATTTTCATCACAAAGCATCTAAAATTTGCTGAAGATTCTACCAATGTCTATATTTTTACTACTTGCTGATATAACACAAAGTAAAATGATATTTTTAAAATAGGAAATTTTCTATCACCAATAGACAGTTTGTGTTTGGTGTAAGTTGATAGAGCAAACAAGTTGGTAGCTCTCAAAAAGTAGAAATTTAAATGGGTATTTATCTCAGTGGCACAGCCAAGAGTATAGACGTTTTTTTCAGTTTGTGGGCCACCATCTTACACTGTAATATTAACAGTACCTATAGAAGGTGGTGAACAATTATACATAACATAAATACAAGCACACCCTGATCCTGCCTAGTGTTCCCGAGACTGACTGTGTAGTTGGTCTTGCTAATTATGCCCACTCATAGGATGACATGAGAGTGTCATTGGATTAGTCAAGTTTTCTACAGTTTCAACAAAGCATGACATATATCACAAAACCTGTCTGAGGTCAAGGAAAGTCTTTATTCTGTCTAGTACGGTCCTCTTCTTGACTTACCGGTGATACTTTTCTACTCTGTTTACATGGTGAAAGGAGCAAGACACTCTGAGTCACATTTAACAGTGCTGCTAGCTTCATGCATGAGGATTCACCTGTAATGATTTACTACTAAAAGGCACAACATGCTAATTCCATCAGCATTGAGTATTAAGTTTTTGTTTATGACTTTAGGGTTGATGTGTGAATATTCATACCCTGGCAATTGTGCAAACACCTGTACAAATCAAAAGTACAGGGCCAGATGAAGTTGCAAAGATCTGTGCCCTTTTGTGTGACAACATGACATGCTCGTATATATTGATCTCTAAAATGTTGAAGTCATCCACACTTTAACAGATTTTTACGTATACAATCACATATTGCTGGTGACATCAACTTTGCTGCTCTCTTCTTTCTGTGAAGAACACCCATAGATTCACCATGCCTGTGCCAGGGAGTTTCAAAAACACACTCATGCTGACTGCACATGTCTAAGTTATAATGTGACTGCCCCATTTCCCCACAGCTCCTGTAGTTACTCACATCTGATAAGTAAATCATGTACAGGGATTCGTACAGAGAAAACAGACATCTTTGAGCCTATGTAACATAGTGGCCCACAGGTAGTCTATGCCATGAGGACACCTCTTGTCATGTGTTCAACTTCCCAGGTCATTGAGCCAACTACAGTGGTCTTCACACAAGTAACCCCATATTTTCAGAATATTTCTTTCCCTACTTTGTCACAGGTAGGAAACAAAATGGCTCCAATCTAACATTTTGATGATTTTTTTTTATTTTTGGGTTTTTAAAATTTTTATTCTTTTTTTTACATCCCCTTTACCTAATCCACAAAATCTTAAAAGAATAGTAATAATGATGATGCCTAAAGGAACTTTCTGCTAAAGGACCTAATTTTCTTTGTAAACAGCCTTTTAAATTGAGCACAGTAGGAAACACCTTTTGTATTTTATAGTGCAAGTAAATCTTTAGAAGATAAATTTACACATATGTGTTTCTACAGTTAGTACATAACATTCTGATTCCAAAGCACACACTGTATCACTGTATCATAAACAAACTTTTTGTGGTATTATTATTATTATTGTAAACTGAAGCAGAAACATTACATTGAGACAACTCCTTAGATGGAGTACATGTGGGGTAGGAGGAAAGAGATCAATGGCATGTGGTAAGAACACTAACCTAAAGCAAACTGTTGATACTTCTGCTGGTAAGAACAGTTCTAAGCTACAGCATTTTACTTGAGAAAAACCAAAGGGTGATTTTGGATTTTTCCACAGATAGATGTTTCTAAATTTTGCAGAGGTAACAGTTTGTTTCGATAGAATGAGCTCTTGCTGAAGATAACTGTTAGAGTTCTAGTGCTAAGATAAATGATAAAGAATTAAATTATAAAGAAGGAAGGCTTATTTGCTCTCACACCCTCACATATTCCTGTTCATCTCAGTTGGCCTCATTTTCAAGCCTGAGATGAGGTAACTCACCATGGGAGGTGTGCTGTTAGGGAAAAACTGCTTATCAAATGGCTAGGAAGGCAGAGGGAGCAAGGGAAGGAGGCAGGGAGGGAGGGAGCGAGAGAAGGAGTGAGAGAGGGAGGGAAAGAGAGACACAGAGAGAGACAGAGATAGAGACACAGAGAGAGAGAAAGAGAAAGAGAGAGACAGAGAGACAGAGAGAGAGGGAGAGAGTCAGAGTTAGAGTCAGAGTCAGAATCAGTTCGACAAGACCCTTTGGCCAGCATGGTCAAGAGACCTCCCACTAGGTTGAAGTGCTTCAAGATGTGTCTACCATCCAATAGGACTAACTCTTATCAGTCTTGGCTATGTGTACATTTATGGATTCACATCCATCTATGAACTCAAGAACCCACATCTGTCATCATGAGAAATAAAACATGAAGCTGTTGTCTTTCTGAACCTGTAAGCCATCTGCAATTCTGATCAGGCCAAAGGGACGGAGGTAGCGAGTTCAATAACACTGCTCCAACCGCTGACCAGTAGGGAACTGTCAGAAAATGTATTCAGCAGCAACTGTTCTTGTGTGGCTGAGAGCAAATGCAGTGACCTCCACAGGTGCCAATGATCTAGCCACAGGGAGTTCTTGACAAGCATTCACTGAGTCCTGACTCCTTGCTGTTTCTTCTTGTGGAAAGAACTCACTGAATCACTAAGATGTGGTTCTGACGTTCTGTTTATTCCCCACTATTTTTGTTTCATAAAATAGTATATAACAGGTCTTCAATGTTTCAAATACTGTGCATTTCAAGCAGGCCTTTTACAACATCTTACAGATGTGAACATTGGGGCTTTAAACTTTGATTGGAAATAATTTGGACATGATTAAGCTTCAATTCTTTTTCTTTTCTTTTTATACCATGCTTGGGAATCTTTACTAGAAACATTTAGAAGATGCTCTGAGGACAAAAATGTAATGGTGTTGTTTGAAGCTGGGACAGAATACTAGAATTTCGCTTCGTTTCTTTTTCATATACAACCCAGTGTAAGTAAGCTTACATTTATCCTCAGCCTACAGAAATGGGTGCACCTCTTCTTTAGGACAAAATGAGAGTCACAGACAAGAAAGACCAGAGTCGCTCCCACGGAGAAGCAGACACTCTATAACTTTTCTTTTATTACTCTCATTTTCCAGCATCCTCAGCTGAAAACACAAGAATTCTAACTGTAGCAAAGCTACGCTAGTCTGCCGTGCAGTTTCATTCCTTTTAAGACTGGAAAGAGCACAAATGAATATGAAGTGATAAAGGGAGATAATCATTATTTAAATCACGGTATGTCCCTTCATTAATATATGATGTAAAAGAGAAAAAAATCAGAAAAGGAAAGAAAAATGGGGAAAAGAAACCTACAACTCAAGAGAAGTGTACTGTTTGAAGAGAGAGTCATGCAAAAATAGCATAGAGTCATATTTTCATAAAATAGTTGCATAAAATGACTAAAAAAGCTGTACTCACAGATTAAGAGCAGGAGACAGGGAATGCACCGAACAAGAGACAAAGCAATGAGCGTGCTCATTGTATTTCAGTGTTGGTTTTCATTACTGCGAACAAAGGACACGGTCTACCAAAGCACTCATTGTAAATGCATGTGCTTTATCACATACCAATCTTATCCCAATAAACCTATGAGAAAAACTATGTGGTGTAATTAAATGGCAGAAAAACTTTTCAGATATTGTTACAATATCTTGGAGTTCACCTCCATTTGGGGATAAATTTATGCCAGAGTTTTAAATATTTATTCTACTCTTAGAATAAACTTTATTTGATATGTTTGAGCCTTTACAAGTGCTACTGAATTTGACTTCTAAAATGGAGCTCTGCAGCTGCATGCTTTCTGTGATTTTCATTTTAGGATTTAGTTATCTATTTCGGAAGAGGATAACTGGGGATAGTCAGTTCTTTCCTACCCTCCTACAGACTGAACACAGGTCATTGGGGTGGTGGCACACATCTAAGCCGTCATTACATATCTAATTTTCTTACTGTCTTTTGTTTTAAATTATTCTCTTCAAGTGCCTGTGGTTAGTGTTAATATTTATGGATTTTCAGAATTGCTATGTACCAGCTGCGACTAGAGATGTTTATAAGAGGATCCAAGGAATATTTTCCCATTTTCAGATATCTTCTTTAATTTCTTTATTCAAATACTTAAAGTTCTTATCATACAGGTATTTCACTTGTTTGGCTAGAGTAACCCAAAATATTTTATGCTACTTGTGTCTATTTATATTTATGATTTCTTTCTCAACCCACTTATCATTTATATATAAGAGGGCTACTGATTTATTTGAGTTAATCTTGGGTCCCACCACACACTGAAGGCATTTATCAGTTGTAGGATTTCCTTGGTAGAATTTTTGGGGTCACCTAAGTATACTTTATCATCTGCAAATGACAAACTTAATAATAAATAAGTTTGACTTCTTCCTTTCCAGTTAGTATCCCTTTGATCTCCTTTTGTTGTCTTATTGCTCAAGCTAGAATGCTAAATACTATATTTAATAAGTATTGATAGAATGTAAAGTCTTACTACTTTGCTCTTTATTTTAGTGGAATTGCTTTGAGTTTCTCTCTATATATTTTAATGTTTGCTGTAGATTTCCTTTATTATTTTTAGGTATGTTCCTTGTGTCACATGTCTTTGTATAGGTAGGATCAACATAATGGCAATACCACCAAGCACTCTACAGATTCAATGCAATTCCCATCAAAGTCCCAATACAATTCTTCACAGACCTTGAAAGGACAATATTCAACTTCATATGGACAAACAAAAAAAAAAACCAGAAGAACTAAAATAATCCTGTACAATAATGGGACTTCTGGATGCATCCCCATCCCTGATATCAAGCTCTATTATACAGGCATAGTCACAAAACACCTTCGTATTGGCATAAAAACAGACATATGGACCAATGGAACCAAATTGAAGACCCTAATATTAATCCACACACCTATGAACACCTGATTTTTTTTTACAAAAGAAGGCTAAAATTATATAATGAGGAAAAAAAAGCCTCTTCAGGAAATGGTGTTAGCATACCTGGAAGTCACCATGTAGAAGATTACAAATAGATCCACATCTATCACTATGCTCAGGACTCAAGTCCAAATGGGTCAAAGACCTCAACATAAATCCAGGCACACTTAATCTAATTGAAGAGAAAGTGGGAGGTAGCCTTGAACGCATTAGCACAGGAGACCACTACCTAAATATATCACCAGTAGCACAGACACTGAGAGCAACAATCAATAAATAAAACCTTCTGAAACTGAAAAGCTTCTGTAAGCCAAAGGACACTGTCAATAAAACAAACAGCAGCCTAGAAAATGGGAAAAGATCATCACCAACCCCACATCTGACAGAGGGATATTCTCCAAAATATATAAAGTACTCAAGAAACTAGACTTCAAAATACCAAATAATCTAATTAAAAATGGGGTATGGATCTAAATAAGAAATTCTCAACAGAAGAATTTGAAATGACCTAAGGACATTTAGGGAACTGTTGAACATCCTTAGTCATCAGGGAGATGCAAATCAGAATGTATCTGAGTCAGAATGGCAAAGATAAAAAACACCGACAACAGCTTATGTTGGAGAAGATGTGGAGTAAGGGAACACTCCTCTGCTGCTGGTGGGAGTGCAAACTTATATAGCCACGCTGGAAATAAGTACAGTGGTTTCTTAGAAAATTGGGGATTAATCTACCTCAAGACCCAGAAATACCACTCCTTGGGCATATACCCAAAGGATGCTCAGTCAAACCAAAAAGAAACTTCCTCAACTATGTTCAGAGCAGCATTATTCATAATAGCCAGAATCTAAAAACAACCTAGATGACCCTCAAGTGAAGAATGGATAAGAAAAATGTGGTATATTACCCAATGGAATATTACTCAACAGTAAAAAACAATGACATCATGAAATTTACAGACAAATGGATAAAGCTAGAAAAAAAAACTTTCTGGGTGACATAACCCAGATCCAGGAAGACAAACACTGTATGTATTCACTCATAAGTGTACTCACCCATAAGTGGATACTAGATGTAAAACAAATGATAACCAGGCCACAATCCACATCACTAGAGAAACTAGGTAGCAAGGAAGACCCTAAAAGGAACACATGAATCACCCTGGGATGGGGAAATAGATGAGATCTACTGGGTAAACTGGGGGCAGAGGGGTGATAAAGGGGTGGGGATAGGGGATGAGAACTTGAGGAAAGATAATGGTCGAGTTGGTGCAGCCAAGAGGTGGGAGAGCAAGGAAAGAAAAGATAGGGGGAGCCATTTTGGGGCTAGGGCAAAAGGTGATGCTAGGAAATTTCTGAGGAATCCACAAGGATGACCTCTAATAGTAGTGGAGAGGGAACCTAAACTTGCCCAACCCTGAAATCAGATTGGTGACTGCCCTGTCATCATAGGACTGATGAAAACCAATACAGATATCCACATCCAAGCACCAGGTGAAGCCACCTGATTCCAGTTGAAGAGAGGGAGAATTAAATATATGAGCAAAGAGGGGTCAAAATCATGATGCAAAACCCTCATAGGCAATTTATGGGAGTTCACAGACTCTAGATCCACTCCTGGAGCTCCTACATGGGACCAAACCAGGTCCTCTGCCTGTAGGTGACAGTTTTATAGCCTGGTATGTTTGTGGGGAACCTAGCAGTGGGAGTAGGATCTATCCCTGGTGCATAAGCTGGCTTTTTGAAGCCCATTCCTTATGGTGGGATTCCTTGCCCAAACTTCATGTGGGGTGTGGGAGGGACTTGGTCCTGCCTCAATTGAATGTGCCAGGCTTTGTTGACTTCCCATGAAAGTCTTACCTTTTCTGTGGAGTGGATGGGAGTGAGATGGAGGGAAGTGAAGAGGAGAGGAAGAGGGGAAGAAGAAGGAACTGTAGTTGGTATGTAAAATGATTAAAATAAAATAGAACAAAAAAGGGTCAAAGAAAGCTGACTAGTGTTTCTTGGCAACTTAGCCTCCCCATGGAATTGTCCCTCATCCTGCAAACTTTGCCCTTGTTACACTCTGTAGATATGCTCTTACTTTAAGTCCTTGTAGTTTACGCTTCATGATAAAATTATACACTCACATGTTGCAAATGCATTCATTCGTAAATGATAAACACACCTTTCTATTTTATTTTTGTTAAATATTTGAGCATTTTATGTTTGCATATAATGGTTTGATGAAGTCCACTCTCATCCTCTCTCTTTCAAATCCTGCCATAAACCTCCGCCATCACTGTCTTATGCACTCTATTTTTAGATGCACTGGATCTTCTTCATACTGACAACATGTGTATGGGTGTCAGGCCATCCATTGAAGCATGAGTAGCCTCTCAAAGGCCATATTTTAATATAAAGCTAGCCATCCCTCCCCAAGCAGGCATCAATTTCTGATAGTTCCTCATCTAAGGGTGAGATATTGTCAATCAACCCCCTCAGTTCTCTGAATGACTGGACACCAACCAACCACCTATAAGATTGCTGCTTCCTGCCGTGTTGGAATCTCAGGCATCTTTCACCTTCTGCAGGGTAACTGTGTAGTCCACTAGTGCAGGGTCACTATGTAACCCACTAGAATCACTGGTGCATCTGCAAACAGTTCTGGCTTCCATAGCTAATAGCCATTGTGCTCATTGAGCATTGGTTTAACAGTAGGAAGAATATAAGTAACAATATCATGTAGTTTCCTATTTATAGAGAAGAGATCTCCAATGAGATTTTCAGTGTTTTGTAGAAAGGGCAACATTCCCTTGCTAGGGTTTATCTTAATCTTAAAGTAACTTGAACTTATCCCAATTCCTAAGAGTGACTCATTGTGCTTTCACAGTGTTCTAAAGAGTTTCAGTTAGGATTAGTGGAACAGCATTGAGATAGCAATGTTTCCTGTTTTTCTGACTTTTTGTAAGTGGTGTTTATTTACAATTCTTCAGACGATAACAGATGAGTTTCTTTGCGTATACTTACTCATGAGTATGGACTGTTTGCATCTTAACATGACTTCTAGCTTGAGAATTTCTACACACACACAGATACACACATACACATGCACACACACAGAGATAGACACGCACATGCACAACACATGCACACACATACACATGCACATACACACATACACAAATAAGTTAAAGGGACAAAAGGCTATCAATTTGAGAGGATTGGACATGGGAAGGGCTCACGGGAGGATACCTGGGTAGAACTATGAAGAAGAAAAGATTTAACTCTGTTTAAACTAAAAATAGAATGAACAAACGGGCTTCTTACAATAAATTGACATGCCAATGTGGTCGACTATATCCATGCAAAACCCAAGAAAGCTTAAATGGAATTCTAGACACAAAACAAGAGAGTTAAGCATAGCTTTTTGATAGTAGAATCTTCTCAGTTGGGCTCTGTTTGCTAAAAGCAAGCAGAGGCATAATTCTTTTAAAAGAAGGCTTCCTGACTCAGCAGTAGGAACAAAAACTGCAC
Source organism: Microtus agrestis (assembly GCA_902806775.1). Classification (NCBI taxonomy): domain Eukaryota; kingdom Metazoa; phylum Chordata; class Mammalia; order Rodentia; family Cricetidae; genus Microtus; species Microtus agrestis. The sequence goes on along the minus strand of CADCXT010006976.1, from coordinate 2,667,393 downwards.
AGCTCCTTTAAGAAGGTTTCCTGGTTCACCAGCCAGACTCTTTTGAGGTCTGGCTATGGAGTATTTAAATGGCACTGTAAGTGAACTCTGGTTCTTTCTCTTTCAGGAGGTCAAGCACTTGAATGACATATGTGGGCCCAAGTGTTTTTGTACCCACTTAGGATCGGGAGAAAAGTAGCTGAGACCATACCCACGGCTCAGCACTCCCCACCTTGGCAGGGAGCAGAATCAGGTCTATGAGGCATGCACAAGCAGAAGAGCATGGTGAATTCCTGCCACCATACACAGAGATATTTCCAGGCCATGCAGTGTGCTGCATAGAGAGATTTAGCTATTACTCAGATAGAAAGGGTTTATGTGCTGTACACTCCTTTTCTCAGAGTTGAGGTGATGTGTTTGGCTTCCCTCCAGCAGTCTCAGGGGAAGTGAATATACTTCTGCTATGTTGGACTGAGCAGAGCAAGCAGGCAGGGCCTTGTCTGCCATAGCAATGCTGATGTTTAGGTTTTTAAGAAGCATTTAGCATTTTAAGAAGCCGCCTTGATAGAAAAGGATGACAGATATGCAATAGGACAGATTCAGACATAAAAGACCTCTAAATGGGTCACAGTGTTGGATAAATGTACATAGCCTTGAGAGAGAGAGAAAAAGGAGTATATCAAGTTATAAAAAGAAGTAAATTGTTAAAAAAAACAGTCTTTAAAGAGACAAAGTACAAATAGTCATAGATTAAAGGGATAAAGAAAAATCAGCCACATAAAGATGAAAAATACACAGGAAGTTTGGATTATGTATATTATTGAATTTTCTTTAAATTTACAATTGAGATTTTGAGAAAGATATTTCATTGTATGGATTGCTAAGTTAAATCAATATAAAGGTATCTTGACTTCAAAATTTGGGTCTAAGGATTTGTTGCTTTGGAAAAGAGGCTCTTTTTTGTTTCCACAGAGAATGAGAACTTGTGGAATTTTTCCAGACTAGTGTGGTTTGATGGACTAATGCCCCTGAAAGGTCACTGTGAACACCCCCCAAAAAAACACTTCACCCAACAAAAAGCCAAAAGCATTTTAGAGAGAACTACACCTAAATTCCCTAAATGGTTGTTTATAAATGCTTGTTTAAATTTAAAGGGGGAAATAATATAGATAGGAATAATTTGCATTGGTATGTTTCTTGGTCTAGTGATGCAGGTTTTGGGTCAATCTTGTTATATGTATGTTTCTGTTCTTGGTTAGGATACTGTGATTGTGCAGTTCATTTGAAAATACAATGTATAATTAAGAAATATATGTTAATAGATAACCATCTATTATAGTCAAGCTTGTAGTCATGTTAATTGGGTTTTTAGATATATAGAGATGTATTACAGTTTGACAGGTATTCTTCAAATCTTTCAGAGACTTGCAGATTAAGGCATTTAAAATGTTTTAATAACTTAGGACTTTTCATGACAATGAGACATATTTGCCCTGGCAGCACCAATTACTTCAAGAGGTAGATGGGTACTAAAGAGGCTCCTTAGGGAGCTTGCTAGACATTTGGAAAAGAAACTGCTCTTGCCTGGACTACTTGATGAACTGGACATGCAGAACCCACAGAAAAAATGACTGCTGAACTCATCCGAAGGTGAAACTGTTCTAAGGGGTTTCTGCTTCATGAAAGAGTCTGCCAGATATTTTGCAGGACATAGAAGAAAGTGATTGACAAACTGCCAATATAGGTGTAAATATCTTTGAAAATTCCTGCTTCATGGAAAGGTCTGCGGGATACTATGGTCCTGGAGGCTGAAGATGGATGCCCCAACAGTACAGAAGAACTTTGGGTGACTGTCCAGGCAGCGAGATGTCTCTGTCAATTCTAGAGTTTTGGAAGTTGCTTACAATGCACTTCCTGTTTATTTAGGTAATATTATATCCTTCTGGAGTCTTTGTTGGAGTTGAAGAATAACTAGATAGGTATAGTTTTCCTTAGTTATGATAAAAGATAAAGTAGATATAAATATTTAATTACAATTATTTTTGCTTGATACCTGTTTTGTTATATGTAATTTTACTATGTTAAAAAGTGAAAACCTTCCTTTTTATTTAGACAGAAAAGGGAGATGATGTGGAAGTCCTTCTGTATATGTGTTTCTTTTATTCGTTAATAAAGAAACTGTCTTGGCCTGTTGTTAGGACAGTGTAAAACTAGGTGGAGAAAACTATACTGAATGCTGGGAGAAAGAAGGCAGAGTCAGGAGGTGCCATGTACCCACCACCAAGAACAAATGAACCAGAACCTTGCCGGTAAACCACAGTCACATGGCAATACACATATTAATAGAAATGGGTTAAATTAAGATATAAGAGACAATAAGAAGATAGAGCTAATGAACCAAACAGTGATTTAATTAATACAGTTTCTGAGTGGTTATTTTGGGAACCTGAGCAGCCAGGAATGAATAAGTGCACACCTAAAAAACAAATCTTCCCTATGAACTATAGCTGAATATAAATATCCTGACGCCAGTTTAGTCCTAAGGAACTAAGTTTGTATACTCATCACTCAGTATTTTTGTTCTCCCCATTCACTCTTCTAGTTGGGTAGGTACTACTGAACAATGTTCATAATATAATATAATATAATATAATATAAAAATCTTAGCTTAAAGCCTCAATGAATTTAAAAGAAGTCAAGCTCAGTGCTCTGGAGTTTTTTTTTCTTTTTTTTGCCTCTCACATTCAAAGGGTAATACCGAGAAAAATTTAAATGCACTAACCTAACATTGGTAACAAATTTTAGTGGAGTAGTCAAGAAAAGAACAACAGGCATAAGTTTGTAGATTCAAATGAACTATGAAAGCTTAAGCATGGAAATCAATGATGCAACCTAGAAACTGTCAGTGGAAGCCTTCTGTGCATGAATCAATGATTCTGAATTCCATTTTCATGCAAGAGTTAGGCTTAGGCTGTATCATGGAGGTGACTCTCTGGACCACTGAAAACAAAATGAAACTGAACTATAGGGATTGTTCATATTATTTTTGGTTTTTAATCTTCCCTTCCCTTTGATTTAAAAACAACAGGTCTGCACTAAAATGCTGCCCCAACAAACTGAGATATAAAAGAAAGAAAGTTAGTTAGTTCTTAGAGTCACTATCTGAGAAGAAACACACTGCCATGGAAGTGTAGCTCAGTGGTAAAGCATGTGCAGGATTTCAGAAGAAGCATGTGTGGTTCACATGTGTAATACCAAAAGCTAATCAGTGTGGCAAAAAAATTTAGCTCATGAATTTTAAGTGCCAATTTTTGTTGATAAACATGTCCATTATTAAGTTATTAGTTACATTCCTTGATGCTAGAGCCAAATACACACCAGGAAAAACTTAAAACACAAAGATCTTATTTTATGTCATAATTGTAAAGGATACATTCCACCATTGTGTGTAAGGAGCCTGAGGCCACTGGCCACATCACTTATAGTCAGGAAAAAAAGAGAGGTGTATATTTTTCCTAATTAGGGTTTCTGTTGCCATGATAAAACATCATGAACAAAAACCAGTTGGAAAGAAAAGGGTGTATTTGGCTTACACTTACACACAGATCTGTCACTGAAGGATGTAAGGGCAAGAACTCAAACAGGGCAGGGACCAGTAGGCAGGAGCTGATGCAGCGGCCGTGGAAAGGTACTGCTTAGACTTGCTCATGATGACTTGCTCAGTCCTGGAGCACCTGCCCAGGGATGGCACCGCCCACAATAGGCTGGATCCTCTCTCATCAATCACTAATTAAGAAAATACACTATAGCCAGATCTTATGGAGCCATTTTCTCAATTAAGGTCTCCTCCTCTCAGATGACTCTATCTTGTATCAAATTGACATAAACCTAGCTAGCAAAATGCTCTTGCCTATCTCAAGTTCTTCTTTATATTTCTTCCCAGCCCAGAGACTAGTGATACCCACATTCAGGTTATGGCTTCACTCCTCAGTGAAACCTTTCTGTAAATACTCTCATAGATATATACAGAGGTTTGTCTCCATAGAGACAGTAAATCTTATCAAATTGACAGGAAAAAAAATGATCATCCACCTTCTGTCTCTTCCCAAACACATCATTTTAAATCATAGCATCTAACTCTTTGCTCCTAAAGTCTCACTTTCATCTGCTACTGCAATATGAGTGTACTCCGTCTTTAAGCACCTTCTTGTCTTTAACAGTTCCATACTGGTTAAAAGTCCAAAACATCTCCTGAAAATCATGGCAGTCTCTTATAGAGCAGCATCAATCAAATCAGGAAGCAATTTATATGCTTCTACTATATACCATGGCACAGAATAACCATTCCTATATACTTAAAACTGTAAGTAGTGTAAGTTTGCTCTCTGCAAACTCACATGACTTTTGACAGTAAATAAAGTTAAGGTTAGTAGAAAGGTCTTGTGTCTTTCAACTCACCCCTCTCCAGCTGCAAAACTGCAAGCATTCAGATACTGTAATTTACCTTTAAGAAGCATTAGTGAAATGGGCTTTTACAAACATACCAACTGTCCTTCTCCGAGGATCATGATTAGAAGCATTCAACATGCAAAGCATGAATAGGAAAGGGCTTGGCTAGAAGCACAGACAGTACACAAAAGCAGAACAATCAAATGGAGGAATTCATCATAGGAAATTCCTACCAGATATGTACTGAAAAAATAATTTATGAACAAGGGTCTAGTTTGTTACGTGATACAAAAGCATAGACTATTTGGCATAATCATCAACAACCCATGTGACTCTCCTATGAAACTATAGTCTGAAACTAGTTTTTGACATGGAGTGTTAAAAAGAGAAAAGGGCTCTATATATTAGGCAAAATAATAGTGGAAATAACAATGATTACAATATACCTAATATTGTCTTAAATATTTAGATATGCTGATTGAATTGAACTCATTAGCATTACCTGCCTTATATAGTAAGAATAAAGAGTAAAGGAGTTAATTTGAAAGTGAAAGGTTTGAAATTTGATAATATACTGTCAGTCCTAGAATGTGGGATCTCAGCCTGTTAGCCCTGTTGACCATAGGTTCCATCTCCCATCAAAATCCTATACTGATTCTGGTCCTCTCTGTATTACTGGATTACTGTGGCTGACCATGGATGTAGTGTTAGGGGTCACTGTTGCTATATGAACTAATATTTCAAGCCTATGACAATGCATATGATCACAAGAGTCAGTGAGAGGTTGAATTACTGAGAAGCTCTGAACAGAGAGGATGTCCCTGCAGAAGAATCTTTAGCACAGAGATTTGGTGCCTCATTAGTAGTCTCTTTCTTGTCTGTATGAGAGAAAATTTCTAATTTATCATTTTACGGTCTCATTAATGAGAAAATACCTTTATTAACAACTGGGGTTGAAAACTGATTTTAGCTCGTGGTTTCACTCCATGGTCTTTGGGGCAGAATGCAAAGCAACAGGAACACGTGGCAGCAGTGGCCAATGGTGGACCAGAAGCAAAGAGATGAAGGGACCTTTGACCACATATAATCTTCAAGGAAGTAACTCAGTGTGCAACGTTTTCAGCTAGACCCCAAGTCCTAAGCATTCCACCACCACAGAAATAGTACCAGTTTTCAACACCTGTGCCTAGTGAGCATATTCCAAACTTAACCATAACTTTTCATCAAATACATGACAATACTTATTTTCCTCCAAAGACACAGAAAGTCAATTATTGACTTAACTATTATACGTTATTTGGAGAGAAAATGTTCCATAAACATTTACCAATCAAAAAAAAATATGTTCAGCTTACACTGGGGAAAGAAATCTTTCCTTGACGCACATTCTTAGAATTGAACGTTCTTAACCAACACACGCTGATGTCTTAGGATTTCTATTCCTGTAATGAAATATCTTGACTAAATTAAATTTGGGGAAAATATTGCTTATTTCATCTCATATTTACAGGTCAAACTCCACCACCAATGAAAATCAGGGCAGCAGCTCACAGCAGGGTCTGGGGTCAGGAGCTGAAGCTGATGCCATAGGGAAATGCTGATTATTGGTCTTGCTCCTTATGGCTTGCTCAGAGCTATCACTCCCCACAATGGGTTGGACCCCCCACATATCAATGATTAATCAAGAAAATGCTCCACAGGCTTGCCCTCTGGCCAATGTAGTGAGATATTTTTTAATTGATTATTCCCTTCCAAAATGAGCCTACCTTGAATAAAGCTGACAAGAACCTACCCAGTACATAGTGGAACTGATATTGTTATTCCCTAGAGAAAACATTAGTTGCCAATACTACTCAGGGTAAGCTACATAATAAATGAACACAGCTAAGTGGCTGGTCATTATTTAAAAGTTACTAAGAAAAATGATACCTTCTTAAAGTCTTGCATTCACTAGAATGTGAATATTTGCAATATATATCTTCTATTCCATCAGGACAGTAATCATCGAAAAGAATCACCTATTAAAACAGCAGAGATGTGATTAACCACAACTCGGAATCAGTTCACAAATATTCACAATTATGTAAACAGCTTTAGTAAAAGAGGTTTTTAAATCTCTTTAGGTCATTTTACTGACTCAAATATTTTCCATCCTCATATAATGCAATCACAAATTCAATACCTTTCGTGAGATCTCATTAAATAAATTGCTCTCTTGTATAATTATACTTGCCTAATTGCTATTACCTCTAGAAAATATTTTCTGTCCTAAGTACATCAGATAAAGATTAAGTAATTCCATCTTAGGCCTTGAATTAATTTCAAAAGGAGGAAATTAAAAATAAGATTGTCTGCTTACTGAAATTAAAATTAAATAATTATTAAATTGCTTCATTGTAAATCAATAAAAATTATTCTTCTCTTTCAGCAGCAAAGAAGTTGCAGGAACAAATGTTGTAACTGCTCTGCTTTTATGAGTTGGAGTGCGACTGTTTTCAAAGGTTATAGAGGCCGCAAATCTCAACATGTGGGGAATACATGAGACTTTACCTTTACTGAACTTTAAAAAACAGATTTTTTCCCTCAATTAAACAAAATTTTGGCAAACTAAGGCATGCCTTATTTTGACACATATGACATAGTTGATGTTTGAGTTTTTTTCATCCCTAAAACATCCATTCCCTAGGATTCAAACTAATTAGCTTACAACTGTGCCTTTGATTAGTGTTCTTTACTGTCTTCCTTCCCATGTGGTTACTGTTATTTTCCGTTGTGTTATTTTCCTTACATTGTTTTTCTCTTTCATAATTAGCTCACATAACCTTAGAACGATCATAATATAATCAGCAATGTATAAACGTTGATTGATTTGAGATTCTAAGTATTTCTCTAGCAGCCTTACTGAAATTTGTTTGTCTTCTCCATTTAACCAATACAAAAAGTGAAGCAAAACAGACCTGAGAATCCTCCTAGTTTGATATGTTGAAAAGGTAAATATAAATTCAGTCTAGCTTCACAAGTTCTCTTCAGTCACCCACCTATTGACTGCCCTTTCGGAGACTCTTCTGTGGATTACAATAGCTTGTCCACTTATCTCCCATGTCATGAAATCACTCACTACTTTGATTGTTTTCAACGTTGTCTTGAATTTGTCTGATACCTATGTGATCTCCTTTTTATGGCTTCTCAGATTTAGATTTTCCAGGACCATTTTCTACTTGCCAAAGACCTTTGATGTGCACCAAGGCTTCTTAAAATTTGCCACTTGAAATCCGTTCTACCTGGAAAACTTTTATGCAATACTTGACATGTAGTTATATAAAAGAGTCTATAAATCAAACTTTTACTGATAATGTCAGGTCCACTGAAATTTCCATTTCCCCCACATTCTAACAGTTATGGAACTGGTGAAGCTGGTTGCCCTTGACCTGAGTGGCCATCCCCTTATTCCTGGCAGTAGGGACAAATGGCTGTCTGGGTGCTATGGGCATACCAAACCTTATGTTGGACTCTAGGCTCCCTCAGTATCACAAGTACCTGTTGCCCATTTAAGAGTGCTGTCCTGGTATCCAGGCTCTTCTCACCACTTCCCCTGCTCTAAACCCTCTCCTACTCCCATCTCCTCCTCCTTCTTATAAACCCACTATTATGGCTATGACCCTTCTCTTTTTTTTTTAAATATTTATTTATTTATTATGTATACAATATTCTGTCTGTGTGTACGTCTGCAGGCCAGAAGAGGGCACCAGACCTCATTACAGATGGTTGTGAGCCACCATGTGGTTGCTGGGAATTGAACTCAGGACCTTTGGAAGAGCAGGCAATGCTCTTAACCACTGAGCCATCTCTCCAGCCCGACCCTTCTCTTTCACTCTCCATTTTGCTCATACTCTTTGTCCTTCTCTCCCTCTTCCTCTCCTTTCATGGGCAGGTCCACTCTGCTGACCATGTTCAGCCTACTTTTTCCCTCTGCTCTGAACTCCTCTAGATACCTCTGACTGTTCTTCCCCTCATATCTGCAATAAAAACCTTCCCCTTAATAATTCTATAGGCAGTCTTTTATCAGTTTGTGTAATAATAAATCATAAAAATTTCAAAATCATTAATATAAAATGTAAGAGGATGCCGCTTGTTTGTCCCAGCCTCCCAGAACTAGAATAACCACACAAAAACTATATTAATTAAAACACTGCTTGTCCCATTAGCTTTAGCTTCTTATTGGCTAACTCTTATATTAATTTAATCCACTTCTATTAATCTGTATATTGCCACTTGGCCGTGGCTTACTGGCAAAGATTCAGCATGTCTGACTCTGGCGGCTCGGTGGAGTCTCTCTGACTCCGTCTTTCTTCTCCCAGCATTCAGTCCAGTTTCCCCTGCCTACCTAAGTTCTGCCCTATCAATAGGCCAAGGTAGTTTCTTTATTTATTAATGGTAATCACAGCACATAGAGAGGACTCCCACATCAATAAACATGTTATTTTGATGTGGGAGTGTCATATATCAATCTGTTGATTTCATTGGTTAAATAAACTGCCTTGGCCCTGATAGGTAGGAACATAGGTGGGTGGAGTAGACAGAACAAAATGCTGGCGGGAAGAAAAAATGAGGTCAGAAAGCATGCAGCTCCGCTCAGAGCCAGATGCCTCAGAGAGAGATGCCATGCTCCTGTCTAGCGGGCAGACAGGATAGCTCTGCTCTCTGAGGCACACGCGATGAAGCTCCGACCCAAGATGGATGTAGGCTAGAATCTTCCCGGTAAGCGCACCTTGGGGTGCTTACTCACATGATTAGAAATGGGTTAAGAGGTTGAAGCTAATGGGCCAAGCAGTGCTTAAATGAATACAGTTTGTGTGTTGTTATTTCAGGCATAAGCTAGCCAAGCACCTGGGGTGTTGGGGACGCAGCCCCACCGCTCCTTATTTCAACATTATTTATTTAAAATGAAGACAGACTTGCATATGAAATATACTTAAGTATGCTTAGTTGTTTATAACATAAGGAAGTCAATCATGATTGAATGTTTAATACTCTAGTGTACATAGGATTATGTTTTTCAGAGTAGATAAATATTTTTGTTTTATAATCATCAGTACTACAAATGTAATTTCATGTAAATCCATAGCATAAGACGGCAGAAGTATACTAGCACCATGTCAAAAGACATTCAAAATTCTGTCCTAATCCCAAAATTCATTTAAAGATTTTTGTTTTTTGAAACTCATCAGCCCCTCAACCAGTGATGGAACAGCCTGCCTCTATCTTGGGTTTGAAAACCTAAGGAAAGACAAATTAGTAAAGACAAACTAGATTTATTTCTGTTAATGACTAAATCTGATTCTCAAGAATGTTCCTCCTATAACCTTCACTACAAATGGTTCTCTACTGCCTATTCTAGGAAATATCAACTATACCTTTGTCTCAAAAGATTATTGTGACCACCTTGTTATGACCACCTTGGAAGTACGCCTTTGTTTCATGAGGTTCTTATTATCAACTTGTTCTGTTTATGTTCTGCTTCTGTACCCCTGGCTATTAGCCCACTAAATCCCTCGTTTGGAAACTCTTACTCCTGAACTGTAAAATCCCTAATTTTATCCATATTCAAAGCTGATCTTTTGAACCCTGCCTTTAGGGAAAGGTAGTCTGTATGCATTTAAAAAGCTTGCTTTAATTAAACTGACTGTGATTTGGATCTGTGGTCTTCCTCCTCATATCCGTAGAAATAACACCAACAAATTGTTTTTAAATCAGGCATTCTAACAAATAAAATTCCAGACATACACTAAAAATTCCAAAAATGCACAAATTTTATACTGATGTGCTGAGCAATGATGGTAGGGAAAATACTGCCTGTTTTTCCATGTTGAGTAATTGTGTTTCTGTTTGAACAGGAAGCTCTGTGCTTACACGCACAGCATTGTACTCTGTAACATGTCGTTGGTTTGCATCTGAGCAGAGTGCTTTCAGTTGTTGGTGTTGAGTAGGGTGACAGACAGACAGCAGCACAGACAGTGCAAACTGTGCATGTTCCGTGCTGAGACCAAAGCTATAGGAGCGACCTGACACAGCATTGGTGAGTAGAGCTCATGATCTCTACACTCAAGTACTTGATGTATGGTTGGCTCATGGGGAATCTTTCTCTAGTGGTGGCCATTGTATAAGACATCTTGAAGACCTCTGTCACATTGAGGCAAAATCTAAATTGAAGAAATGGCATACAAGATTACTTCTTTGAAGTGGTGTCTTTGCTTACATAGCTCACTTCAGTAAACTTCCAAACCACAGAAAGGAAGCTCATGTACATTTTATTTCTAAACTACTTTTCCATAGGCTTGTATATAGCCGAAAATTTGTCAATTATGGTGGCTTTTTAAAGACTAGAAATTGTTTCCTCAAAAATGACTGTTGATATGAAGCTTCACTATTTCAGGTATATATGATTGGGATTATGTAATACATTTCTTATTTGTGATGTCATTAGCAGGCATTATGAAACAGTTGTTATGAAAAACAAAACTTGCTAAGTGATTTTTAATAGGTATTTATAAATTATAATTTCTTTCATTCAAACTAAGGTAAAAAGTTCCATGCATTTCCCTAGTGTTTATTCAGATTAAGAAGCTGAATAAGGCCAATGGCAGAGAGTTCTTAGTAGGGCTGCACTCCAAGGTGTCCTATTTTTAATCCAGAATTTCACATTTTTACCATATGAGTCCAATGTTTGAGTAACAGGAACCTGATACTTATTGTTTAGTAATACAAATATTTTCTACTCTGTAAGCTGTTTATTACATTTTATTATAAAAATTTTGAGTGATGTTTGCCTCTGATTGCAAGCTAAAACTTTGCAGCCATGAAATAAAGATACAAAGGTAAGGGTTTTGAGGTTCTGCCCTCACTTTGGAGCAAGTTCATGTGTCATGTGGTCTTGAGCAACAGGCCTTTCCTCTCTGAGTCTCTGCTTCACTGTCTACACCAGTGGTGAGAAGCCTGTTTCTCCTGCTTATCCATTGCTTTCAGGACCAAATGAGAATAAAATCCCTAGCAAAATGCTAGACTATAGTAAAGACTTGAGTTAAGACAGTTGACTGAACTGAAGTCAAAGTTTATAGCTACAACAGTATCTGGCACACTAGCTCTTTTATATGTACTTAGGCTGAAAAATCGTCATCCCAGGACTATACAATTCTGATTCTATTTGCATAGTGTTAATAAATTATAATTTAAGTGGCCGTTAATTTGAGTGGAAGTACAATGCTAACATAAGTAAGTCAAAAATGGCAAAAAAAAAAAAACTATTTCCATTGGGGAGTGTGGGAATCTTGTAGGGAATATAAATAAAATTTCTACTGGCTTATTTTACTTATTTGTGCATCATTGAAAACCTTCCTCTGTTACTAGTAAGTCATATTTATCTGCATATCTATGTGTCTATAAAATAATGTAAAATATTTTTGAAGCTTATAAGCATAGCAGATGGTTGCAATGTTAAATAGGGGTAGGAATTTTCTTTAATACATAACCTTCTGGTGTAGTGTACTTACTCCACAACACCCCCAATTGCAAACAAAATAAAAATACAGAAAACCAGCAGTGGGGAATGCATAAGACTTCTCCATTTTTGCTTTTTGGCCATCCTTGGTATCATTAACTATGAATTTGGCACAGCATAAGATCTTCTGGATAAACATAGTATGAACTGAATAATAGTCTTTATAAGGTTGGTCTACAGGCATGTTTGTAATAGATGGTCTTAACAGGTGATTGGTAGCATGACAACCTGCTCGCCATATTGTCCCGTCCTGAGTAGGTGAGTAGGTCATCCTAGGCTGCATAAGAAAGATGGTTAAGCATAAGCCAGTAAGAGACCGACTGGGAGAGCACTGTTTATCTGTGGTTCCTGTCTCTAGTTTCCTGCCTTTAGTTTCTGGCCTGATGTCCCTGAGCATGGAAGTTTAAGTGCAATAAACCTTTCCCCACTTTAAGTGATTTTTGCAAGTTCTTTACCACGGCAACAGACAGAAAGCAAGAATAGCAGTGTATTCCTATTAAGCTGTTTAATATAATTTATGACTATTCTTATGTTTTCAGTTTTAAAGAAAATAATATATTTGCATCTTTTCTCCCTTCCTTTTCCTTCTACTAAATTCTCCCATATATCACTTATATAAAGCCTTTTCTTTAATTGTTGTACACACACACACACACACACAGAACAGAGGCATATACGTCTATGTTCCTAAATACATATAAGCATATACATATATGTTCCTAACACATACAACTTTCACTGTCTGTATAATGTTACTTATATGTACATATTTTCAGGGATGGATATTTGGTATTAGATGACAGATTGTTATACCCAGTGTGTTCTTCACTGGGAAGTCCTATGTATCCTGTTCTTGGCATTCATTGGTTACCTGTCATTCTTTGTGTAGGGCTGAGGCCTCATGAGCTTTCTCCTGTCCACATTTACATGTCTATTAGTATAGCATCCATTTTGGAGACCCCACCACAGACCTAGAATCTCAATTACAGCATCCATTTTGGAGACCACACCACAGACCTAGAATCTCAATTACAGCATCCATTTGGGAGAGGCCACCACAGACCTAGAATCTCAATTACAGCATCCATTTGGGAGAGGCCACCACAGACCTAGAATCTCAATTTGGAGACTTATCATCTACCATCTATAATTTAAGTGCCAATGGCATTGCTTTTGCATAGGCTAGATTGTGAGCCTCTGAATGAAGGCTTTGAAATACAGTGCTCTACGTTTTAAACATTGGTCTCCCATTTTTACATAACATGTGAAAACTGATTATATTAGCTCTTGCTTTCAAAGACCTGCTATATTAATAATTATGAAAGAGACAGCATCATAACACTTAATATACATATATACACCTGTAGCTATTAAGATATATATAAAACTCAGACACTTCTCAAGAACTGTTATCTTGCTCTCTTCACTAACAACAGCAAAGGTAATTGTTCTTGATCCTGGAGGAACTAGTGGGTATTAAGGGGAGAAGGACCCTTTAAAAACCTTCCTTCTTCTGTCTGTCACCACATCCATCTGCTGCGCCTTAGTGTGTGAGTGCTGCCAATAAAGAATAGGCAGTATTCTGATTATGGCAGATCAGAAATCTTCACAGTTGTTGGGCCCTATTCCATAATTACCTCCCACCATAAGCCACTGAATGATCCTGCAGTAGCAATTTCACGATTGCTGCCTGGCCCGTTCAACTCCCCAGATTGCACAGGCCAGTGAAGGATATCATGATCCGGATCATATTGGAGCCTTTTAAACTCAGAGGAAGACTTCATTGTGAAAGTCTGATTCTCTGAATGATGTGACTGGAGAAGTTAGGCTATAGGCAATGCTATCATAAATCATTTGACTCATGAGAAATCATTAATGATTTCATTTCAGGACGCTAGGCAGCAAACTAATTCCTCTTAGATTGAAAACATGAATGAACTTGAATGCATGGAGTCCCACTCATCTCATAAAAGATGTTCAGAAATGGGTAGTGTCTATTATTTATAGAATCCATTTCATATTTATACCTAAAGCATAGAGATTATAATACATCAGAAGGAAATGTTGCAGCCAGACATGATGGCACATGCCTGTAATCATAGCACCTGGGAGAGAAAGACAAGAGGATCTGGAATGAAAGGCCAATCTGCATTGCCAATGGGGTTCCTCTGAGAAAAATAAAATAAAATAAGCAAGTAAATAACTTCGTCCAGAGGACTGATAGAAAGCTATTCCTGAAGATGTGTTAATTACAACGTAACACTAAAACACTGAAAAATATTTGAAAATCAGAGAATGATTAAGTATATGATTGAATGGCTATTTAACTCTTTAAAAGGAAATTTACTCCTCTGTTGATCCACAAAATTGACACTGTCTTCTTAGTGAGCTTAGGTTACAGAAAACAACCTCAGCCCCATAGCCATGCTCCTTCCCTGCTTCACTGTGATAAAATGCCCACCTGCCACACATCATCTTCACCCTAAGTTATCAGGTGTCAGTTGGTGGGTGACCTCTCTGAAAGGTACCCATCCGTGCATTACTTAGGGAATGATAGGTATCAGTTGTCTGGATGCTGAATCCTTTGCACCAATCCTGGGTGACCCTGGCAGGTTATCTCTTTCTAGAGCCCTAACAGGATAGGTTGGGGTCTTTGGAACATCTGTTTGGCAGGTTTTGGCTCTACTAAGTTTTCTGTAGACACTGATCACACAGCGTTTCCTCAACAACCTTCCTGACCATAAACCTCTCAAACTGTGCAACTTGCAGACCTGGCTGCTGCCTTAGTGTGTGCACACTGCATTGACTTATGTAACTTTTCTGCCCATGATTTGGGGAACTAGCCACTGGAGCCGGGCATCATGAACTCTAAATCTCTCTCTCTCTCTGTCTCTCTCTCTCTCTTTCTCTCTCTCTATCTATCTTTCCCCTCTCTTTTTCTCTCTCCCCCACCCTTTCTGTCTCTCTGTCTCTCTCTGTATATAATACTTTCAATTTTTACTTAATTTCAATAAATCAAGGTGAAATTTGACTAATACAGAACCAGACATTTAAAAGGATACTTACATAGAAACAGAAATTGATTTCCATTGGTTGGATAGGCACACCTCAAGTTCAGGATCTAAAATAAGTGCAGTTGCTCATTTTATTGAACTCTAATGACCTCCCTGCCCTGTCATTCACCTCCTCAATCCACCATATGTAGTACTCAAACATAACCATTTCTTAATACAAATCTGTCAGGTCAAAAACTTCTGGTAGTCTCCAGCTGTCCCATGAAGAAAATGAAAAACCTAACTATACATCCCTCCAACTTTGCCACCCAAAGAACAAACTTCCCACTTGCTTGGAATAGACACTGAAAACCCATTAGGTCCAAATAAATACCACTTTGAGATCCTCATATACAAGTTGGTCTAGTTTTCATTAACAATATCATTTTCCTGATTTCTGCTTTCATAAATTTTTGGTGCCCTAAAATGGCTTTTCTCTATCCTGAAGTACACCAGTGTAACTTAACTGTCTAATGCATTTGTTGACAATGAGAAGTTTTATTAAAGCAACAGCCTATGTAGAGATGCTCCTCATTCCGGCTGTAGTATTTACATACAAGACAACAAGCCCTTTTGCTTTTGTATGTCCTACCCCACCTTCTCAGAAAACAAAAACAAAAAATACCTCTCATCAGAAAACTGTATAATAAATAAAGAAAATGAGAAGACAAAGGACATAAATGTCTATTTGACACATTTCTTTTACCCAGGAAGCACTACTGAATACTACAGAATTATTTCATTGTCAACAGTTACTATTTATCTTTTAAAAAAATATTTGAACTCTAGACCAGCAGTTGTGAAGTCTGTATGGAACCAAATTAGACCCTCTGCATGTGGGAGACAGTTGTGCAACTTGGTCTATTTGAGGGGCTCCTGGCAGTGAGAACAGGATCAATCCCTATTTCATGAATCAGCTTTTTGGAATCTGTTTCCTATGGTGGGATACCTTGCTCAGCCTTGATGCAGGGGGAAGTGGCTTGATCCTGCATCAAATTAATGTGCCAGGCTTTATTGACTCCCCATGGGAGGCCTTACACTTTGGGAGGAGTAGTTGGAAGGTGGGCTGTGTGGGGGTTGGGGGACGGGAGGAGTGGGATGATCCACTGTGATTGGGCTATAAAATGAATCACACACACACACACACCTAAATGACTTTTATCAAATATATGTATTTGAATTGTTCGTGTGTTGAGTAAACCATATGGGAAGTATAACCTTTTAACAATAGATTCTCTTTGACATGCTGAAGACACCAAGATTTAAGAGTGCAGTCCACCAGTGCCCATTGTCAGTATCTTACCCATGAGTTAAGGTAGAGCTCTCAGGTGCCATGGCAGATGTTCAAACATATCAATCAAGACTTTATTTTTTGTATTTGGAATTTCCTCTGGCATACCAATGATCCAGATGCCAGGGAACAGATGAGGGTGCAGTCAATTGCCAGAGTATGTTTCATCTTCAAAACGTGAGGGCCTTCTATTTAATAAGCTATATTTTTATTTTCCATTTCCTACAAGAAGAATGAAAGTTAAACTTTCTAGGTTGTATTTCTGGAGAACTGCAGATACTGACAAATTATGAGCATTTGGGGGTTTTCTTGAGAATAATTATCCTCAGTGGAATTTTCATAATTGTTAGTATTAGCAGTGTTCTTGCTTAGGGAACAAACGTTCTGTTCCCCTTACACTATTTCTTCAAGATGACAGAACTGGAACAGAGTGAGACTGTGTTGAAATTTTTCAGAGACAGTTGATCAATAGATATTTATAACAAACACAAGAAGTTTTTCTTCAAAAAGGGACAATTTTTGCTTGAAGATTACCAAATAACAATAACATATTAAGTGATATTATTGTGCATCTTCTACAATTATCACTGATGGATATATATCTAGGTCAAACCTCTGTTCTGAGATAGAGGTAAACTTTATAACCATCATATTTATTTCAGGCAGCATGTGCTCAACTTATATGAAATTCTGTCTTTTCCAAAGCTGAAATATTAAAGGAAGGACTGATCACACCATGCTTTCAGAATTTGAGTGATTTACATAGTCAATGCTATTGACTATAATTTAATCAGTAATGTTACTTTGATGTATCTTTATGTATAGGAACATTCTGTGAAGTGTACTCATTGACTTTACTAATAATAAATGGACTGATACTTAAGGAAAAGAATAATTGGTTTGTTTTATAAATCAATACAGCCTGTGAATAAGTCACAAATTTCCTTGAGCTAGCAAGAAAGTATGTTGAATATGAAGCAAATCATTGTTGGCATTCATTTACAACTCTAACACATGAGAGGAAATAGCCACATAAACCTTATGAAAATGCATAATACAAGGAAATTAAATAAGTGTTTATACATATTCAGAGTGCTGCTCAAGCACCTGGTGTCCATTATTTTGATTTACAGTGGTGTTCAGAAAGAAATTAAACTGGGGCCACAGTAAGGTGAGATTTTAAGAAATATTTACTGTGAGATATTTACTGTGACTCTAGATTCCTGCATCTTGTAAAGGCCTCCTAGACAGGCAATGTCCCATATGTGTGATACGATACTCCACATAGGTGGTCATAATGTTATCTCTGTTCTCATCATGCTAACCTCTAACATCAACAGCTAAACAGCAGCCTCCTACATCATCATTTTATCCACGCTCTCCATTATTTTAACCTGTGTATTCAGAAATATCATAAGATTTAACTAAAGTCACAATTATAAGCAAGTTTACATTGGGCTTAGTTTGGCCTATATAAGTAAAGTGTTCCAAAAAAAGATTAATATCTCATGGTGAGTTCTGTTTATACTGTGTTTTTTTTTCCACTTAAGGTCATTTGTAAGATGGCAATACAGTTTACAAACTTGCCTAGTATGACCAAGTTCCATCTCAGTTAATTGGTCTCTTATTCAAAAGATGTAAAAGCTAGTCATAAAGTAGCATCCAATACCTTGTGGCAGACTCCGTAAGGAGGGAAGACAAAAATTGGGGTTTGGATCACCCAAATCAAGAATCCCAGCACAGCTTCTCAAATAATATAGAATTGTGTAAAATTGTGACCATGACTTTATGTGCTATTTCTCTTTTGTAATTCCTCAGCTTGGCATGCCTCTGGAAGATTTTGTTAAAGAAATTAAATTCATTACCAAAATTAAAAATCGTTCAAAGCGAACTGTAAACTGAGATAGCTTTACAATTGAAATATTTTTCATTGAGTTGTTCTCACCTATGCAACAACACTGTCACTGAAGAACAATAGATTGATTGAGCCAAACTGTGTGGGTAACATGTAGCATGTGAGCATGAGTGCTACTATATGGGAGGAAAGATGCTATCGTGCTATCTCTTGGTACATATTGACCTCCCATGGCCCATTTAACAAGCATCAACCATCAGTTGAGCAGAGTCCTAAGGCAACTTTGAAAGCCTGATGGTCTTAGTGTCTGTGACTCTGTCATCCTGAGCCCATGAATAACTACATGAGGCAGATTCATAACCATTCTTGCCTACCTGGAATCAGTTTACTGTTTTACGTAAGCTATAACTACATTTTAAACATGTGATTCACCCAAATCTAGATGCTTATGTTCCTGTGTTAGCTTTAGTTACCACTGTTGATACAAAAAAAAGGTTAACATAATAAAGAGAAATGCAAAGGGTTAATGAAATGAATATGAGAGCAATACTAATTGCTAATAGCTGACTCCAAGGGCTGACAAAGTGTAAGCAATGCATGTAGGAGCATAAAGAAGGAAAATGACAGGAAATGAGGTGAAACATAAGATACACTGCAGAACTAAAACCTGAACAAATGAGGTAAAAAAATAGAAAAACACTATTTTAGGTATGTTATTGCAAATATTTTAATCACATTCAGATGAGTACATGATGATTTTATGTTTGAGTATCTATAAGATAACCATAAGTGACCAAGTTGTTATTTGGGAATCTGGGGAATAAAAATCTACAAGAAGGCGGCTCTCAGTAAAAAGTGTACACCTTGAATAACTTAGGATTTATCTTTTGAAAACAAGAAACTAGGGAAGGCTGACAAGTGTAGAGGAAAAGTGAACTTGGGATGGACTTGAGAAAGATGCACTTGTGTTGGCCAGCAATTTCCTTCTCTAAACTGAAGCATTCCACCTAAAGCAGAAGCTCCTTAAGACTCAGACAGTTATAAAGGTAATCACAATAAGATGTAGGACACAAACAACTCACAAGTTTTAGAAAATCCCTGAAATTTACTAGATTTTCAAAGTCCCTCCATTCACAAGGTTTCATACTCAGGATATGCTGGGAGGGGACAATACTCTGACTTCTGAGCTGCCTGATAATTGTGCAGAGAGCTACAGGCATCTAGTTTTCATGAATCATTACCTGTGATGAATTTGGCTTTTTGGTGATGCAAGCTGGCTTTGAGTTACCCATACTCCTATAAATAATGATAATAAATCTATTGATTTTCCAAGTTATACTTTGCTAATATCATTATTTAGATCCATTGTTAAGTTCTGTATCTCAGGGGAGTAGACAGGTGTTCATGCATCTACAGGAAAAGTTGCACACAATACAGTTGTTGACCAAATATGTACCCAAAGAACAAAGGGCTACTTAGAAAACAATGGTGGCATTGTCTTGTAAAAGGTGCTGAGACATACAACTGATGCGGAAGTACGTGTGGGTGGGACATTCATAGGAAAAACTCCAATATGGCTACCTGCCTCCCCTGAAATGGATAGTATGCCCCCCCTTTTGTAGTGGCGATTGCAAGCTTCATAAGGTACATGATTGGACACGCAGCCTAAGTCAAATTGTTTGCAAAAGAAGCATCATTAGATGCTTTATTTCATATGATGCAGCATACCTCCTTGATAAAGCAGACCCACTTTGTGAGCACAAGGATGGTCCCCAGTTGATGGATTAGAGAATAAATTGCACTCTGTGAAGGTAGCATGTATAGCATGGACTCTTGAGCAGGGTATGGGATTGATTGCATGGCCTTTGTTATCAACTGTAAGACATGCTAACAAGGTTTATATCTAGTATACACATTTGCCTTTGATTTGGTAAGAACACTGTAATAGGGGATGAGATAGAAATGTTGGCTCATCATTGGTTAAAGGTGCCAGCTTCAAAGGAGAACAGAATACAAGTTGGAAATATGATAAAAAGCCATCAACCACACTGATGAGGCTAAAATAAAAAGCAAAACAAAAACAAACAAACAAAAACCTGATACCCATAGAAAGAGTCAAATAGAGAGGAAGAATAGAACAAGGTAAAAGTAATAAAAGATGCCCTCAGATCCAAACAGAGAAAGGGAGAATTCACAGTTCAGTAAGCAGAGAGGGAATGCATAAGTGTAAGAGACTATCATAGCCAGGGAGTGTTCTGTCTTTCACCTGCTTGAATTAGGAGAGTATTTAAATAAGGAGAAAAAGAGCCTGTTAAAATCTCACTCATGATGTTGTGAGATATAGAGACAAATGGGATCAGTCTGAACGCTGTGGAAGTAGAGAAACTCGGTAGTGTAACTCAATCCACCTTGAGAGAAAGTCTACCTAACTGGAGGGAATCTGAGGTAACTCTGCCCTCGGTGGTCTGACTCACAGAAGCTGTTAGGTATACTTGGTTATTGCCTACTGAGGGACCAATAAATATCAGAGACTGGAAAATAATAGAGGGAATGTAAGTATTAAATTTCTGTAAGCATTATAAAATTAGTTATGGGAGAGGCAGTAGTTACTACATATAGTTTGTCTGGGCAGGTGGCGTTGTATTTACAGACAACTTAAAAGGCTTTATCCACATGCACTTAACAACTGATACAGGATTCTAATGGTTTTACTGATCTCTGTGGTGGTTTATCACCTTTTATGAATTAGCAGAGGCCGTGGAAGATGTGAATGATAGAAATCAAGATAGAAATTGGTTTCATAAGGTGCTAAAAACACCATGGGGACTGGGGATAAAAGAAAGAAAAAAAAAAGACTTGGGGATCTGTTCCAGTGGTTCAAAGACAAACCTGTCAAGATTTGTGTCAAGTCAGAATGCCCAGGGAAAAAAGCAGCAGTCAAACGCTGTGCTAATGAACTTCCAGAAAGCTTTAAAATTGGGGCAACAGTTTACAAGAGACCTAAATAATAAAATAATACATACAAAAAAAGATTTAGCTTTACTTGGGAGTGGACAATTATCCCCCAGAGTACACTGTGTAAAGTATACTGGGGGTGGAAATGGTTTACCAAGCCAAGTGCCATTTCATCAGCCACATACAACTGACAGAAAGCCATGGGCCACAGTGCTGATCTGCAGCCCATGAGAACCAAGTTCTAGCAGGCCTGGCTGGCTAGATTGACTCGAATCTGAAGCAAGCTTAGAAATGGAGACTACCAGTAGTGAAACCATCAAGGCTGGCAGATGCATAGTGGTGGGAGAGAATGGATGGCTCAAGGACAAGGTCTATGGATTACAGACGCTTAAAAGGGAAAGTGTCTCCCATATATATCCTTGTACCCAAGATTGTTTTTAAATAAACAATGGATGGAAGCGGTGAGATCTGTCCATGCTGTATTAGACCTGGTAAATTTTGTTGTCAGTATCCCTTAAGCTACACGAGACCATCTGGGACGTATTTGGAATGAATGATGGATAGAACTTCACATTCCCCTGTATACCCTCTGTAAAAATGTTGTCATATGTAATGCCTGTCCTCGGTCATCTCACAAATTTGTAAAAAAACAAAAATGTGGAAGAACTGTAAGACATCAGCTGACTTTAAAGGAAGCAACCTTTGTGTCTAGGAAGGAACTCCCTAGGAGGTATTAGGCTGTGGGGTGAAAGTCTCAGTACCAAGGACGAGTTATGTCTCACAGAGGACCAGATCTGTGCCTGACAACCTTCACACACACACAACGAAAAGGTGCAAAAAGACTGAAATCAGGAAACTAAGCAAATTCACAGGTAGAACCAAGAGACAAGACAGAAAAAGCGAGCTAGGAACAGGTGGAGGCTTCCACTGCTGCACACACCCAGAGATGGGTCTAAACAGGAAACAGATTTCAGAGGCTGACTAAGGCATCTGTGATTTGAAAGGCACCACATGTTCCTAAACGTTTCAAGTGGTCTCATTTTGGAAGTTCAAAAAAATAGGAGCTAGATTTTTAGAAAGGACCAGTCTATCATGCAACTCATCCAACATGCATCATAGGAGCCAGAAAGACATGGTTTTGTAGTAGAGTTGCCTGTGGATGTGGAAGGGCCAGAGTTCAATATGCCACACCATAAAGCAAAACAAACAAAAGTATATGCCTTGGGAAACTTTATATCAAGGATATTTTGAGTTCATCTTTAATGAGGGGAGTAGAAGCAGAAGCAACAGAAATGCATGGATCAAGAATTCTGAAAGGACAGTGAGTCATAAGAAAGATGGAATCTGGCCCTGGGATGGGAAAGGCTGCATCTTTAGTGGACACAGAGAGGAGACTCAACCGATTGCTGCTGTTTGCCAGGGCCTAGGATAAGGGAGCTGAAGGACATCAAACAAAGCATAAACTAGGAGGCAATGGCTTTTTCTAGTCATATAGCTAAAAGAGCCCAGTGAAGACTTGAAACAGATGCCAGGGCAAATAAAATGGTGTCAACATTAAAGTTGACAACTTCACACAATCTAGTAAAAGGTCTAGCACGCAATTTTCTAGGTTGGTTTGACCCCAGGTTTTATCTATGGGTAATTATTAGGAAGAAGCACCCTCTATGGTTGTCACATTTCCCTGAGCATTAGATCATGGCTCATAAGGGTACAGAAGGCAAACTGAGTACTTACATACATGTAGATACTTACCTATCTCTCTCTGCTCTTGAAATTACATCACATAACCAGCCACTTCAAGTTCCTGTGCCTGACATCCCTGTAATAACCGATAGCCTGGGATTGTGAACCAGGAAACCCTTTCTCTGTCTAGAAGAATGTTTCAGGGAATTTTATCACAGCAACAAGGAAAGAAACCAAGACATAGAACATCAATAAAACAGTAACGGACATCAAATATGCAGGTGATGCTACACAGCCGTACCCATTAAAGCTGAAAAACAGTGAAGAAACCAGAAAGACACTGGAGATGCTGATGTGAGAAAAGTGAGTGATACAGGGGAGAGGGAAACCAAAGTCACTGACTCTGGTTAGAGCTTTCTGAGTACATGCATTACACGGTGTGTAGAGTATCCTAAACTCTACTTTAGGACACAGGCTAACATGCATTATTTTACAAAGGCCAGGTAAAAAATAGAATTTAAAAAGAGTTCATCCTGTGACTTCAAAATGCAATGCTTTGGCGGTTAAGAAGGCTGCAGTGAGAAAGTGGCATGTGGGGCAGTAGAGATGCTCGCAGGTGGAAGAAGTGTAAGGGGACCCTGTGGCAACAGAGGATTGTACATTCTGGAAGAATCGAAATCACGTTCCTGATTGTGACTCTCCAAGGACAGTGTGCCTAGTGTTCAATCTGTAAGAACTGGAAAGACTCAAATTTGTTAAATCACTCCTTGGAAAGTGGTCTGTCCCCACCCAAACTGGGTGCTGGTTACTCCAACTACAGAACCAACAGAGAGCACACACGAAACAGCATTATCTGTCTCCTACTCAGATACCACAGTAAAGGGAAAAGGAAAGACAAGATGTGGAATTTTAGCTCATTTTGAAAAGGCTCTACATGTTCACTACTGTCAGAACCCAGAGGACAGCATCTACTCTCACTCCAGCAAGGCAATTTTGGATTCATTTCAGTCATTGCCTGAAATTGAATTTAACTGAGGAAAATCCTTCTGTTGACCTTGACTTGATCATTTACTTTTTTTCTTCAAGTTCCTCAGAAAGCAAACGTAACCTCCCGACTTGTTAGAGTGAGAACAAAGCTTAAAAAAAAAAATATCTGAAACATGAACAAGCAAAAAAAAGTGTCAAAGCCATCTGTTTAGGGAATAGCAGATCAGATGAAGGTAAATAATTAAAGAGAGTTTAACTGGACTTTTTTCCATACAAAAAGAAAATTTCAGTACCACATGGTATAAAAAGTATCACATATGGAAACTAATTAAAACCTTGTCAAAAAAAGCTTGTCATCTCTTATACTTTGGTAAGTGAACGAGAAAATAGGATAAGATCGCTACAGAAATGGGCAAAGTAATTTACTTTGAAATTTGTCATTGTTTATTTAAAAAATCCCCACAATACAAAGTGGCATATGCTGGGGCTGTTTCTATTGTTTTTGTGACAAATTATTGAAAGTCACACTAAGGTAATCCACAGTAGTTCTGACCAGAGAAGAATTAGAGCTGCAGGCATGGTCATACGGCATGGCATCAAGAACGGTTTTCAAGGGCTCATGCCATGAAACCAATGCATTAACTTGGAAGCAAAGTCACACAAGCAAACAACTGTAAAACAGAGACTCTCATCCCATAATTAGATAGAAAAAAAGATGTAATCTCCCCGAATTACAAATCTGATAACCCAAATCTCATGCATAGCTCATTCAATGCTTTTTTATGTTTCATATTCAATCTAGATTTGCCTCTTGCTGCCACCATATCCATGACCCTCAGTGACTCTTTTATGCATACTTTCCATTCTGTTTTCCATATTCCTGTTAGACATTGATATAGTTGTATATATTTCATTAAACTTATTTTAGCAATTTGTAACCTTCCTGTTACCCACCCTCTCTGCATCATACAAATCACACATTTGTATTTTCTTTCCCTCTATGGTATTATTAAATTTAGATTATCTCTTGGGGATTCTTAAAGACAAGTCTTTGAATAATTATCTTCATCTTTCTCCTTGGCCATTGCTATCTAGAGTCAAACTGGAAGAAGACGTCCCTGGACCCCCTCCTATGAGCTTTGTATCCAGAATCACATTGGATATTCTCATTGTAAGTTGATTGATGATAACAGTGACCCTAAGAGAACAGCTGACTTCCAAGATATGATGAATCTGGAATGAAAGACTGACATATCTTTGTCAAATGCCTAGGTAGGTAAAATGACACCCTCTTCTCTGATCTCAACCGAAACACTCTGGTAAAAGGCATTCTCATTCATAGACCTTACCATCAGTAACCTCAGCCAATACAGAAGATTCTGAAACAGCCGAGACAAAACCTGCAGCTAGGCTTCCTTTTCCAAATGGCATTTTTTTTTGTTCAAAAGTGGGTATATATTTTCTATTAAAAGATTTATAATGAAAGTTTAACTTCTTCCTTTCCAATACGAATCCCCTTGATTTCCCTATGTTGTCTTATTGCTGTTGCTAGAACTTCAAGCACTATTTTGAAGACGTATGGAGAGAGTGGGCAGCCTTGTCGTGTTCCTGATTTTAGTGGGATGGCTTTGAGTTTTTCTCTGTTTAATTTAATGTTGGCTGTCAGCTTGCTGTAAATAGCTTTTATTATATTTAGGTATGACCCTTGTATCCCTAATCTCTCCAAGACCTTTATCATAAAGGGGTGTTGAATTTTGTTGAATGCTTTTTCCGCATCTAATGAAATGATCATATGGTTTTTTTTTCTTTCAGTTTATTTATATGATGAATTACATTGATAGATTTACATATGTTGAACCAGCCCTGCATCTCTGAGATGAAGCCTACTTGATCATAATGGATAATTTTTCTAATGTGTTCTTGGATTCGGTTTGCCAGCATTTTATTGAGAATTTTTGCGTCGATGTTTATGAGTGAGATTGGCCTGTAATTCTCTTTCTTGGTTAAGTCTTTGTGAGCTTTTGGTATCAGGGTGACTGTAGCTTCATAAAAGGAATTTGGCAATGACTCTTCTGTTTCTATATTGTGAAATACCTTAAGTTGCTAGACAAAAAGGCAACCCACTGACTGGGAGAAGATCTTCACCAACCCCGCAACTATTTCACAAGTAACTTTTTCGTCCAGGTGCTCAGTGATTCTTTGCTTCAGGGCACAAGGTCTGAGACTTGCCTTGCTATAGATCTTTTAAAACCTTGCCTTATTTTTCTACCCATTCATGAAATATTTACTGTAGTAATGAATACAGCATCATGTTCTCTAGGAGAGCTGAAAGTTTTGCAAGTACTGTTAATTTTTCTTCTTAGAGAGAACACACTGTAACAAGGACTGCTCATGCCGTAAAGAAAAACCTTAGTCAGTAATTCCAGGGAAGCAGCTGAAGCTATTGAACACTAAGGAAAATTCCCAGGACCTTCTGAATGTATAGGGGACACATAAAACACAATCATCTCTTTGCCTCTTATCCAGACTAAGTAATCTTCACTGGCAGAGGACCAGACTTATTATGGAAGCCACCAGTTGGTTTTACTAATAAGAGGCAGAGGAAGCTCAGTGTCTAAGAGACCAAGGCACCAAATAAAGAGTGCTGTGGAACATCATAAGTCCAGTTCACCATGGAGGCAGCAAGATCATCTAAGTGAAAGCTAAGCAGCCAAGACAATGGCAATTATAAAACCACCAATGTGAGGCAGAAGACAAGAGGACAGAGAGGGATTTCAAGATGAAGGTCGTTCAGTTAGACCTCAAGAGAAGATGTGTGACTCTATTTTGCACAGAAAGTGAACTATTTCGCTCGAGACTGAGCTTTAGTGGGTTCACAGCTGGCAAGCAGCATTGGGCATTCTTTTTTCCTCTGCTGTCTTCTTGATTAAGATTGATATTATAGTGTTCAACCAGTTTCCTCAATACATGAATCTCCAGGCTGATTTTCAAGCTGCCTCTTAGAAGATTTCACTGCTTGTAAGTTTTATCTTTCATTTTTTCTTTTGGTGTTGTTTTAAGATCTTCTTTCTGAATAATGCAGCTTCCACAGGAAGTACAAAACCACTCTATTTCTATTTGAAATTATCCTTTTTATCACTTTTTCATGTTATCAAACACTCACCGGGAAGATTCATTACTGCCCTGCCCTGACTTTAGTGTGGGAGTGGCAATCTTGCTCTTGATCTACCTTTTCTGAGTTTTGAAACTGAGCATATTAGCTTACATAAATTTGTATGTCATGCTTCTATCTTATTTTCCTTAAGTATCGATAAGCTAGATATCAAATGGAATCCCATTTTCAATTTCTATTTTATGCTGATAAAGAGGGCAACAAAGCAATAGTATTTTTAAAGGGATTCAGGGTCTCATGAGTATTCAGGACCCGAGCACACCTGACATTGGCCAAGATTACAGAGTGAGGAGCACAAATGACAGTCTATAATAATAATGTGGTTTTATCAGAGAAGACATTTTGCTTGCCTTGCTTCCTTTATCTGACATCTAATCAAACTGGGATCAGATTATACCAGGAAAATTATATTTGTAACACTGGACTCCATTCATTTTTACAGCCTAAAACATGGTCCTGTTCCTTAATCTACCACTTCCGCTCCTTCACAGGGTAAATTAGCCCAGTATAACATATCTTCTAGGAAATTAACACCATAAATAATACTTGCTCATAGGAGTTTTGTCCAAGTAATGATGAAGAACTACAATTTTCCATTGCCTTGAAGATTATATAAAGGTCAAGAAAAGCAAACAGCTTCTCTCTGTCAAGACTTCCACTGCACAGAAGGAATAAATCTTCCCTGGCCTACGCAGGTTTCTTCTCTTGCTTCATTTTTTCCAAAGCAATTCAGGTCTTACTACTTAGGTCATCACTGGTAACAGTGCTAATATTTTATATGTGGGTATTTCAGAATTTGCAGAAACTCCTCTATGTTCCATTTGCATTGCACAAAACTTAATAAAATAGACTGCATTTCCATGACAGGAGAAGTCTGTAAATCTTATTGAATGTTTAATTTTTGTTGTCTTATGTTTAATGCTTATGAATATGTTAAGACAGTACCTAAAATGATTTTAAAATATTCAAATTACTTTTTTGCTTTATGTGTTTTCTTTGCACATAATCAATTTGATATAAATTTATTTGGTTTTGTTCTTCTTCTTCTTCTTGTTGTCAAGTTTGCATTATTATCATGGAAATTTTAAGAGACAATGATTGTTTCATAATCTATTGCTATTTTGTAAGCACACCTTGAGCATGATCTTTGGCAGATCACTAGGAAAATATCAATACTTCAGATATAAACTATTTTGAAAAGAGGAGACAATAATGTTAAATTCCAGGTAATAAAGTTTTAGAAGACACTGTTGGAGGAAGACTGGAGATGGGATGCAAAAGATCCTGGTGATTCTTAAATCATTCTACTTGACTCTGTTCCTTGCCTAGTAAATATTTCTTACTAACTAAATCACAGGGCAAACTCTGGCAAATCGCAAGATCTATCCTTGGAATACCCCATAGCAGATCTGCCTGTGTTTGCAATGAGCTGTAACAGAACACTCACCAATTGTCTTACCTACTCATTGAGAGCCCAATTTTTATTCATTTATGTATCCCCAGACCTAGGATTGCATTTAAGTCTATAAAAATTCTCAGCAAGTCCTTGTAGAACATGTGAAATAGCTAATTAAATTATTAAATTAATGACAGGATGAAAAGGTGAAATTTGTTTTGCCATTTCTGAGCTACATTTTAGGCAAATATAATATCAAAATTTATTTTTACTCATTAAGGTTCTGAATACAAACTGTCTAGCACTCTAGGGTATTCAAATTGAAAAATGTAAATATACTATTCTCCAATCACAGATCTTACTAATGCCATAGAGGCTTCCCTACCACAATGAAGAGACTTTTCAATTTGCATAATAAGGTTGAAAAATTAATAGTTTTTACTTCTGCCACTTTCCTCAACTTAAGCTAAAGGTTTTTTGCAGAGGTATATTTATTGAAACTTATGGTAACATTCAGAAATCTGATTTGTCAGAAGCCTATAAAAGTTACTGGCAGGAAACATAACTAACATCGTAATTGTCTTTTGTTTGTTTATTTGGTTGGTTTTAACCTGCGTTTTTTGTGTACTTGTCAGATAAAAATCTTTAAATGAGCTGTGAGCTCCCAGAATGTTAGTGAAACATAAAGTCATTCTTTCTCATTGATTCCTTATGATCTTTTGACACTAAACATACCAGGCATTAGCTTTCATCCATCCAGTCCATCTAATTATATGCTTACCTATGCTGGGATTTCACCACAATTATATCATTTATGTTGTTTTCATTATGTTTTACTTTGTTAATGTATATGTATTTCTTTTACTCAGGAAGTAGGCATAGTATACTGTTTTTTTTTTAATTTATTATTGTATTGCATCAGAGAACATAATTGGAATAGTGTCCTGGCTAGTTTTGTGTCAACTTGACCCAAGCTACAGTTAGCCAAAAGGACGGAACCTCAATTTAGAAAATCTCCCCATCAGATCCAACTGTAGGGTATTTTCTTAGTAAGTGATTGATGTGGAAGAACCCAACCCATTGTAAGTAGTGTCCTTCCTGAGCTGGTAGTCCTCTCTTCTGTAAAAAAGCAGGCTGAAATAGCCATGTTGAGCAAGTCAGTAACATCACCCTTCCATGACTTCTGCATTGACTTTTGCTTCCAGGTTCCTGCCCTGTTTGAGTTTCTGCCCTGACTTCCTTCAATGATGAACTATGATGTGGAAGTGTAAGCCAAATGAACTCTCTCCCACCCCGCAACTTGCTTTTGGCCACAGTGTTTAATCACAGGAATGTTATCCCTGACTGAGACAACTGTTATCTCTTGTTATAAAATGAAAAGCTCATAATGCATACTCACAATGAATAGTTATGCTATAGAAAGTAATATGCCTCTGATCATTTACATCATATGTGGCATAATAAAAACCTTAACTAAGATAAATAGTAAGGGTTCAGTATGTTCATACATCATTAGTGATATTGTATATGGTCTTTTCTGGTCATCACTTGGTCTTTTGTGAACAGTAAAGTATAAAAACAGAGGATCTGAAGTGTCTGGCACCAAGGATGATGGATTCGGAAGAGAAAGCTACATTGAGAAGTTCTCTCAAATTGAACTATATGTAGCAAAGCTAGCTAACCCGATGTCAGTATGTTGCAGAATGCAGGGGCTGTCAGACAATGTGGAGGGAATATTTTCAAATTGATAGACATCTAATAAGGTGGTGACCTTCAAACAGTGTTAAAATAAAATCCGTGTTTCTCACTGGAAACAGTTTATCATTTTCTAGAATATAAGCAGTCATACACTAGAGAAAGAAAAAAAGAGAGGGAAAGGGAGGAGAGGAAAAGAGAGAGGGAAGGGGAGGGGGAGGGAAGAGGGAAGTGTGGGAGAGATTGTTTATTGAAAGCAATCAGTAAAATAGAGATATTGGATACTCTAGAGAGAAAGGAAAAAAGACCAACTTTGAAATCACAATAATATCCCTCAGGTCAGATTTTTTTTGTGTCAGTTAAATGAGTAATTGTCCCAGAGGTCTTCAAGCCTAAGCTTACTCCTTAAACTTCAGCACGTATAGTTGATATGAGGTTCGTTCTAACATTTTTGCTGTGGTTTCCCTCTCGTCTCTTTCTAAAGTTCCCATCCCTACACTCCCTTTTAGATATTCCTCTTGAGAGATGTGCTTTCACAGATTAGCAAATGTGTGCTTGATGAGGAAAACATGACCTTGGGAAAATGCTGCGTGGCTGACAGCAGGACTGGGTCTTTACCAGGTACCACTGTTATCTGGAGAATGAGGGATTTAACTGAAAAGAGAGCTGTTACAAAAGAAGAATGTGTTCTCTGCACACTGATGGCAGTTTTGAATCTTCCTGATTATTACTTTCACGTTGATTGTGTTAAATTGATCTGGAGGTTTAGGATCTGGGCCAGATGTCTTCTTTACCATACTCCATGTTTTCAGTTAACTTCAGAGCTACACCCAAGTTTTCCTGAAATCTTTGAAAAATATTTATCATGGACAATAATTTATTGAAAGGAAAATCATGAAGCCAGAGGCTACACAAGTTTTATAACTCAGCTTGGTATTAAAATGTGTAAAAGGGAGGCTTTCGGGATGTCTAACTTACACTCTCAAGTGCACAGGGAGACTCTGAGTTCAATGTGATTAACTGTTGTTAAAGTCAGAAAATACCACAAAACTGCCTCCACATTAGAATCGGTAGAATAACTTGTTGCAATTGTTGTGAAAAGTTCAAATGATATCTAAAGACTCAAGGTTTGAACCTGATTAGAAGGCAGGTGCTGGTTAGTGCAGGCTTGACTCTTTGTATCTTGAAGCCAAAGCAAGGAGTAGACAAGTAGTAGACATCCCCAGTAATGACTCTAAGGACCTGAAGGACTAATGGATGCTGGCTATGTCTTACATATAAACTGCTGCCACAATGTTTCCTAGCTCTGGGTCTTTGGCTTCAGGGTTATGGTCTGCTACTCTGCAGTTTAGAGAACTTGTAAAACTGTGTTATTAGAAGAGAAGTCCACAAAGCTATAGACTCTGGGTTCGGTGAGGAAGGAAACTGGAGAGAGAAAGGAGTCAAAGCTCACACACGATTTCTAACATCTAACAAGTATACTCGAGATAATAATTGTCTAAGGTTTCTAAGTCATTGAGCTTGAGACCAGCATTCTGATTTTCCGGGTTTTTGCATGGAAGATGCGCTGTGTTTACGGCTAAAGAGGTTTTACTAAACTTCTTCCTGTTTTGTGGATTTGGAGAGATCTACCAAGTTGCTTTTATTTGCTTTTCTTTTTGTGTCACCTCTTCTATGTGGGTGGTCTCCCAGATGACACAGAGTTCATAAAATTTTGTTAGTTTCCCACATATATCAAAAGCATTTGCTCCTTCCTCTGAGTGTAAACTCTTCCAACATAGTTCTCTCTCAAGTTCCTGTGTGAGAACACTGAAGAAATCTGAGTCACAGAGCTGTCTCTTCAAAGTGTCAAGTACATGAATGAGTGTTCTGATTCTGATCTTTTGTGTAGATGTATCAACTTCTTGAGAGTTTATATGCCTGATACCGATTTTTTTATATTTTAGCTCTCTTTGCCAACTAGGTAGACTGTGAGAACCCAAAATCTACAAGGTTTAGGTTTTTTTTTTTTTGAATTTCTCTTTCCCAAAATATTTTCCCTTTTTGTATTCTATTATGAAGAAAGAAAGAACAACAAGACTGATTTTTAATCTTTAGCTTGAAAATCTCGACAGTAGTGATTAATTTTTTTTTGTCAGCTTGACTAGGCTCTGGCCTGGATGTCTGATTAGGCATTATTTCATGTTTGTGTCTAGTGGTGTTGCCAGGAGAGATTAGCATATGATTTGGTAAAATGAACAAAGAAGATGGAATTTTTCAATGTTAGTAGCCATCGTCCAATCCCCCAAGGGCCTAAATAGGACAAGGAGGCCAGAACCACTCTCTGTTTCAGCTGGTTCAGTCTTTTCCTTCTCTTGTACATCCTGCATTTTAGTCTCTCAGAGTTCAGCTGAAGTACGTGTTAGCTCTCAGACTCTCAGGCATTTGAACTTCACAGCATGCTTCCTTCACTCAACACCTGCTTTTCTGGCAATACTGGGACTTCCCTCGTATAAGACTAACCACTTTCCTGTAAGAAATCTCTCCAGATTGGTTTAGTCGCTCTTAGATAGTCCCACTAAAGCATCATCTAAATACCCAAATGCATTACTTAACCATGTAGCTCTTCACAAACTTGTAGATCACAGTTTTATTACAATGTTCTCACTATATTAGGATCCCCTGAATGCCAAAATAACATTTCCTTCTGGGATTTTGTCAGAAATACTTTTAAGGCCAGTTCATAAAAATTTAGGCATTCTCTGTCATTATTCAAATTCTCTATAATGTGTTTGACTTCTTTTTCAGTCCTTACTGGCTGTCTTTAATACATATATTTTCATTAAAAATCTATGAAAGACTACCTACATGCTTCCTGTCATTCCTTAACACTCTTGCATTCTCCGCCCGATAGATTCCAACGCTATTTCCACATTTTAGCAATTGCCACAGCAGCATCCCTCCTTAGGCACCAGCTTACATACTGGCCTTTATTGCTGCCTGTGCTGGTCAGCTTATGGTAAACTTGATGCAAGTTAGAGTCTCTAGGAAAAGAAAGATTGGCCTGGTAGCAAGTCCTATGGATTATTTTCCTGATTAACAATTGATGTAGGAGGATACAGCCCATGATGGGTAGTACCACCCCTGGGTCAGTGGTCTGGGTTATATAAGAAATCATGCTGAACCCGAAAGCAGCATTCAGTTATCTTTTCTTCTTCTAGCCCCTTCCTTCATGTTTCTGTTTTGAGTTC
Organism: Microtus agrestis; assembly: GCA_902806775.1. Lineage (NCBI taxonomy): Eukaryota > Metazoa > Chordata > Mammalia > Rodentia > Cricetidae > Microtus > Microtus agrestis. The sequence continues at coordinate 2,634,093 of CADCXT010006976.1, read as the reverse complement.
CTGTTCTGATTTCCTTTCACTATGGACTGTGACTTGAATGTATAAGACAAATAAAGCTATGTCTCTCCAAGCTGCTTCTGGTCACAGTGTCTTTATCATGGTGATAGAAAGTAACCTAGTACAACTGCTTGTTGTAATTTATAATAAAATGGTCCCACACTAGCCCAGAATGGAGTATAATAATGGTTTATTTATTTAGGGTAGACTCACGGAAAAAGCAGTGATCAGCAGTCTTCTGTGTGCGCAGGGATTTGGAACCAAATCCAGCAGCCAAGAGACCTGAACACACATTTTGTCTGCATTTATATTATATGAGACCACACCCAAAGTGAGCCAGTATCTTAAAGGCTATTGGCTGAAGGAGTTCCCACAGCATTTACCATAAAAAATTCACACGAATTTATCCACTTCAAAAATATGAATCTATTATCTTAAATTCTGTTGGCATGAACCTACTAGGCTGAATGCAAAACATCAGTAGTGCTGGCTGTTTCCAGGTGTTGGTGGAGAAAAGCCTTTGCCTTTCCTTGTGTTTCTGGATGTTGCCAGCATTCCTTAATTCATAGCCCACTACCCCATCATCACAGCCAGCAACAATGGTCTGAGTTCTCACCTCGTATCTCTGAGCAGAGTAGAGAGTCACCATGTGTAAGGGATTTGTGTGATTAAAAGTTTCACTCATCAGATAATCAAAAATGTTATTCTTTCACAGTGTGCACAGACTTATTTATAGGTGAACACTCCTGTTATAATGAAGTATCATACATCTGTAGTTTCTGAGGACTGTTGTGCAGGTATCTATGAAGGACCATTAGGTAACCTTCCATTAATGGTTCCTAGTTTATTGTCAATCATAAACATTTGGAGCAGCAACAAAAAAGCTTGTCTGCTCCATAATTAGTAACATAGAAGTTTATGGGATAATTTCAGATTAGCATGTTTTAGTCTTTAAATGGATTTCTTATACTTCCCTAGTCAAGTATATTTTCATGTAATTTATTCATCGTATCATCTTACATATTTGAATACTAACTTTGCAACTTCACATTTTGTAAATTTGAAAAACAAAATCTACAAAAACACTTCCCTTTACCAAACAAGATCGCAAATAAGGAGAAACTCTAAACGTAAGTCTTCAAAATGAGCATAATTCCAAATCTGAGCAGTAAGAAAATACTGTGAACTATGTTTATATCAATACCCCGTGGCGTGAGCACAGAATCATGCACCATCTCTGGGTGATATTCAGCGAACTGTTAGGGTCTTGGGTTATCCAAAGGCTCTTGCAGGTCAAGCTGGACAGAATTGTGAATGGCCTGTACTAGTGAAATAGCTTGTTATCAAAATTTCTGCTGAAGGTACTACAGAATATTTAAATAATTAGATAAACATATATAAGACATGTGGTTTATGTTATCAAATAATAACACTTTATACTATATCTATCCAATATATTTCACTAGTAAAAAATAAGAAAAGGGCCATACAGTGTCCTGCCTGCCAATGGAACTGCACCTCTCCCTAGATTCTGTGCCCTTCTTACCACATCCTTCCTGAGGCCATTGGGGGCAAGGCACAGCAGAGGGGCCAGCATTGGACTTCTTCCACTTAGGGGCATCACTCAGAACCTGTGAGTGACCACCTGTGGGTTGCTCCTTAGATTTTGTATCCCAAGGCCCTTCCTACAGTCCACACCATCCCAATCCATTGCCTTACCTCTGCTGGACCCTGGCCCCAACCCCAGTGGACTGCCTTCTAACATTCAGGCACAAGCCACATCTGTCAGAAGAGGCATAAGCCACACCCGCTTGAACAGGTTTCAGCTGCTCAGGTGCAAGCCACACCTGTTAGAAAAGAAACTCCTGGTAAACCAAAGGCCAAACTAACTGCCAGAAGGCCAACTCCGAACTTGGACAGAGACTCCAAACTAGGCCCATGGTCACACCAGCACCAGAAATCCAGTCCACAAAAACTACAAAACAGAAACTAAGGACAAAACCACTCAATCCAACAAAGACAAGTTCAGAAATCAAGGACTAGAAATAATAATTCCAAACCTAGATGCCTAAACACCAGTGTAAGAATAGAGTCAGCCACAGCCAGGGCGATATGACACCAGCAGAGTTCAGCCACCCTATGACAGCAAGACCTGAATATTTCCAGTGCAGTCAAAGCACAACTAAAAGACTTTAAAAACAACAGTATGAAGAGGTCCTAGAAGAGGAAATGAAAAACTCCCTTAAAGAAATTGAGGGAAAGACAACCAAAAATTTAGATAAAACCCAAGAAAGCCAAGGGAAAATATATATAAATGAAAGAAACTATCCATGGCATTAAAATCAAAATAGAAGCAATAAAGAAAACGCAAACTGAGGGAATTCAAGAGATGGAAAATCTGAGTAAGTCAACAGAATTAGAGATGCAAGCATCACCAACAGAATGCAAGAGATGGAAGAAAGAACCTCGGGAGTTGAAGATACAATAGAGGAAATAGATTCATTTGTCAAAGAAAATGTTAAATTAAAAAAAAAACCTACTAACACAAACCATCCAGAAAATCTGGGACATCATGAAAAGACCCACCTTAAAAATACCATGAAGAGAAGAAAACTCAGCTCAAAAAACCCAGAAAATATAGTTAACAAAATCATAGAAGAAAACTTCCAAAGGAAGAGCATGCCTATAAAGACATAAGCTCACAGAAAACTAAACAAATATTATTAGAAAAAAAAGTTTCCCAGTCACTTCATAATCAAAAGATTGAACATGGAGGACAAAGAAAGCATATTAAAAGCTGCAAGAGAAAAGGGTCAAGTGACTTGGTCATGGTTTCTAATGCTGTCACCAAAAAGAAAGTGGGGGGCAGGTTTATTTGGCTTATACTTCCTTATTGATGTTCATCACTGAAGGTAGTCAGGACAGAAACGCAAACAAGAGAAGTAGAAGACAGGAGCTGATGCAGAGGCCATGGAGGGGTGCTGCTTACTGACTTCTTCCTGGTGACTTGCTCAGCCTGCTTTCTTATAGAACCCAGTATCACTAGCCCAGGGATGCTACCACCCACAATGGGCTGCGCCCTTCCTTACTGATCACTATTTAAGAAAATGCCTTACAGCTGGATATCATGGAGGTATTGCCTCAATTGAGGCTCCTTCTCTTATGATTCTTACTTAGGTCAAGTTGTCACACAAAGCCAGCCAGTACACCAAGTAACATGTAAAAGCAGACCTATAAGAATTACACTTCTTTTCAATTGTCTAAGCTTCCAACTGTGTTCTCAAGAATTACACTACTTCTCAACAGAATCTCTAAAAGCCAGAAGGGGGCAAAAAGATGTGCTGGAGACTCTGAGAGACCATGAATTCCAGCCAAGAATAATACACTCAGCAAGACTTTCAATAGCCATAGATGGAAAGAGATACCCATGGCCAAACATTAGGCAAAGCTCAGAGAATCATGCAGAACAGGGGAAGAAAGGATGGTAGAAGACAGAGGGGAAAGGATAATGCAAGAAATCGCACAATAGAGGCAGGCAGATCTCTGTGAGTTCGAGACCAGCCTGGCCTACAAGAGAGCTAGTTCCAGAACAGACTCCAAAACCATAGATAAACCCTGTCTCGAAAAACCAAAAAAAAAAAAAAAAAGAAAGAAAGAAAGAAAGAAAGAAAGAAAGAAAGAGAAAAAGAAAAAAAAAGAAATCCCACAAAACCAACTGACCTGGGCTCATAGTGGCTCACAGAGACTGAACCTACAGCCACGGAGCCTGCATAGGACTGACGTAGGCCCTCATATGTGTTACAGATGTGCCACTTGGTCTTCCTGTGGGTCTCCTAATAGTAAAGGCAGGAAATGTTTGACTCTGGTGCCCACTTCTGGGACCCATTCCTCCTAAGGGATTAGCTCATCCATGCTTAAGATGAGGTACCTAGTTTCACTGCAACCAAGGCTAGTTGATACCCACGGGATGATAATCTGTATCTGAGGAGAAACTAGAGGAGAAGTGGACGAGGTGGGGGAAGAAGGAGGGAGGAACTTGGAAGAGGGGAGGGAGGGAAACTTTAATTGTGATGTAAAAACAAAAAAAAATTAGACAAAAAGGCTCATGTAAAAGTTTGCATTGATTAAAAGCTGAGAAATGTTTTATACATTAATAATTGCATAATATCAGAATTATAATCATTTTAAAGATCTTTGTTTGAACAGTCTCATCATTTTAATCTTGGCTAATGAAGTGAAATTTGTTACAAATTATGTTTTTCAAGTTGCTAATATATTATACATGCACACACATATATTCACAGGATAGCAAAACACAGAAAGTCAGAAGCATTATGCTAACAGGTTGCAGAAGTAAAATACATGTCTACTCCTATTCAACAATCATGAGAAAATAATGAAAACACATAGAAGTAGCTATTTTATGCATTCATCATCATGCCTGTGGCCAAATGCTCTAGATGTTTGCGTAGTGATGTTCGTAAGCACCCAATTACTTCAGGAGAATATGGCATACAAATTATATCCAGAATTTTTCACAAGTTTTATTTGAAGTAGAAGTGTCCAAAAGTCAAAAGAGAACTGATAAATGTGTTGCCCTTGATGTAATAATGAATCACATCTGTAATGCTTTGCAATTCATAAAGTCCAGAAATTTCCCCATGTTTCCCACACATTTCCATATAAGATTGCAGAAGAAACAAAAAGGCTTACGAAACAGAGGCAAAGGACTGGAGGCTTACACTGGCCTTTTATTTTTGTTGCTTTTATTTTCATTTTAATGTTAATTCTTTTCTTCATTTTTTTGTATATTTAGCACAAGGGTGAAAGTCTGTGGCAGAAACACTCTTTGCACTATTTTTAAAGATAATGTAGGGTTAGGATCAGAGGATCACAGATTCCCTTAATAAAATGAATGCAATAAATATAAGAGCAACAAAAATGGAACATATCGATATTTCTGAATACCATAGTTTATTTAAGGTAAAGTGGATAAAATTAATAACAAGGATATCTAATTCATGCTGAGAACATCTCTTATTAAATTCCTCAGTGTTAGTCCTGACACTGCTTAACAGTTTGGCTATTAGAAACCATCATTTTAGACCTTAATGAAGTCCAATGTTCTCCTCAGTCTTAGTTAGCAATCTTTGGAGCTCCTTGGAGAGAGTGTAATTACATATAGACAAGGGTGATAAAAGGCACCAGGTGTAAAATAAGTTGAACCAATCACAGTTACCTGGGTTGAGTCTATCTGGCCAATAGAAGTCTGTAAAATCATTCTGTAGCAAAGGCATTTCTGCAGAACATTGCCTTGGGTTGAGACAGATTTAAGACAGGTAATGTGTTCCATTTTCCATATCTCTGTGTGTCTCTATCTCTGTGTCTCTTTCTGTCTTTGTTTCTATTTCTCCCTCTGTCTCTCTGTTACACACAGACACACATACACATATTTTGCTACAAATTTTCATGTTAGTAATCAGTGTGTCCACACAGTTGTAGCGTTTGCAGTCAAACAGGCTAGCGTGGTTTAGCTGGAGAGAGTATAGCCTGCCATAAACACTACATAGAAAACTCCAGAAGAAATGATGCTCACAAATTTTTCTATCAGAACCCTTGTTCCTTCCCTGAGAGCACAAGATTGGGGGTGCCGGCACTCAGTTTCAGAGTAATTGTCTTCTCAAAAGTCAGCAGTAAAGGAAGAGAAATATTTCTAAGAGTAAAGTACAATGAGCATGCGCACTCACGTGTATTTGTCTCCGTGTTTGTATAGTAAGTATTGAGGTCACTGAAAAATGATCTCCAGAAAATTACTTAGTTCTACAGTGTTCTTTTCCATTTTAATGGCAGGTCAGCTTTCCTCATTCATTTTACTTAAAGCTTTTACTGAAGGATCAGTGGAAGTGTTTCTGTCAAGTTTCCTAAATATGCATGTTAAGAAATTTCCCAGAACTTGAAAAGTGAAGTGTATTTTAAGGTAAATTCAAACTATACACTTAGTTTTCTTAGTACATTTTTTTTCTACTAAGAATATATTTGTTTTTCAGATTATGAATTGAACAGCTTTCAAAGGCAGAGGAGATGAAGAGAGAAAACTTCTCCCATCAGTGTGGAGATGGGCTCTTAGAGGCTAGAACAAGGAACATAGAAATCTCTAAATTGCTACAGCTAGACATTTGTCTTATGCAGCAATGACATCATAAGTTGGCCCCCTGTGATTGGCTAACACACAGCTTCTTGGTGTTGGCTGAAATCCATTGCTAATGACATTTCTAAGGTAATTTTAGTTTATCTGTATACAAAGGAGAGGACACGTTCTTCTATAGTGATTCAAAAGTGTGGAGACAAATCTTAGCTAATGACTTCCTGTTTTTCAATAAGATACACTAAGTGGCTATTTATTAATAACGTGTTTTAGAGACAGGCATTGGCTGTATCTGTGACTTATGCACTACCCCTCGATGCTTATCTCAATGCCATTGCCATTTTGGTGAAGTAAACAGGGATTTGGAGAAGCTAATTACCAAAACATTAAAGTTACTATCATAATTACGAGTTCATTAAATTCTATGCTATTCAAAGCCCCACCCCTCTTCTTTGTCTACTGCACTGTGGCCCTCTAATGGAAAGATGGCCAACAATACTTACTTAATTAAATCAAAACATTAATATTTCTTGATAAATAGGAGCTTATCACTATTAGCTAATCTGCATTTTTTTACAAAATTAATTTATGACCTGATATTACAGTATCTTATGTTTAATTATAGACTATTTTCTTGGTACAGGATATGAAACTAAGAAGGTGGGTTTTTTGAGGCATCCGAGGTGTCTCAATTTTGAATCATTGAATCAATCATCTAACTGATTATTTTTTAAAAAAAATAACAACGTAGAAAAAACAGGAGACAAAAGGTCAGACACATTTTTTTCTCCACAACTATATTTATTTCTGCAAATGGTTTCAATGAATCATTTCAAAACTGAAACAAGAAACAGATGTCTGTTAATTAGAGATTTGAATTTAATGACATGGTTGCATAGGTATGGCACACAGAACATCTGTGTTCTAGTACCTAACATTAATTTAATTTCTTTATAGGAGTCATTTACATTTTTCTTCATTTTCAATAAATTGTTTTCGCTGCTCAAAATAACATTGTTGTTGTGGCATTGATGACACCAAGGCCTTCTCTTTGGGATCTCGGCATTCTCCCTAGTGGAGCAGATGCAAGAATCATAGGAATAAAAACATTAATTAGGAATTATGTAGCACTCCCGTCCTTCCTTGTGGCATGTAAGGAGATTTAAGGATTAGGGGGATTAATAGGTCATACCTTACGCAGTGAGAAAATGTTCATTTAGAAAGAAAGCATTTTTAGATTTCATTATACTTTTTCTTGGCACCATTCTTGCTTTGCAACAGAAGATAAGAACCAGTCTTATTCTTGCTGCCTAAAAGTGTGCGAGGATAAATAATCATAGTTTTGACTCCATTTACTTTTTAATAGTTTATTCTCTTAGCAACTTTTCTATTTCTGTGAAGAGACACCATGACCAAGGCAACTTATAAAAGTAATCATTTAATTGGGGGCCTGCTTACAGTTTCAATGGGTCAGTCAATTATAATAATGACCAGAGCAGGCATGAAGTTCGAGCTGTATCTGAGAGTTTACATATTACTGGCAAGATCTCAGAGTCAGAGAGAGAGACTGAAACTGGTCTGGGCTTTTTTTTTTTTTTTTTTTTTAGCTTTACATTTTTCTCTGCTCCCCTCCCTGCCTCTGGCTCCCACCAGGTCCCCATGCTCTCAATTTACTCAGGAGATCTTATCTTTTTCACTTCCCATGTAGATTAGATCTATGTATGTCTCTCTTAGGTCTGGGCATTTAAGATTTCGAAGCTCACCCCTAGTGACACACCTTCTCCAACAGGCCACACCCTCTAAGCCTTCCTAAACTGTATACCAACTGGGAACCAAGCATAAAGTATATAAGTCTATGGGTGCCATTTACATTCAAACTGCCACATTCACACAGTCACACACAGCTATTGGCTGTGTAGAGTGTATCAGGTTTTGGATGAAGCAGCTTCAATACAGATGGATCATTTGGTTTCATCTTTGAACGATCCCATAGGGAGATTATGCTTTTATACTTTTTAATATATTCTTTATAGAGAAAAGAAATTGGCAGTGAAAAACTGGAACAGGACAGGTGACTTCCTTCTGTGTGAAAGAGAAAAGGGTGAGAACACATACAAACTCAGTGAGTTGAGGCTGACAGCCACAGCATCTTTCAGAACTTATCTCTATGTCTCACCATGAGCTAAATGAGGAAAACTCTTTCCCCTCCCTGCAGACCCTTCCTGAGAAGTCAGAAAATAGGTGACAGTTACTGTGTCATTACAAAGTATTGCTATAAGCCTTGAAAGAATTCCATAAACCTACAGAAGAATACCAGTGACATCACACTGGTCCTCCATAAAATTCTCTAGAAACGTTCAATGACATAATTTTATTTATCTTCTCCAAGGACGAAGAACTGGATAAATGGTAAAGATAAATGTAAAACAAATAAAATTAAGAAATAAGATAAAAAGGACAAAGATAAATTAGTGCATATTTATTATGCTTTAAGGGACTTCATTTGTATTTATTTGTGTGATCAAATCATCCCATCTTATTCCAATGGAGACTTCCATACATGAAATTGGCACTAGTAAGGTTTGGATATAACCAATTAATTATCCCAGTCTTTCCTTTACTTCCTGTGTGCCACAGGCTACCAGGATTATGCTGAACTTTAAAACCTTTTAAGGTTTATTTTATTTTTATTTTATGTATATAAATATATGGTCCACATATGTGTAAGTACACCATGTGAATTCCTGGTGCCTGAAGATGCCAGAAGAGGGTGTCAGATCCCATGGAACTGGAGTTACCGACATTTGTGAGAGGCCATGAAGGTACTAGGAACCAAACCAGGTCCTCTGCGAAAGCAAGCACTACTCTTAACCACTTTATCATCTTTCTGGGCCATCATGTTGTGCTTTTTAACACCTGGTCTAGAGCAAGGCATTCCATATGGAGCCCTGGCGAACTGATGAGAGAAAGAGTAGCATTTGGCTGTGAGGACTGACCTCACTGTGGGATGAACACTGTCTCTAGCATTCTGTGGTGTCCGAGGATGTGAATTATATTTCTTCAATTTTGAAGTTTAAATTCATATTAAATGGTTCATTAAAATGTAAAAATATCAGCTGTGGGCAACTCTGATCTTGAAAAGGGGCTGTGGCTGTTCTACTATCTATTTTTGCAGAATCATTTAGGCATTGTTTTGTGATGCAAAAATAAAAGGTGGCTAGTAAAATGATTAGCCTAAAAAGTAAACTTGGTACATATTTTTATTTAATCTTTTACATATTAATTTCTTTACTCACAGATAATTTAATTTTTTACTTAGACTTTCAAAATGGTTCTGCAACTTAGATAATAAAATAAGTCAATTAAACAAGTTTGATGTGGGATTCCCCTCTGTATGCTGTGAATACCACTGGTTAATAAAGAAAGTGTCTTGTGCCTGTGCAGAGCACAATAGAGGTGGGGAAAGCTAAATTGAGTGCTGGGAGAAAGGAGGCAGAGTCAGAGAGAAGCCATGGAGCCACCATCGGAGACAGACATGCCAAAACTTTGCTGGTAGGCCACAACTTCGTGGTGATGCACAGAATAATGGAGATGGATTAAATTAAGATGTAAGAGTTAGCCAATAAAAAGTTAGAGCTAATGGGCCAAGAAGTGATTTAAATAATATGGTTTCTTGGTGATTATTTTGGGTCTGAGCTGACAGGCAGTCAATAAACAAACTAACGGCCTCATTACCACATAAGTTCATAACAGAAGATCAAAATATTAGTGGAAAAACATTGAATATGATGTATAATTACACATTAAAGGCATAATACACATTTTGGTAAATCTAATAAGAATTAGGCATAACATTTTCAAAGAAAACTATAAATACTTCAGAGAAAGCATTTAAAACAAAATAAATAGGACAATATGAAATGGTCAGGTGGTAGCATACATCTTTAATATCAGCACTTAGACAGCAGAAGCAGGTGATTTCTATGAATTTGAGGCCAAGTTGGTTTATAGAGTGAGTTCCAGAACAGCCAGGGCTACACACACACACACACACACACAAAAAAAAAAAAACAATATATAAAATTTTTGATTAGAAAAGCCAAAATTGCTAATATGATTTATATTGATCAACAGATTTTTGTCTTATTTGAGTTTCTATTACTGTGATGAAACACTATGACCAAAAGCAGTCAGGGAGGAAAGGGTTTATTTGGTTTATACTTCCATATCGCTGTTTATCACTTAAGGGAATCGGGACAGGAAATCAGACAGGGTAAGGACCTGGGGACAGGAACTAATACAGATGTCATAGAGGGATGCTGCTTACAGTCTTATTCTCCATGGTTTGCTCAGCCTGCCCTCTTATAGAATACAGGACCACCAGCCCAGATATGGCGCCACCTACAGTGTACTGGGTCATCTTCCATCAATCACTAATTAAGAAAATGCTTTACAGGTTTGCTTATAGCCCAATCCTAGGGAGGCCTTTACTTAATTGAGGTTCTCTTTTCTCGGATAACTTTATTCTGAGTCAAGTTGATATAAAACCCTTCAACACAGGTTAGATGCAATCTCAATCAAATACACAGCTGAGCATCTTGGGTAGAAAATGATTATTTTATTCTAAAATTCATTTGGAAAGGCAAAGTGTCTATTATACCCAAAGCAATCCTTAAAACCAAACACTGATTTGGATAATTTAGACACCTGACCTACAGACTTGCCATAAAAGCACAGAAATCAAGAGTTTGCTACCCACATACGAATAGATATGTAAGTCAATAGAACCAAACTCAGTTCAGATACATATTCATTCATCGCGGATCAAATAATTTTCAACAAAAGTGCAAAAGTATTAGAATAGAAAAAAGTAACCATCCTATCCATTGAGTGATGCTAAACTAAGTGTACTACATGACCACACAAAAGTTAACTTCAGTTTATACTTGAGAAAATATTTCACTATGTGAATGAGAAAGGATAATATCTAATTATTATGACTAAAATAATAAAGTTCTTTATTGGGAAGCCCAATTTTGTTAATCTGGAAAGAGACACAAAATAACTGTTGAAGTATATACCACTCATACTGGTAACAACTCAAAGTAATCTCTTGCAACAAGAGGAGTACACACATCCTGTTAAAATACGGTGAAGAAGTGATGAGAATGAAATTTATACAAGAAGAAAAATTATGTGCCAATAAGAACAACAATTAAATAGCGGCAGGCCTGTCCTGCCAGCTCCTAGAGAGGCCAGACTCAGAAGATCTGGAGTTCAAGGTCTGTCTGGAATGCAGAATGAGCTCAATAACAAGGTTAGTAATTTAATGAGGTCATGTCCCAGGGGTCACAAGGTGGGGTGGCTACATTCAGATATGGAAGATTAGAAAAGAATCATGCCAATCATGTCTCATTCTTTTTGTCATTAAATCTCAGAGAATTCCAGCTTTTAAAACTGAAAGGAATGAAAGGAAGGAAGGAAGGAAGGAAGGAAGGAAGGAAGGAAGGAAGGAAGGAAGGAAGGAAGGAAGGAAGGAAGAAAAAGAAAACGGTTGAATTCCCACACTGTAGTTTCTGCTATTAGGTCCCTTACTAAGTAAGAGGAGGTCTATGAAACATTACACATTATCAACAGATAGAAGTAATTCAGGAATTGTCTTACAATATACAAAAAGAGACCTACCAATAATAACACAGGTTCTTATAGATAATGCTATGTTTCCTCTTTGTTTCTTATCTACCCCTTCCTTCCATACACCATTTTTATCTTAAATTCTTTGATTAGATCTGAGCCCTCATGTGATGCTTTTCCATTTCTTAATAGCCTAACAGGGTTCCACAGATTTTTTTTCTTCAGTGCAACACATTTTTTTCTATCTCATATCTTTGCATCACTGAACCAGAACTTCTGCGAATTTCGTTGAATCTACAACTGTGTCTTGATTCAGCTAGTCCATGACTCAGAAGCATAAGAGTTGCAGAGGAGTGCCAGGGCTTGAATGTCTACTGTCTCCACAAGATATGAGTTTCGTTCCCAGTACAAACTTCTGTCAGTCAAAAATATATTTAACTCTGGCATCAGGGATCTGATCCCCCTCCCCTGGCCTCCATAGGCACCCACACATAAGTACACAGAAAGACACATAGACTTACGACACATACATGCACATGATTGAAAAACAATCAAAGAATACTTTCATGAATTTACATCTGGAAAAGCACAGAGCAAAGCAAGCTGTCCTTTCCAAGGCAAAGGACCCTTTTCTGAATCATACTTACATGCATTTTCTTCTGCTTCTGAGCTGCCTATGACTCAAAGTTAATTTGGCCTTTCCTTTTGGTATAAGAACTTTTTCTTATGATATCTTTACAAACTACAAACAAAAAAGGTTTCTGGTGGGTTTATTTTTTCCTGATTTCTTTATTACTTTATAAATAATACCAATCAAAATTTCCACTTCCTCCCCTCCTCCCACTTCCCTCCCACTCCTGCACTCCCCCCCACCTTCCCCCTCCAGTCCTAAGAGAGGGCAGGGTACCCTGCCCTGTGGGAAGTCTAAGGTCCTCCCAGCTCCATCCAGGTTTAGGAAGGTATGTCTGGTGGGTTTATAGTACTGTTAGTCTGGAATATATTTGCCAAAGACTTGTATTTAAACTACAAATTTGAGTGAAACAAATAAGGAAGAAAATTTGCTCCATATTCATGGAGTGACATTAACATGTGACTAGTAAGTTCTAAATACATCAAGAGAAACAGCAGTGGGGCAGCCTTAATGAGGGGAAGAGATTGTAGTCACCACATCCTGTAGACTCAGCACACCTGAAATCAAAGCATGTTCCCTTCTTACTGCTCTCCTCTTCAGTTAATTTTATTTGTCTGATCTCTCCTTTCTCTGGGGAAAGGTGGGTGATACTGTGATAGCCTTGCTAGCACCTTCTAGCCACCTGCAGAGCACACAATGGCATTAGGCAGAATTCCGTGTGATGGTTTTGCAATTGGGAGTGTGGTTTGCTGAGGACGTTTATGACACTGTGTATTATGTGTGGACCATCAACTCCGTTCCCAAGACACTGTAAAATTAATACCATTTTCACAAAAACACCTGGACGCCAAAGCCAGTTGTGTGAGTGCCACAGTTTTACTTTGCTATGGTGTTTTTGCAGTTGCTATACATAGCATCTCTAATGAATGGCAGCTTCATAGCTTTAAAAGAGATTTTTAAATCTTATGCATTCTTATAAAAGGCCTTGAAGCATAAGAAAATTACAGCATAATTATATATCTTGTTTTACTTAAAAAATGTAAAGGTATTTAGCACAGTACCTCACTTTCTATGTTTGCATCTTTAGTCATCAGCAACGGTGGCTAAAGGACAAGTATAATGTAACTCGTAATTACTGTAAGGAAGACGCTAAGGAAATGATTGGAGACAGTACTAAAATATATTCTGATGATTTACAGTATATGATTTACTAAAATAATAAAAGACTTCAGAAAATAATTTTGTGATTAAATCAAATTCTGCTATTTAGCCAGACTGTCCTCTTTTCAAGGGTCTCTGGGTGGCTTGTGAAGTTCTCTGTACCTTCCTGAAGCACTGTGATTTCCTATTTCAGTTAGGTTTCTGGGGACTCGTACAGTCTCTGAGGTTTTGATCCTGTGCGGATGGTTCTCTATTACGAGGAAAGCTTCCTACCATCGTCATGGTAACCACTGTCTGTGGATCAGAACCCGAGTTTGCAGATGAAGCCCTCTTAACTTTGAGCTGTGAAAGTATCCTAGAAGTGCAAATGATGTTTCCACATGCGGAGGCCGAGTGCTCTGCACACACCCATGTGTACAGCGCAGCCAGATGCTTCCTACACAGCCATCTGGGTGAAAACCGCACACATTTGGCTCGGAAAAATACAACGGAAGTATACTCAGGGCATTCACTCATCCTTGCCTTCAATGCACAAAGCCATTTTCAGGCCTTGCAAGTGCAATCCATGGGATCCATTTAAACTCCATTCCCCATCATTCGGTACATATTTATTCTAAGCCATTGGAGGTGCAATTTGCAGTTATTGTTAAATATCAGCCAAGTTCAAAAGGCCATACGTGAAAGCAGATTAACTTAACATATATTTATCTAGCACCTGCTATTTGCGGCATCCTGCTGGATACACGGGCTGTTTGCAATTTGCATATTAGGTTCTCTTTTTTTTATTACAATGGTGCTGAATTAGTACAATGCTTCAAATTTTAAAATGTATAAGTGTATATCAGACTTAGCTTCTGGACGGATTCAGGCTGGGTTAGCTGTGGTAGGAGGGACTCCAGATGTTCAGCTGTGTTCTTTCTCCACTCAGTTCCAGTCCTGAAAGACAGGAGCTCACATGAGGCTATGCCCTTTTTTTCTAGGCTTGGTAGACATTTGACATGCCTGCAATGTGCTGGATATGTCTTTTCACATTTAATTTAAGTCATGTAGCTATACCCTAAATCTGCAGGTTAATATGCACCACCAATGGATGTTTTAGCTAGCCAAAGTTGGGCAGAAAGGTGAGAATTGTGATGAACACTGAACAGTTTATCCCACCTTACCTAACAACAGCAGAGCTCAGAGAAACCAACTTGAATAATCATCTATCACTGTCCCAGGGAATATGATAGGTAAAAATTAATATATACTGACTGGGAGCCTAACTCAGTGGGTTAAGTGCTTGCCACACAAGCTTAAGAATCTGGGTTTGATTCTCCAGAGCCTACGTAAAACCAGGTGTGATAGCACACATTTGCAGAGGGGTGAGAGCAACCAGTCCTTACACAGCTCCAGTGACTTGATCTGGCTATGATAGCAAGGGAATGAAGACAGAGAGAGAGAGAGAGAGAGAGAGAGAGAGAGAGAGAGAGAGAGAGAGAGAGAGAGAGAGAGAGAGAGAGAGAGAGAGAGAGAGAGAGAGAGAGAGAGAGGAGGGGGAGGAAGGGAGAGAGAAGCTGGAATCAGTTCAGTGGGTATGAGCTCTGTGATGGAGAAACGGCAGCACCTTGGAAACTAAACATGTTTATTATATACTTTTGAACATAGAGGCAGAGTTATTGGAAATGACTGAACAAGGGAGTGGGTTGTTTTGTACAGATAAAAAGGGAGGCAGTGCTATTATTTAATTTGAATTAGAAGCAGGTTTAGTTACTTGACGTAGGTACAGTCACTGTAGAGGAACAGTCCTTAGGCTTAAACATCTGGAAGGAGGAATCTACAGCATTTACTGCCCATACCATTAACATGCATCCACACACAGACAAGAGGCAGGCTTTGCCATGCTTCTGAGACTCACCTTAGTGGGAACACTTGACTATTTTCTCACGCATCTGAGGCCACTGTCATTGACATAGCTATGTCCATGTCAACAACGCACTACCACTCAGGACTTTATTCACTCAGGGATTCCTCTGCTCCCCTCATGGGTTAGCTGTGGAGGCATATAAGCATCAGAAATAACAAAGGGACCCCATTCAAGAAAGACACAATATGAAGCTGTCCTCTAATTTGATATGCATGCCATGGTAATTCCACCCTTGTTCCCATGCACACACGCACACGTACACACACACAAACATAGGTAAAAAATACTCCTTCAGTGTTGATATGATGCGGAAAATTTTGTTAGTTTTTATGTCAAGTCTCAGATTTATTCACAAGTGCTTGTTGGTAAATAAGGTGGGGCTCAAGCACCAGAATTTTTTATTAATGTTCTCGGGTGGCTTCAAAGTGTTTCCAGTTTACAAAAAACATCATATTATGTTCCCCATGTGTGTCTACATTAATAACATCTTCCTCTCTCAGAGACTTAAAAAATCAATTCTATCAGACAAAGGCAGTTCTAAAGAAATCAGTTGTCAGAGTCCTTACAGATAATACACCCTTCTCATTTTGGCTAATAGCTAGACTGAGAACTCTGCTCTCTGGTGATTAAGTGGACACAGCCTATGCAAACAGTAGTATGCTGGTTTCAATGAGAATGGCTCATTGAATACTTGGTTGCCAGTTGATGGAACTATCTAGGAAGGATTAGGAAGTGTGGCTTTGCTGGAGGAGGTGTGTCACTTTGTAGTTTTAAAAATCCATACCACTCCCAGTAGTGTATTCTCTCTGTCACTCTGTCCCTGTCTCTCGGTCTCTGAAACACTTTCTCTCCCTCCTTCCCTCCCTCTCTTCCTCTCTCCCACTCTTGCCTTGTGTTTATGGATCAAATGTCATCTCTCAGCTACTGCTCCAGGATCATGCCTGCTGCCATGTTTCCCACCATGATAGTCATGGACGTTAACCCCCTGGAACCATGAACCTTCATATTAAAGGCTTTCTTTTATAAGTTGCCATAGACATGGTATTTTGTCACAGCAACAGAAAAGTAACTAAGACAAGCATCTTTGGAATCAGGGAATAGGCAAAGGTGTGGGGAAGAAATACTCTGCCCATATTTTTATCTTATACTTTCAGTGTCCCAATTTACCTGACACACTATTTGTTGGCCATGCTCCTCTGTCACTTCCCATGACCTCCAGCCAATCAAGACATGACCCTCTTTATTATCTAGTAACTTCCCATTGACTTTTATTCTTATACATTAATGCCTTAACACAATTGCAGAATCCCTTTGTGTAAAACTGCATTATTTCCAAATAGCCAGTCTAAATGGAAAAAAGAAAAATTACACCTTGACTTATTTTTCAGACTTAAATTCTATGCCTCCAGTTTATAATCTGTTAAATAATACACTCTTAAAAACAATTGCTGGCTTTTTGCTCAAAACAAATTTAACTTGTTTCTTTTGCAAGCAATATACTATGGGGAATTCAACTATTCCTCTCTCCTTATAGCATTCCTTTATTTAACCAACTTACATTCAACTGATAATTAAATACACACACATTTCAATAAAAGACATCAGTGCAGTTATTTTTGAACAATGTAGGAATATATATATACATATATATATATTATTTATAACTTAAGAGCTTATCATCTTCCATTGTGACGTGGGAAGGAGCACTAGCCATACTGTACAATCTGTTCGCTTTATAGCTATATGGAATATTGTGTACAAAACCTGTTAATGAGAAGCCAGCATGGTGGCATATACCTGTAGTTTTGGGACTCTAGAAGTGGAAGCAAAAAGGATTCAAAGTTTAAAGTCACGTTCAGTTACAAAGCAATTGCACAGTTGCTTAGATACAGCTTTCTTTCTCCCTGCATTCAGTTTAGTTTTCCTGCCTAGCCATATTCTGCTCTGTCATAGGCCAAAGGAACTCCTTTATTAACTAATGATAATTATACATATTCATAGCATATAGAGAGGAATCCCACATCAAGTGACTCCATACTCAGGTGTTGTAAGAGGCTGCTCGTTGGTTCCCAGCTGTCCAGACAGTGGAATAATCACTCAGAAACTATATCATTTGAATCACTGCTTGGCCAATACCTTAAACATATTTTTAGGTAACTCTTATATTCTAAAATAACCCATTTCCGTTATTCTGTGTATCATCATGCTGCTGTGACTTACCAGGTAATGTTTCGTCTGGCAGGGCTAACATGGCTTCTCTTGACTCTGCATTCTTACTCCCAGCATTCAGTTTAGTTTTCCCCACCTAGCTCTGTTCTGCCCTGCTAGAGGCCCAAAGCAGTTTCTTTATTAATCAATGGTAATCACAACATAAAGAGAGGAATCCCACATCAGACAAAAAGCTCTAAAGTTTCTCTTTCAGATATTTCCCCTTTCTGCAAAGAGGTGCACACTAACATGTGCACAGCAAGCCCTTGCCATGCTCAGCTAGACTGCAAAATAAGCCCCCTGGAATCCACTATTTCTCTTTTGCACTGAAGATATATGTGTATCTGGTTTCTGCTGTTCTTGCAAGTATATGTGGCTAAGTGATTATTTTTCCAGCTATTGCTGTTGTCTGCAAGACAATCCATCTCCTGTGTTACATTTGGCTAAAGGTTTAATGCAAGCTTTAGCAAGGGTTGTGACTTATTGCATTACACATTCTAGCTAGGTTTTGTTCCTGAGGGACACCACTGTTCTGGGCTTGCTTGCCAAGATTTTGAAGCTGAAGTCTCAATCACAAATTCTCCTTTTGGTGATTCTTTGTGTTTTGGTTTGGTTTGGTTTTTAAACTAAGGGTCTTTAGTTATCTCTCAAAAGGGAAATAGAAGGTTTTTATTTCTTTACTTTTCCCAAAAGACATGGCACCTACTTTTTTGGTGTCTGTTTGGTTCTTTCTTTTGCTTTTCCCCAACTGCCTTTTTTTCTGTGTATCGGGGGAACTGGGAGGTGTTTCCTCTAGAGCAGTGTTTATTGCTTGTCTTTTAGTTATATAAATAAGGATGACATTCTACTCCTATGACATTGTTTTGTTTCTTTTGAGACAGAGGGTTACAATGTGAGTCACCAAACCCAGCTTCCCAGCTCCCCATTTGAATCTTTGAAGTGAGAAAGGATCATGGGGTAAGTACCATATTATGTAGAGAATAATGGAACCCTAAAACTTCAGAGAAAATATTAGACATGCAAATGCCTTTGAACATTGTGACACAATCATGTAAGCAGATGCTAAATGGAATCACTTTCCAAGTTATATATGAGGGTTTAATTCCTTATTGGTAGCGTTTAGACAGTGAACTCATTTGGGAAGGATCACAGCTGCCCCAGAAATCAAGCCTCATAGTTTATCCCAGTGGTTTTAATGCTGTGACTTTTTAACATAGTTTTTTGTGTTCTGGTAGCTCTCAACCATGAAATTATTTCTACTGCTACTTCATAACTATAATTAATTTTCTTACTATTATAAAACAAAATGTAATTTTTTTCATTTTTCCATTGTATAATTTTAGCTTCTTTATCGAAAAACAGGTGTTCATAGGTGTGTGGATTAATATCTGTGTTTTCGATTAGATTCCATTGGTCAACGTCTCTGTTTTTAATGCCAATACCAACAATTCATGATCTCCAAAAAGAATCAGATAGAAAGGCTGTATGAAGTCTTTGCTTTGTAACTATTGAGTTGGTCCACAGGGATGTACCTGCCTTATTGTCTGTGTTAGAATCAGGAAGATATAAACTCCCATAGGAACTAAGACTACCACGTTAGAAACAGTGGTTTATCACTCCATGACAACTGGGCCCCTCTCTCAAGTGTGTTGGCTCAGTCTCTACATAGAAGCTGTAGAAACGTCTAGAACTTGCCTGGATAACCAGCGGTGTGATTCTGCTGCCTTGACTGGGTTCTGGAATGAGGTTCAGTGTGGTCAGATTTGTTTTGTGCATGGGGATAGACATGGATCTATTTGTATTCTTTTACATGTTGATATCCAGTTACACCAGCACCATTTGTTAAAGATGCTTTCTGAAAAAAAAAACCCAGGATAGTCAAAACAATCTTGTACAATAAAGGAACTTCCGGAGGCATCACCATCCCCGACATCAAGCTCTATTATAGAGTTGCAGTAATGAAAACAGCTTGGTATTGGCATAAAAACAGAGACGTTGATCAGAATGTAAATATTTTTGGAGATACAGGTTTGTCAAAGGTTGAATCCACTAGTTGAGAATCTCTTCTTTATCCCAATGTCTAAGGAAGCTTTTCCTGGCTCCATCTGAGGCCCATAGCCTTTCCTATAAAATCAGTTCTTATCTGCATATGCATTGCATGGCATTAGCCATGCCTGAGCTCACAAAAGAACTATGCTGTACATGAACTAGAAAATAATGGGTTGGATAGTATGCTGGCAAAAATCTGGGAGAGCTACTCATTTATTTCCTGCCTAGGTCTTTGAAACTGTTTCTAGAGAGAATTCAGTGAACCAATCTTCTTATGTCTGTCACCTGGGAAGAAAGTATGAACCATCACATATGGAGCGAGAGCCCGGTGTGCCCAGCTGGGATTTTTTTTTTCCTGAAGAGCTCAAAGAGAAATCCACAATGATGATAAATGTATCTTTATAATAACCTGAAGGCACAATTCAGAGTCAGAAATATTGGGTTGGGATTTCTTCAGTCTTGAGGAAAGAGCCAACTCTAGGGCCCAGACAGTGCCTTGACTTGGGGTCAACTAAAAAGAGAATTATGAAGCTCCTATTGCCAAGAAGAAAGTCTAGACAAAGAAAAAGCTGAAACTACAGATTGATCTAATCTCCTGACCTCATGAAGATATGAGAGCCAGGACAGAACTGGCGTTCAGTCTCTCACAACGAGGGACACTGCAGAGGTCTGGGACAGAGATGTCATACAGAAAAAAAAGCACGTAGAGTTCTTTTAAAAAGCATGGGAAAGAAAAAAGTAAGTGAGCAATGGAGAGACTAAATTGAGGAACCAGCAAATGGTGAGAATCAGAACTCACCTGAAGTTCCTGAAACACGGCAGTAATGGGAGAGCCAAAACTGTTCAAGAATGAAGTGTCTGCTGTAATTGTGAGGTGTTTGAAAGAGAAAAAAAGAACAAGCAAGTGAAGGTGCCGCAGGCAATCGATAGAAAAAAAGATCCTGTGTAAGAGACTGTGAGAGAGCAGTCAGCAGGCAGCAGGTACTTGTGCCAATGAGAGAAGTAGTAGCAAACTGGATGGGGCAGATTTGAGGCAGAACAGGAAGGTTCAGTGGTACCACGAATTATGTGAGGAATTCAGGTTTTCAAGAGCGCCCCTTGTGGGGGAGAACAGGACATAAAGTCTCAGTCATTCAGGACGTCTTGAACTATCAAAAAGGACAGATCAGGGGAACGACGGAAGGATTTTATACCTGACTTACCTATTTCCCCCTTTTGTTTTTTTGTTTTGTTTTTTTGTTTCTGTTTTTCGAGACAGGGTTTCTCTGTAGTTTTCTAGCCTGTCCCGGGCAGTGGTGGCACACACCTTTAATCCCAGCAGTCGGGAGGCAGAGGCAGGCTGATCTTTTTGAGTTTGAGGCCAGCCTGGTCTACAAGAGCTAGTTCCAGGACAGGCCCCTTTTGGTTTTGCTCATGTGAAAAAGAACATGAAACATACTCACGAGGAGAAAATGCTGTGGGGAGGAAAGAGAGGTTCCTCTACTTCTCTCTAACCACATCGCCCTGTCGTTAGAATAATGATTTTAACAACTTTGCAGAGAATGCATATATTTGTGTCATATTTATAGTTCCTCTAGTTCCTCCACAATCATAGCAAGCATATATGCTTGGCATTGCCTCTTTAGTTTTGATTTGCATATAGTTTTTCAGGAATTAACATGACTTGGTTCCCTTTGCAAATCACCTATTGATAGAAGTCTGGACATATGATTTCTCATATAAAGTATATGAAGGATGAGATCATAGGACAGGGACATCCGACTGGTTGATAAGCATCACTGGGGCATATCACAGATGTTTATTATGCAGCAAATACTGACTCCTTTTTGGAAGTTCTTACGCTCACAAAATATCCCCCTCCCCCTGCTCCAACCTTGGCCTTCATTGTGTGAATGGCTTGAATGAGTGGGATGTGATTTGAAGTTACACTGTCATTCTAAGCCAGACCTTACAAGGCGTGGGACAATAGCATTGCAGTCTTCACATGCGTCTGAAGAGGAGAGATCTCTGCCGCTCTGGCCAGTGTCTAAAGTGAAACCAAATGGAACAGATGTGGCACTGACCTAAATGATAAGGCTTTTCTGTGTCTGCTGGGTTTCCCAAGACCAGTCAACATGAGCCAAACCACAGCTGGCCTTCATATGCATAGGCAAGAATAAAGCCCTATGGGAAAGTACCTAATGACTCCTGTTCTGTGAAAATAAATGAATTTTTTTTTCATATTCTTTCTTCTAATAGAAAATAGACTTTTCCCCATGTGGAGTTCATTTACTATAGTTACTGGTCACAGATATTATGCTCCAAGTGTCCACAAGAGCATCATCAACAAGAGAAATTCAAAAGAGACCCAAAAAGCAAAAGATTTTGAGGTGGGTTGACTGTGTGAGATGGCGACTAAGTTGGGGAATCAGAACCCACACAGAGCCAGTTGCTATGGTGCTGACTAGAAGAAGGGGCAAGTGTGGAATTGAAGGGCTGAGGAGGTGTTTAATAGGTGTTGGATTCAGTCCAGATCTTACATCACTCGAACGACCTATGTTCTTCACGACTGTGCTGCTCAGTTTTCAGTCGCTCTGACAATCTCCTAGAAAAACAACTTAAAGGGGGAAGAGTTTATTCTCCTGCCTTGTTCCAGAGATTTTAGAGTGTGGCCACTTGGCCTTGTCACTTTGGGCCTGAGACGAAACCAAATATAACTGTGGGAAATGTGTATGCTGGAGCAATGTCACTCAGCTTGTTGTGGCCAACAAAGACAGAGCGTGTAAAAGGTCTACGGTGAGATGTACCTTTCAAAGTCACCTCTAGTGACCTGCTTCTTCCAAATAGATCCCACCTACTAGTAGCTCATTTACCTTTGAACTTACCAATGGATTAATTCACCAAGAAACCTCATTTCCTCGGGATCTAAGCACATCTAAATTTGAGCACCAAACTTTAGATACAAATGGCTTTAGAGAGTATGCTTCATGACAAAGCCATAACAATTGTGAATGTTTATCTTTTATGAATGCCCTGTTTGTGTGAGAGACTAAACAAGGAAAATTGCAAGCTCAATAAATCATAAAATGATCAGAGTTCAATGTTCTAACCAATACATTCTCTTAAATACTTGAAACAAGATAGTGTAGCGCAGAAACTCCCATCCCTCATTGTTGCAGCAGGTCCCCGGGCCTTAACTGATAGCTGTATTTGTGCTACAGAAGGTGTTCTAGAATGCCCTATCCTCCAAAAAAAAGTTTGCTTTTCTGGTCTAATAGAGGATACTGACACCAGTTCTGGTGAGTCTGGGCCCCTAGTTTAAACCTGATCAGTCTTAACTACAACTTCATAGTGAAATTCGACTGAAAGAAGCAAGTTTAAATGGGTATCTAGAACATGCCTGGGAGCAAGTCTCTCCTTTTAGGTCTGCTTTATAGAGTAGTAACTTCAAATTTTTCTTGGGTAGTAGGACTTACTACTGTTGCCACTAAAGGCAATCTATTCCTTGTCTGTTGGTCTGATGGGTGAGGAGGATTGTGATCAATATCATTGGAACCCCAAACATCCTTTGATAAAAGTCTTTGATTAAAGATTTAAGAGTTTGGATCAATAGTTTTGCATCTAATATCATGATAATGTTAAAGTAAAGTCCGTGAAATGTTTTTTTTTTCTGAAAGAGGTAGTGAGTAGGGCAGTCTGTATAGATTCTTTAATTTTAAGAGATATTACCTTAGCTTTATAGAACCAGAATCAGATATCAGCCACTACTTCACTATTTATGTTGAAATCATAGAAGCACAGCCTCTAACCTCAATGTAATTTAGCTGGGAATCTAAAAATAACTTGTACACTTTGTCATATTCCAGATAGATACTATGCTAAACATCCTTTCTCCATGAACTGAAATCCCACTCTCTAGCCGGCATATTTTATTGAACTATGGAGAACATCTGACCCTTTCTTATCACCAGGTTCTCCTAGGATGCCATAGTCAAAATAGTGACCTAGTGAGTAAAACACTCAGATAATCGATATTTCTGTGAAGTTTTATGACAGACAAGAGTCAGCATGTTCTAAACAGGATGGGGAGATAGTGATGTCATCCTTATGCCCAGATAAAATAATTTTATTTTCCTAAATTCAGAAAGAACAAGAAGGAAATATTTGCCAGATCAGTGACCACATATGAGAGTCGGGAGCCTTAAAGGATTTGTTCAAAGAAAAATCCAACATGGCAGCAGAAATTGAAGCCATCAACTGATAAAATTTATGGCCATCAATCTTCATCAAGAATTTTCTATCTCATTTTGGAAAGAACTATAAAGGTTGATTAAATAATGACACAGACATCTCCAGCATTGCTTCCCAGAAGACATTACTGCATATGATATATATCTTGGCAGGGGCATCATCGTCTCCAGGAGTTAGTGAGACTTCCAGTTGGCATTTCAGGCTACAATATTTCTTATTTCTCTAGTCAGGAATCCAATGTAGTTATTTTGACAGCTGCTAGCTTTATCAATTCCAAATATCCATCATGGGACTGGACTACTAATCCTAAAATGTCTGCATGGTTATTCTACAGAATGTAAGAGACAGATTTGCCTGCCCCATGCTTTATTTCTACCCACTTCAGTAATTTTTTAAAGATTTGTTTATTTTTTATATGTACAAGAATTCGCCACACAGGTATGTAAGTGTGTGTGCCTAGTGCCTGTAGATCTTAGAGAGAGTGTTGGATCCCTTAGAATTAGAGTTATAGGCTGTTGTTAGGGGCTCAGAACCTAACCTGAGTCTTCTACAAGAGCAACCAGTTCTGTTAGCTGTTGAGTCATCTTCTCAAACCCAGATGGTGATTTTTTTTTGTTTTTGTTTTTGTTTTTGTTTTTTTGAGATAGAATTTCTCTGTGTAACAGTCCTGGCTGTCCTGGAACTCACTTTGTCCAACAGGCTGGCATCATACACATTAAGATCCACCTGCCTCTGCCTCTCAAGTGCTGGGATTAAAGGCATGTGCCACCACCACTCAGCCTAGATTGGGTAATTATTTTTATCATATGTGATTTCTATAATGTTTCAGGGTCTTTTTTTCCAGTCCACGAACCTTGTTCACAAAAGCAGCATGACTTTTTGAGTTTAATTTGTACTGACATACACAAGAAACCTCAATTTTCTATCTGAGTAACTTACATATTTGTGTCAACAGTTCTTATTTGTTACGATCTGACAATGCTTTTATTAGTGACCCAGGCCTCTTAACTCAAAGAACACATTTTGTTACTCAGCACCAAATACCCCAAATGAGCTTCTGATTGTCCCTCTGATCCTAGCGCCAATTCGATTATTGTTTGAAGTTTGCCACCCATGTTTAAGTGCAGCAGCCTGGTCTCTGAGACTGTGCAGTTTCTGCATGCCGTTAAGAGCAGTTAATCCAATCCCATAGTAACAAATTACACCGTAAACTCTGACTTACAGAGAAAGAAAAACAATACCTGTGGTGGTTTGAGTGAGAATGGTCCTCATAGACTCAATGATTCCTCTACAGGGAATGGCACTGTTTGAAAGAATTAGAAGGATTAAGGGGTGAGGCCTTGTTAGAGGAGTGTGTCATTGGTGGTAGGCTTTGGTATTTTAAAAGCCCAAGCCAAGCAAGGAGTCATTCTTCCTACCTACAGATCAGGACAGCTCCTAGCTACGGCTCCAGTGCCTGCCTGCGTGTCTCCACATTTCCTCCCATGATGATAATGGACTAAACCTCTGCAACATGAACAAGTCCCACTTAAATGTTTTCTCTTACAATAGTTGCCTTGGCCATAGTGTCCCTTCATTACAATACAATAGTGCCTAAAACAATAACCAAAAATCAATCTTAAGCTTTTCAAAAGTCTGATGGGATTTTTTTTTCTCACACTTTAGAGACATCCTTTGGGCATTTAGAAATTAAAGGGGAATGGGAGGCAGGATGCAGACTGTAGTGATATTTTATTTATATTTTAATAAATAAAGCTTGCCTAAAGATCAGAGTTCAAAGCTAAGCCACTAGAGGCCAGGGAGTGGTGGCATGCCCCTTTAATCCCAGGACTTGGGAGACAGAGACAAACAGATCTCTGTGTGTTCAAGGCTACCCTGTGCTACACAAAATTAATCCAGAAACAGATCCAGGTAGTGGTAGCTCACACCTTTAATACCAGGCTTTGGGAGTCACACATCTTTAATCCCAGCACTAGGGAGGTAGGGACAAAAGTGATATGGCTGGGTGCAGAAAGGAATATAAAGGAGAAGAGACAGGAACTCACTGGAGTGTGGAGTCTGGAGTTTGCTGGAGGTACAATGCAATCTAGGCAGTCTGAGGACTGCCCCCTCGGTCTGAGCATTAGTCTTTTTAGTAGATTGCTGCTCTGCTTCGCTGATCTTTAGGCAAATTTGATTTATTAAAATACAAATAAAATATCACTACATTGTGAGAGATTATCTCATTGTGAAAGATTTTCTAGAGTATGTTAACTGAGGTGAGAAGATTTATCATAAACGTAAGCAGCACCTTTCCCTGAACTGTGCTCTCAGACCATATAAACAGAGAGAGCTAACTGAATAACAGCATTCATCTCTGTTACCCGGGACAATGCGCCCAGCGCCTCAAATTCTCAACATCACAATTTCCGTCACTGTGGACTGTGCCCATGAACTTTGATCCAAAGTAAATCTTTCCTTCCTGAAATTGCTTTTCTCAGGATTTTTTCTTTTTTCTTTTGTCACAGTAAAAGTAATTAATATACTTCCTGGTTGGCCACTGTCTGATATCTTATCAGAAATATTCTAGCATTTCTCCAAGACTCAAGAAAAACCTCCATCATGACTGAGTTCTAGTTACACATGACAACACACTTGAGTCAGGTACCCCAGCTGGTTCCCAGAACATCCCGGAGACACGGTTTGCCCATCAGAACACATCCCACCCTCCAGTCCCATGTTCTACCTCCAATTTCAAATTCTGTAAGAGCCACTCTAGGTTCTGCTGCACACACTCCCTACAAGATATATCAACCATGTCTTGAGGGTAATTTGGCTTCACCTTATCTCTTCCTAGACTGTCTTGGCCTCTGACTATAGCCAAGGTCAAACTGTCTCCCTGGATTCCCTGGGACTTACTAGGATAGTTCCAAGGAAGGATAAACGCCATGTCACAAGTCACCTAGGACTGGGAATGGATAGCATGCTCTCTTTATAAAGAAAGGAGCTTGTGACATACCAGTTAATTTCGGGTTTTCTTCCAAGGCAGCAATGCTGCTTTGGTTCATCTTCATCTGTGACCTCAATTTTGTTGTTTTTCTTTCAGAGTCCTGACTTCGACATTAGTAATAACTGACATTGGCCATTCGATCTCTTTGGCCATCTTGCCATCCTTAGCAGCTAGTAGATTTTGGAGTCTGATTTTCCGTCTTTCCCCTGAGACTGACAGCTCAGTGTTTCCTCATAAATTCTGGTGCCCCTTCTGCCTCTTGACTCAGCAGGGCCGACATTTTCTTATCGACTACTTGTAATATTCCTAAAACCTTTAAAATAACTCAGTCTACAATTTTAAAAACCATCACTGCATCTAAACCAGATAAACTTTATAGTAGCCACAAATTCCATGACTTACCGTGTCTTTCCTGGACCGTAATCACATGTTTAGCTTAAAGGCCACCATATCACCATACCATTATAGAAGCTGCTATTATGGAATGCCTAAAAGGGCACAATGAACCAATGACAGAAAATTGTTGCACACAGTGTTCGAAGCTGGGTGGATACAAGACTGCTGCTCTCAACAACACTTGGTCCCGGAATCCTGACTGGGGCAAGAAGAAAATACATGAAGAAAGGAGAGGCCCTCATTTGAGACCAGGTGGGATGTGCTCATTCTGAGGGAGCATCATCAGTTGGGCAGCACATCTGGGAACCTGAACTTTTACTGTGCTTTTACTGGGGGAGGGGTTAGCCAGGCTAGATATGAGGTCTCTGTAGCTGAGGGCTGTCAGTTTGCAGTCCTCTGGGAGGAGGAAACTGTGGTTCGTTGTTTCTGTATACACTGGCAACAGTTACACAGGAACTGGAGGAAGACATTGTTACTCTTCGCTGAGCCTCAACCCACAAGAAGAGTTTGCCATTCCTGAGGATCTGAGGCATTGGGGTCCTTGACATGGTATCACTCAGCTCATATCAAACAATAAACCTTTGCCCAAGATCTCATCTGCTCTTGACACATTCACTCAAGGCTTTCTCCCCACTCCCCACCACCAGGCAATACCTAGATCAGTCTTCTAGACGCCACTATTTGCCCATATATGACAGAAGGGGTGACCTAGCTTGGGATGATATGAATGAAAAATGTTTCCCATAGATTCTGTCACTTTGAACACTTGCTCTCTGTGTGGCGGCCCTGTTTAGAGAGGTTATGGGAAGTTGCAACCCTGCTGGAGGAATTACATCCCCAGAGACAACCTTTGAGAATTTAAAGCCTCTCCCCACTGCCAGTTTGTCCTGTTTTGGGTGCCTCCCTTGCCCTTATAGACTCTTCCTCTGGAACTTTAAGATCAAATAAATCCTTCCTTCTGTAAAGCAGTCTTGGTCATAGTGTTTACACTCAAGGTAACAGAAAAGTAAGAATACAGAGTTCCCTTTCTCGTGGTCTGTTGTATAGTTTACGCTCAATGGTGATGCCAGCACAACCCAATTACCTCACAGAGACCCCATGACTTACAGCCGACAAACTAGAGAGTATATTCAATGGGTGATTTGGAGAGAATAAAAGCATTCATATCATAAAAGTTCTTTTTTTGTTATTTTTATACTTTGCTTTCATTAATCACAGATCTGTGGTCCAGTGGAGATATTTCTCTCTCTTGTCTGCACAGAAAAACTTTGACTTTTGCTTCTTTTGAGTTATATAATCCTCTGAATCAGCCTAACTGGTTTCAAGATGTTCATCTGACCTTTCTTTTATTATTA
Source organism: Microtus agrestis (assembly GCA_902806775.1). NCBI lineage: Eukaryota > Metazoa > Chordata > Mammalia > Rodentia > Cricetidae > Microtus > Microtus agrestis. The sequence continues at coordinate 2,605,392 of CADCXT010006976.1, read as the reverse complement.
TTTTAAACCAGAACCAGATAAAATTTAGATTCTGATAAGTAAAGTCTCTATATTACAATGCTTATTATCACTGTCAATTAAAACATAAACCTTTCCCCACTTTAAAAAAAATCATTGCTAGGGACTAGGAATACAGCTGAGTTAGGAGAAGATTTACCTAGCATGTACAAAGTCGAGGGTTCAATAGGCAACAGCGTACCAACTGACTGAGGTGGTACATAGACCTGAAATCACCGCACCCTGCAGATAAAGGCAGGAGGAACAAAAATTCTAAGTCATTCTTGGTGACATAGTGAGGTCAAGGATACCTTGGGTTACATGGGACACTGTCTCTACAACAACAACAAAACTATATGCTAAAGAAACTAACTCCCAAGTGTGTGAATGTGATGACCATGGGAGGTGTACATGAATTACTACTGCAAATGAAATTTTTATTTTATTCTTATTTGATTTCTGTATTATTATTTTGTGCTCAATTGTCACACCTTTTAATCTGCAATTTTGGGGGGGGATTTTCAAGTGAACAAACAGTATGCAGTACTAATAATATTGTTTAAGTCCTAAAACTTTATTTTCTTATCAAATCTGATGAGCTAACCCAGCAGCTCATAATACTGATATTTGTAGCAGTCATTTCTGAATTGTACTGAAAATATTTTTGTGTTTATTTATAAAACATGGTCACAGCTTTTAAGAACATACTAAGAGTCATATGTGCTATTTTGGGAAGTTGTATCATAGAGATATAGAGGTAATGTGATTTTTCTATCAGCAGTTTTATCTTCATTTTTATGAAATCCCCAAAGTGCAAAGCCATTCAATAGTCAGTTTCTTATTCTGTATATTTAATGATTTTCTTTTACATAACTCATCACAAAGAGAAAACCAGTGAAACCGAAGAACACACTTGTAGTCTTACAACTTAGAACAAAGCAAGATAATTGCAGGTCTGAGACCAGCCTGGGCTATGTAGTAAGACCTTGTCTTAAGAAAAGAAGAATATAGGCATAAATGCTGGAAATAAAAAACTATATTTTGTAGTTTGTGTGTGCATGTGCACGTGTGTTTGGATATGAGTCATGTGTGAAACAACCACCGGTACCATTCTTCAGTCACCATCCACTGTGTTAAATCAAAGGGTATCCCGCTGACCTGGACCTTATGCAGTGGTCTAAGGTACCCAGCCTGGAAGTTCCAAGAATCTGTCTGTCTCAACTCCCCTGAACTAAGATTACAACTGGGTGTCACCTTATCCAGCTTTACTGCATGAATTTTAGGTATTGAACTCATGTCCTTGTGCTTTAGAGGCAAATATGCTAACAACAAGTCATCTCCACACCCTATAAATTACCTTAAATTATAATCATGACATATGAACAAAGGAAATGATAAAGACAATATATCAAGGAGGGAAAAGTAGTATAATAGAAATAACAAAAGTCCTTTATTATTAATGGCATGACTGGCAATGCTTCCTATAAATGAGTCATATACATATATTGTAATTGATGAGGTCATTTCTATTACATTTTCGAGAAGACCATGAACATGAGGGAAGAGAGAAAGATGGAATGCGTGAGCACACAGATGAGCATGAGCTAGCAGTTAAATGCCAGGCAGCAGGGCCATCAAATATTGTAGACGGCAAATATTTTTGCATAGCTAATCTACCGGTTACATTTTATGTTCATTTTATGTTCCTTTAACCAAGTCAAGAGCCCGAGAAGAGTCAGCCTAAGAAAGAAGAGGTTTGTGTAGCACATGGTTGGAGAGATACAGAAGAGCATGATGAGCAGACACCACAGTAGGCGTCTCTGTGGTGGTGGGAGCATGGACCACTTCTGCTCACTTCTCAGCAGAACAGGAAACAGAAACAGGACTGGGTATAGAATCCTCAAGACTGGTCCCCAGTGACTCACTTCCTGCATGGAGATCCCACATCCTAAAGGTTCCACAGGGTTCCTGTTCAAGTCCAGGAGGCTTTGAAGGATATTTCTCACTCATTTCATAGCAGCAGAGTAATGAGTGGCTATGTTCCAAAGAAAAAATTGGGAAAAGATTTACTGTGGCCTCATAGTACAGGAGATTAGCACTGTGATTTTAATATGGAGGAAATGGGTAATTGTGAAAGAAGATAAAGAAACAAAACACGGAATTCCAGTTAGAGTAAATTAATGGCAGCTTTAACATAGTACGATTGAGTTTTGAAAAACAGTTGAGCCTTTCAACTCATGGGAAACCAGAGGCTAGAAAATAAGGAGAGCAAAACTGAGGATGGTGGATCTTTATTTCAGTGATAGACCACTTCGCTGATTTATGCGAGGCCTTAGATTCAATCCCACACCAGAATAAAAGGTAAATATGTGAAGATTTGTTCCCATAAGTAGCCAAGGGACAGGAGCCAATGTTGATCTTGTACAAGGCCTGGGCCACTGTGAAATCTGATAGACACATATTTGAGTAGAGTTTATTCTATTCTGTACAGAGTGAAGAATTTAAAGTGAGTGACAGAAATGAGTCTGAAAACAATTGCCTATGTTTAGAAATTTGGGATAGATCCAGAGTCGGAAAGCAAGAGGCAGGCAAAGCTTCAGACAGATGAAGAAGTACTGGGATATGTGTTTTGGTGGGGGTGCCATGGTGGGGTCGGGGGCAGTGAGGATGAGAGACAAGTGTAACAAAGAAACAGTGTTAAAAGAAATGCAGTATTTTATTAAGTGAGAAAGGATTTCAGGTATATACATATTCATGTGCATGTATAACCATAACACGATGTGAGAAAGAGGAAGATAATTAGAGTTCTACCCTACAGGTTTCAGACTTTCCAGACTCCAAGACTTCATGAATTCATTCTGTAAATATATTTTTGTGTGACTATACACACACACACACACACACACACACACACCACGTGCACACATAGTCACACAGTTTGCTATATTTTTTAGCACTTCATTAGTGTGATATATATTTTTTAATTTATTAGATTTTTTTAAAAAATACCAGTCCAAATTTCCACTCCCTGAATACTTTTTTAAAAACTACATTTGAAACCTAACAAAAATTAAGAGCATCAACAACCTTGAAGACATTCATTGTGCACATGATCATGTGTGTGAGTGCATGTGTGTGTGTGTGTGTGTGAAAAATTACCAGAACTGATATTTGATAGTCATGCTCCTCTCTATTAGCCTCAGTCCTCATTCTTAATTTAGTATCAAAAATCACACCCAAACGTTTTCCATGAATGCAACTGGCCTCCAAAATTTGTAGTGGTGCTCCATATATCAACTACATTTCAAGAATAAAAGCATACAAACATAATGGATACCATTGTGATATTAATAAGAAGAATGCATATATACATATAACACACACATGTATGTACAATATGCATATATAGAGGGGCGACAGAAACAGGGAAGGACCATAGCCCATGCTAGCCTGAAACTTGAATGGCAGTGAAAATTTGGGATTATAGATATGCTCATCACGATTTCCTCATAGGTGGATGACATAAAAGGTAACTAAGAGCTGTAATAAACAAGATGCTGTTGTTCCTTTCTTTTTTTTTTTTTTTTTTTTTTTTGGTTTTTCGAGACAGGGTTTCTCTGTGGTTTTGGAGCCTGTCCTGGAACTAGCTCTTGTAGACCAGGCTGGTCTTGAACTCACAGAGATCCGCCTGCCTCTGCCTCCCAAGTGCTGGGATTAAAGGCGTGCGCCACCACCGCCCGGCCTGTTGTTCCTTTCTGTGAAGGCATACAGCATTTCAGTATGACGTGTTCATAATATGTAAAACATGCTTAGCATACATACTCCCAGTTAACTCCCGCGTCTTTCTTTTTCTCTTTCCCTTGGCCTTCCTCTTCCTAAAGCTTCCTAGTTTCATTCATTTTTTAAACGTCCGGACTTGAAATGTGAAGTAAAATATCCAGTTTTGTCTGTCTGATCCTGGCCTATTCCACTTAAATTGTAAGTAATCTGTAAATCCCTTGAGATGGTTTCTGATTTGGAGGAACCAGATAGAATTCTGTTTATCAAAATGAAGGTTGTTTTTTTTTTATAGCCCTACTTGGTGTCAGTTACAGATTTCAATCTAAACATATGATCAGAAGACTTAATATCATGAAGTTCATTTATATTTGATTTCAGTTATTTGATTATAAGCTATAGGGAAAAGATCAAGAAGTGGAGTCAACAATGTTAGCAGATGTATCACGTTAGTTACAAGGCTGCCAAGTGGAATAACTTCCACATCACCCATCCAAACATGGTTTGTAAGTACTGAGAGCTAATCAGATGGGGAGGAAGCCTAGACTATTATTATGAATCTCCCGTATCAACAAGTGAACAAAGCTAACAGGATTTGATTTGAAGACATTAGAAAGATTATAGCCTTTCATGAAGCATATATATATATATATATATATATATATATATATAATAAAAACAACAATGAGGAAAGAGAAAATAAAAACTATTCATACTTTTAAAAATACTGATCAGAATATAATTTTAAAAGGCAAATTATGTAGATATATTTTAAAAGCATGCAATGGTTTTGTTTTACAGGACATGGTTTACAATCCAGTAAATTTAAGAATATTGTTGTATTAATTTTAAATAGAGTTAACTTTAAGTGTAAGAAGCAGACGATTAAAATAATCCATAGGCTGGGGAGATGGTTCATCCCATTACTACCTGCTAGGCAAGAATAAGAACCTATGTTCATATCCCCAGCACCAAGTAAAAGACAGTCCTGGCAGCAAATGTTCTAACCCGAGCATTGGGTAGGGGAAGGGATTAGAGAAGATGCCTCCCAGAAGCTCATTGACCAACCAACCTGGTCATTCAGAGAGATAGGGTTCAGTGAGAGACCATGTCTACCAAAATAAGGTATTGAGCAACAGAAGAACACCCAGCATCAGCTTCTGGCCTCCACCTGTATGTGCAGTACACCTGCACACACAGATACACACACACAGGAATAATAGTAATCTACATTTTAAATATAACATTTTCTTTATAAACCTTAGTAATGGGTATTTATAAAGTTAGAAATAAAATGTTAACTTTAGATGCTTTTACACCATTTACAGTTATGAGATTCATGTACTTCTCATAAATGTCTCATAAAACAAGCATTACAAATTTCTCCATTAACAATAAGGAAACATTTAGGCCAGTTGGCCTGGGTCTGGAAAAGCCTGGGTTAAAACCGGTCTCGCTGAACATAGTGGACAATGAGGACTACTGAGACCTCAAGAACAATGGCAATGGGTTTTTGATCCTACTGCATGTATTGGCTTTGTGGGAGCCTAGGCAGTTTGGATGCTCACCTTAGTAGACCTGGATGGAGGTGGATGGTCCTTGGACTTCACACAGGGCAGGGAACCCTGATTGCTCTTTGGGCTGACGAGGGAGGAAGACTTGATTGGGGGAGGGGGAGGGAAAGGGGAGGCGGCGGTGGGGAAGAGACAGAAATCTTTAATAAATAAATTAATAAATAAATAAACAAACAAACAATAAGGAAACAGAAAGACTAAGTAATCTGAGCCAAAATTGTGAGAATGACAAGGGGAGAAAGTTGTAAAAACAAAATTTAAATGTAAACTTTGACGTGATGACGCCAGTACAGCCTCCCAATATACCTCCAGCCAAGTACACAAACACACAGAGCATTAAGTTGGCCACATACACCATGTATATGTATCAATTTGCTAAACATTCTTACCAAGTTCATGAACTAATACAATGGCAAACCCAAGACCCGGGAATGTTGGGTAATTTCCCCAAAACTACAGAGCTAAGAAATAGCAAGTCCTCAACCTAAAACCCTGATCTTTATGATTTTCACTAAAATGGAAGCAGGAAGGGACCTGATGGTTCTTGTTCAACAGCTTTATACAAACTGCTGGATAGAGATGAAAGGGGTACTGCATAGTGAAGTTCTTGCCACCAGCAGCACACTTACATGGAAAGAAGTCGTGCATTGGAACAATCAGCTTTATTGTCTTTGTGACAGAAAACCTGGCAGCAATGACATAAGGGGAAAGGATTTCTTTTGGCCCTTTATTCTAGGGATCTCAGTCTACAGTCCTTGGTATTGTTGATTCTGAGGCCATGGTGGAGCAGACACACCATGGTGTAAGTCTCAAGTTGAGGGAGTGATGTAGGAACTCCTACTGCCAGTAGCCTTTAAGTTACCTGCCCACTTGGGTGTGGCCTCTTATACTATTATATATGGCGATGTAAAGCGTGAGTCCAGTTTCTTTCCTGGCTGCTGGATTCCGTTGCTGTTCCCCGTTCAAACAGAGGACTGTGATCTGAGTGTCTACCCCTAAATAAATAACCTTTCATTATACTCAATTCTGAACAAGTGTGGGATTTCGTTTTTGGCATCCTTCAAGGGAGGAGGATGCTGTCCACCTGAGACTAAAGTGAAATCAGATGTAGCAAGACTAGATAGGATTAGCGCAAGATCTGTCCTCCAGAAACCTTCCTTTAGTGATCTACTTCACAACTTCCTCCAATGAATTCTAACCATCTGGCTTTCCCCACCTCTCGATGCAGTCATAAAATGAATATATAAGGGGCTAGACACATTCTTTGGGCTGGAATTCTCATTATCCATCCATTTCTAGAAAGACCAGCACTGACAAAAACAGGGGTATGCTTTCCTAATCTTGTAGTCCTTAGCAGATGCAGTCAAGCCGATAATTATGATTAACCACAACATACATATAAAGAGAACTTTCCAGGGAGTTTATATTGCCACACTAAGGGGAAATTTAGTAGCTCTTTAGCAGACACTTGACTACTGGAAGATTTTTTTGGGTCCCTAAAGGAAGTAATCGTTCAGCAAGGATAACCAGATCCCTCATTCTCTCTCCCTCTTTCCCTCCCTCTTCCTCCCCTGGTGTCTGTCTGTCTGTGTGTGTGTGTGTGTGTGTGTGTGTGTGTGTGTGTGTGTGTGTGTGTGTGTGTATGTGTGTGTGCGCGCAGGCGCGCACATGTGTATGTGTGTGTGTTGGCTAATTCGTTAGGGAAAAAGAACAGATTTATCTATGAAGAAATATGAAAACTTATACATTTATTCATTCATTCTGTAATTGTGCAGATGCTATTGATTTTGTTGCTCTCCGCTATCCATGCCAGTTGACTTCCAATGCCATCTGTAGTCTCATGGTGATAAAATACCCGTATACTGTGTGTGCAAATAGAGAAGGTGGGAGCATAAGATGTCAGTAGTGACAGCAGCTGAAAAAAAACACACACCCTTTTTTTCCTGTTAAGAGTCTGTAGTGTACCTTTGTAGATTTTTTTCTTTCTTTCCTTTCCTTTTCTTTCTTTCTTTTTTTTTCCAGCATGCCTGTTAAGTGATGGCTTGGGCAGCTCAACAACAGAACTTTGTGGTATTTAGTTAGGAATTTTCTCCCCAAACCATCTGGGCTGGCAGGTGTTCATCATCAGATCTGGGTTGCTATGAGACTGGAGCTTGCTAATGCTAATGAAGTGTAGAGACGGAAACCTAAATTTTGCTCATTTGAAGCAACTTTTTGTGCGTTTAAGCTGGAAGCACCAGCAACACCTCATGACTTTCCAAAATGCAAACTCGGTAATTAAAGGGGCCCGAGGAGGCTGCTCTGGTGATCCAATATGATAGAAATTAATGGCAATGTGTGCTTATTTTCGTTAAACGTTATGTGAATATTGATTCCCTTCATGTTGGGAAAGAGTAAGTCCGTGGTCTATAAAGCTTTCAAAGGGAAAGGGGAAGAGAAGGGAAGTATAGATTTCTCTCTATGTAATGGTTGTGTCTTTGTACTCGTAGGGAGAAGAGCCTCAGATCACGAGAAAGCAGTTTTCTTAATGATACTTAATATGCACATAAAGTGTAGCAACGATAACTGCTAGAGAAAATGGTCAACTTAGTGATTTTTTTCATTCTAGTGATCACTGGCATCACATCAAATTCAAGTTCAACCAACTGAAGGGCAGAGAGGCACAGAGCAATGTGAAAAAAATTGGGAATTGACACACAAGTCACCGTGAGAAACTGGAGAGAAACAGTTTTATGAAAATAAGGTAAGATTAGGTCTATCTATATAAGGTAAGGTAGGGGCACAAGAAGACTGCTGTACAATCGGATTCCTGAGAAAGATCCTTTCAAAGGCATTGGAACCTCACTAGATCCAGTGAGGAGCATGAATGGATAATGATGACATCGAACTGACACTTAGGTCTCTCATCACGATGCTATTCTGCAAGGCATAGCTTGTATTCCTAAATAACTCCAATATAGGCAGAAAGCTCAAAATGAGCTTATAAATGGCTCATTTTCAAATTATCATTATTATGACTAGCTTTTGCAGAATGGGGAATTTCTGACCATTGGTGTACAAGTAGTCTTGAGGAAAGAGCGAACAAAAAGTCTATCATTTAAGCCATACCAGAAATCAAGTTACATCAATTTTATAAAGTGAGGCTCTGTGTGGTATTTTGCTTGTGAGGGATAAGGGATAGGTCATTATCACTAAAAAGTAGCAAATGTTAAAACCACTATGGCAAAGCATAAACAACAGGTGAAAAAAGATTTGCTTAAAGTCAATGCTATTAAAGATGATAATAAAGGGTCACAGATAACTTTGGTCCACCATGGACAGCAATAAAATATTGTTTTATATTTCATAAACATACCTAATCTTAAATATGTGTGTGTCTGACAGAACCAACCTACCTACGAAGAAATTTCCACCGAGTTACCAAAAATAGAAAGATTCAATGATAATAAAGAAATAAAAGCAAATTCAACTTAGTAAAGGAATTATTAAATATTTTGTTTTCTCATTTATATTTTATTACGTTTATTATATTATAATAAAATGCATGTTATAATCCCAAGGTTATTTTGTAAATCTACTATACTCCAGAAGTTTTACAAATTCATCTCAATTATTTTAAATTACATTTACTGGGAGGGGATGCATGCACACTCATGTGTACCATGCCACGATCCTTGTGCAGAGATCACAGGAAAAATTTTAGTAACCAGATCCCTCCTTCCACCATGTTGGACCAAAGGACTAAACTTAAGTTGTCAGGCCTGGTCTCAAGGACCTTTATCTGATGAGTCATCTTGCTGGCTCATTCTCAATTACTCTTATCACTTGTTTGTATTTTAGATGCTTAATCACTCTTTCAGAAATGGAGACCTATAATGATTTAGCAATTATCTTCCAATTACAAAAGCTGTAAAGGGCAGCTAGAAGGGTACAAAATTATCAATCTTGTAATTTTCCATCACATAACCTACTATGAACTGTAAACAGAACTAAAAGTTCAAAAGGACATGTATGATATTTCTAAAAATTTGAAAAAAATAAAAGAAGGAGAGGCTGCATGTAACACTCTGGAGGCTGGAACAGGAAGACTAGAGCATGAGGAGAGAGAAGGAGAGAAAGAAAGGAGAGGTAAAGAGACAAAGAGTCACGCATAGAGAGAAAGAGGTAGAAGAGATTTAGTTTGTATTCTCTCTAGCAAGTATAATCCAATCAGTGTATTTTACAGATCAAGGCAACGCTCTGCATTTTTCCGTAGCTAATTCAACCCTATAGAGAGGATTGTTTTGATTTATATTTTAAAAGTCCTCTTGAGAGTTGAATCTCTAAAGCAGCAGAAATGTTATTACGATAATTCCAAACTAAGCAGGGGAATTACTTAAAATCATGGTACTATTTTATTCTCTACTCATGAATTCAAATGTATGTCAAAGCCAGGGCTTCTCAAGAGTTCCTACAAATACTGAGGTAGATTGTTCTCCATGGGGTCAAGCTGGCTAGGAAGATACAGGAGATTTGTTTATTTTCTTATAGAGAAAATCTTCCCTAACAGTAGGGGAATCAAGGTAACATGATGTGCTCAGTTTCAAAAAATGCTGACTATCCCACCTGTATGAGCCATGCCTGTTCCTTCTGGACAATCAAATAAATCCTTCTGGTTCCTAGACTGCTCTGTCATGAATGAGCTCCCTGGTTGGTCATGAGACCTATAGGAACACAGGGCCGGCTCCAGAGTGTAGCACACTGTTTTCAATTTTCTTCTGTAAATTATGGAGATGATGAGACTCTGTAAGTGAGCCCTCCCTGAGTGATACAAATACATGCATCCACCAGCTACACCCCCAGGCAATCCTTGTGTCTGTGTTCATGGGCACTCCTGTGTTACTCCTGAAGTAATTGCAAAAGTGTTTTTACTTTTCTAGGCTCAACACTCCTAAGCACCAAGCATATTCAAACCAGGACATGATATTGACCTTGGAGTCTCTATACAGTCATACTGCCCATGTGATTGGCTAATCTGTCCTTCTAGGTTTTGTGACACAGACTTATGCCTGATATCCATAGTATGAAATCTTCCAGCCCAAGAACAGTAGTCTGGAAATTTCCATCTCATCCAAAAATTGTTGGTTCTTCTTTCATGTCGTTTTTCTAGGAGGTTTCATTTTTTCAGAGCACAAAAGCTACCCCAAGCAAAATAATTGACTCTGGCCCTGTTCCCATACACTTTCTCAAGACTCATCTCTGTAGTTTTTAATTAATTTATACTGTTGGGTAGTAAATTTTAAAATAAGTACCTTGATCAGGTCTTTTTTGATCTGGATTAGCATACAAGCTAAGAATGTGCATTAAATGATAAATATAGTGGGTGAGAAGGCTTAGTAGGTAAAGGCACTTACTCATCTCCAAGCCTAAGAAGAAGAGTTTGATCCTCAATACCCAGATGGTGGAGAAGGGAACATTAGTTTTAGGGGACAGAGCCCCCTTCTCAGCCTCCCTGAGTACCAGGCAGCATGTGGGCATGTGGTACACCTATAGGAATGCAGGCAATACTCCTTGAGTGTTTCTTAAAGAACGTATTAATGTTCATCTTCTAACTCTCCCTACAAGTCAAATAAAACTCCTATGTTTTGCTCTTTTAGTGGGAATTATTTCATCAAGTGGTCACTGTACATTCTCCATATTTTGGGTAAAGACATGGAGAATAAGAGATAAATAAAATTCTTACCTGAATAGTATTCATGCTAAGGAAAAAGTATGAACAGTTCAATATAATTCTTAATACAAGCAAGTAGAAAGAAAATCATGAAATACAGTTTATGTGAAAATCATTGAATGTCAGCTAAAAAATTAAATTTAGAAGGATTGCAGGGAAGGTAAGTAGGTTAAAAGGGAGTTGTTCTGTTTAAGTGACAGTGAGTTCAGTTATGCTTAGTGGAAGGTCACTTGCTCAGCATGCAAGAGGACCTGGGTTCAGACCCCAGCACTGTAAAAAAAATTGTGTCTGTATATATACATACATACACACATATGTATATATATATATATATATATATATATACATACATACAAATATATGTATTATGAAGTAAGGTTCTATGTGATGTTTTGATTTAAAAAGTAATAGAAAAGTCACTACCACTGAAAGGAAACATCTTTGAAGTCACTAAAACAAAGCTTAGAAACAGGTTAAAAAAAAGAATTTTGGTCATTCTCACCCTCTAGTCTCCCCTATCATCTGTACTCCCTCACTGAATATATACTTAATATATATATATATATATATATATATAGATTATAGTTATAGTTATATAATAGAATATATGAGTAATATATTATGTGTAATGTATACATAGAATATGTATATAATTCACAGAGGGTAGATGTTTGGTGTAAGCTTCATTAACAAAATGAGGTTTAAAAAGAAGTGTCTGCACAAGACCTGCCCAAGATTGGGCCCATCAACTTTCTTCATGAACTGGGGAGAGTCCCCTGAAACCTATTCTGTCCCTGAGATAATATTGACAGTTAAGGGTTGCTGAGGGAGGGGTGCTATTGCCTTCAGTATTGTAGCCTCTAGGAAGTTTCTTTTCTTCTGGTAAATAACCCCTTTGCCTGATTAGTGAAGAAACACTAATTACATCAGTGGGTCAGTGGATCACATCAAAAGAAAGCACAGAGGCTGGAAAGGGACTTTCTCAGAAGAGGCGACTGAGGCGATAGAGGAGAGGGGATGGTGAAGGTGACTATTGTTCAAAAAGAAATCTATGAAGCTGTCAAACAATAGAAAATAAGAGATGTGCACGTGTGTCTGCGTGTGAGAGAGAGAGACAGAGACAGAGGGAAAGAGAGATAGAGGGAGAGAGACAGAGAGAAGGAGAGTCACACAGAGACAGACAGACAAAGGAAGTCAAAGGGAGAGGGGGGGTAGAAAGCAGTATGGACACAGCAAGGAAAAGACTGTAGAGAAGTTGCATGCACAGAACTCATCAGAATCAGATGCCACCTGGCCACCTCAGTCACTGCAGGACACAAGGAATCCTTTGAACAAAGGAAGAAGCCACTTTTGAGCCAGGAGCGAAAGGACCTGGTTTATACTTTAGGAAGATTATCCTGATGATTGTCCTGGAGAGTAGGGTCAGAGAAAAGGCAATCTGAGAGAAGTAGCAAGGATTTGTGAAAACTCAGGGTGAGGAATGTGTGTGCAGGTGACTGAAGCGAGGAAGAAGAGGGATGAAGAAGGAGCCACGTTCTTAAAACAGCATTCTCCTTTCCACGTGTTGCATGTGTTTGCATCGAAACATTTTCCAAAAACTGCTGAGAGAGGGAGCTTGCCCGGAGAAAAGGGACCCCACTGGGAAGTTTGTATATCTAGAAATGATCTCAAGCTGGAGTATAGGAGGATTTCTGATGGCTTGAGAAAAAGTCAGCATTCTCCAGGAACTTGTGAAACCAGTCCCCATCTGCCAAAAGGAGTCATTTCCCTTACCTGTGGCAGAAGGCACATATGTGTACCTGTGGTTGGACATCACAGCCCATGCTGGCCTCCCAGCTTCCTCAGTCCCTTCTCACAAGACTCGTACTTTGCAAAGTCCATGCCAACCTCCCCAGGCTTCCCTCTCTTTATAAAAGCAAGATCTTTGCCTGTTTTCTCTGCTGTCTGTTCTCCCTCCTCTCACAAATAGCTCCGGCCATGACCAGTCTGCTTCTCTTTCTGCCTGCTTTGGACTCTCCCAGATTCCCATGTATGCTTTCTCTCTCTTATTCATGATAAAAACAAAACAAAAACTTCCTTTTCCTAACAGTGGAGGAGCCATATTGCCCTTGTCTGACACATACAAATAACACCCTGAATGGCTATCTAGTCCCATGTGCTCATCCAGCAAGACTCAGCAGGTTGCATTTATACTTTCACTCAAAGTAACAGGTAGAGAATAAGAGGTCAGAAATTTGAAAGGAAGTAGGCATCTCATGGAAAGAGTTGAAGGGAAGAAAAGAATGAGGTAAATTTTGCAATTATATTTTAATTCTTATCTTCTGTTTAAGAATGATGAAGAGACAGAAAACTGCCACTTTTCACAGTTTACCATAAATTCCCGGATGACCTCTTTCCAACTGTCTGTCTTGGTTATGCCTGCATTTTATGACTTTTTTCTCATTTTCATTATCAGTTTGTAATTAATGAGGAGGTGTAGCATCTGGTCATGGCTCAGGCAATCGCATGTCAGCATTACAAAGTTACATTAAATCCCCTCTTCAAATTGCAGGATCTCGGCAAGGACTGCCAGGAAACCGATCCTCCCCATATAGTTACTCATTTAAAAACAGCAAAGAAAGAATCAAGTTCATTATAGTATCCTGAGAGACCTCCACAGATGCCCTGAGCCTTGGAAGGTGCTCAGCTTCCTTCCTTTCTCGAGAGGAATGTTTCAATGAGGAAGAAATGAGTCAACCCTTCAGCTCTCTCTGAAGAAGAGTAGACTCACCCGTCTAGACTCAGCCATGAGGGATGCTGTTATTCTTCACTGTGGCCTGGGGGCATTGGAGTCACACTTCATACACCTGGCTGAAGAAATTAATTCTGATAAGTATTTTTTAAATATGCTTAAAAAAAAACCTTCCAGTTCCAGCCCCAAGTCCTAGATTAAAAGGAAACCACATTTTCTGTCAGGAGGTGTCTAACATCACAGAAAAGAAAAGGGAATATTCTTTGGGGGATTTTCGCCATCTCGGATTCTGTCTTGAACTTGTTGGTGACTATGTGAGTTGAAGCATGGCACATTCATTGTTGTGGGTTGTTCTCACAGGATTGCTGCATTCATTTCAAAAGCATTTAGTACTGTTTTTTTTTCCTCTATTATAAAAAGACAATCTCAAAATAAATCAAATTACCAGGATAAGAGAAAAGCAATTGAATTTTGGTTATTTTGAAAGGGCAATTGAAAAACAATGTATTTGGTTCTTTGTTCTGAGTGGATATGAACAGATTTCAATAAAGGATGATGAGGCCCTATAAGAGCTTGTATTATTGGACCGAGGGACAAACTTTCCATTTCAACAGATTATCTATGAAACCACAGACCCTGGGCTTTCTTTTTGCAAGTTATGACTACTCAGGAAGAAAGTGTGACTCTGTGAAAAGGTCTAAATTGGAAGAAGGAGGAAACGAGGGTTATAACGATTCAGGTGTGGCATTCTCTTGTTCCTTTTTGAGGAGTTCACATACAGACTCTACTCGCAGTAAAACCATTTGCCGCAGCCAGATTCTCAGTGGAAGCTATGTCAAGGTTCTCTTGGAAAACTACTTAAATTCCTTCCTATGAAGAACATGGTAAAAACCTTGTCCAAAAATTCTTTTATTAGAATATTGCCAGACCCTCGTGTGAAAGAGGGAATGTTTATCATTTGTCATCCAGTGTCTTTGATGAATAGAGTTTTGCTATATAGTCATTTATTTCAGTATATGTACTTTATATTCATGTATTTTCAGTATGTGCACATGTTCAGCCACAGTCACGTGGAGCTCAGAGGAAACCCACAGGGGACAGTTCTTACCTTGCAACATGTAGGTTTCTGAGACTGAACTTAGGTTACCAGGCCTGGTGGCAGGTGACTATAACTACTGAGCCATCACACTTGCCCTAAAGATATTTACACATGGTTAACATGCAGTGGAGTTTTATCAGGGATCAGGGGACTTAAGACAAGGAAGGGATCAGATAATTTAGGTCGTATCTCTGATTCACTGTACATAGATTCTGAAGCTCTACAGTGCCCCTTTGTTGTGTATTCCAGTGTCCTCATGTGGGAAGCTGTACTCAGAACACTGAATATGCTGAGTAAAGATATATGTGGTAAGCAAGCAAAGTTAATTTTAGGAAAGCACTTGGAGAGGGAATTAGGAGCTAAAGTAGTATGATAACATAGTCTGCTATATCCTAATTTAAAGTTTACTAAACAAACCCAAACAGCAGCTATTTAAACCCTAGACATAGTCACTGTTGTACTAAAAGGGAATCTGGAAGTAGAAAACTTTCTGGCAATTTCCATTAAGGCACAGGCCATCCATCCTGAGTTTCTTAGGATATCGTCTATGATCCTACATTGTGATGAGACAATTGGAGAAAGCAATAGAACACTCTAGGTCCTTGCCCTAGTTTCATTTAGGACATGAAATTGTAACTCAGTTTTGGGTTATAATGTTATTGATGTTTTTGTTTGCTTTTGATTTGGGGCTAGAAATTGAACCAGGAATCTCACACATGCTAAGTAAGATCATTTGGAGTTTCCCTGTCAGTATGAGACAGTGTTCCCCCTAAAGCAAACATCATTATGTATTCATGATGTCCTTCTGTATATGTGTTGCTTTTATTTGTTGATAAATAAAGCTATTTGAGTCAATGGCTTAGCAGAGCAAAGCCAGGTGGGAAATCTGAACAGAAATAAAGAGAGAGAGTAGGCAGGGTCAAGGAGATGACATGAAGCTGCTGAAGGACACAGATGCTAGAACCTTGCCCCATAAGCCACAGCCTCATGGCAATATAATGATTAATAGAAATGGGTTAGTTTAAGATGTAAGAGTTAGCTAAAAATATGCCTGAGTCTTTGGCCAAACAGTGCTGTAACTAATATAGTTTCTGTGTAATTATTCAGGTCTGGGCAGCCAGGAAACGAACGAGCAGTCTCTGTTTACACTTCTGTGGAGATAGAAGGATTGTCTTATAAAAATAATTCTCAACAATGAGAAGCCTCCAAAACATAAACCTTTTATAAGGACAGGTCCTATTCCTTTTTCTTTCTTCAGTATTGTTTTATTATAGAATGGCATTATCCTCGACTTATTAAGCAAGTAAGAAAGCAGAATTTTACCTTATGAAGTTATTTCCTTCCTACAAGCTGGTCATGGTAGTACATGCCTGTATTTGGAACACATAGGAAGTAGAGGACAGAGGGTCATACATTCAAGATCAGCTTCAGTGAGTCTGAAGGCACTTAAGGCAACCTAAGACTCTCTGGAAGACTATTAAAAATGAGAAGGAAAGAAGGAAAAAGATAATAAAAAAAGAAAAAAAACAACAAAAAATTATCCCCAGCATCCTTTTGTGTTGCAATAGAACTTTGAAAATGGCTCTCAAATTGTTCCTTTAGAGAGTGATGACCTAAATCTAAAGAGATTTGTTTCAACTACACTCTCAAAGTTAATTCTCCCTTCAACACAAGCTCTCCCTGATCCTTCTGAGAATCCTATTACTTAGATGCTTATTAAGAATTTTCATTTTGCATTATTGACCATATTTAACTCTGAATAAAGGAAAATTTAGTCCTGATCATTCCTTGAAGCCCAGTGATGTCTCATTTCCTTCTGATCTTGCCCTTTGGGTCTGGTAAGAGGCAGGGAACAGCCGTGCTTATACAGACATGGCTCTGAACACGTTCTTTGCCTCAAAAGCAGTTCTACAATGAGTTGAGGAAGTTGGCCTCACAGCCACAAGAATAATAATCAGATTCTGCAGTCCCCATGGTGCCTCTGGTGTACCTGATTAACCTTGAGAGGCTTCTGGAATTCTTTCTAGAATAATAAAACAAAAATGTGTTAGCCAGACACAACTTTGCATTCTGAACCTGAAATCCAACTCGTTTTCTCTTAAACCAAAAAGAAAATAACTCAGGGAAGAGTCCAAACACCTGGTTTCTACTTTCTGTCAGAAGCTGATGAGATGGTTCAGTAAGGAGCTACCAGCCACGGCTGGCATTCTAAGTTTCCAGGATCCACATGGTGGGAGAGAACCAACTTATCCAACTTGTCCTCTCACCTCCATATTCACATACATGTACACACACACACACACACACATAATGACACACAGACACACACACACACACACAGAGACACAGACACACACTGTAAAGGATCTCCTCATGGATGAGTTTGGCTTAAACTTTTAGGCGTAGGAGGAAACATAGTTACTATGTTTATTCATTATAGGAAAACCCCACAAATACTCTTAAAAATAATATGGGGAAGCCAGGCAATGGTGGTACATGACTTCCCCAGCACTCAGGAGGCAGAGGTAGGTGGATTTCTGTAAGTTCAAGGCCAGCTTCATCTTCAGAGCGAGTTCTGAAGAACAGACTCCAAAGCTACACAGAAAACCCTGTCTGGAGAAATCAAATAAAAACAACAACAATAATAATAGTATGGGGAAATCAGACCTTATTTTATTGAACTTAAATATATTTATATACCTTTGTCCTTTTTTGATATTGTTCTGCTCAGCCTCACTGACTAAAAGACACACCCATTGCCCATGCCATTTGCAGAGGATTGAGTAAGAATGGGCCCCCATAGACTCATAGATTTGAATGCCTGGTCACTATTAGAAGGTGTAGCCTTATTGAAGGAAGTGTGTCACTGAGGATGGGCTTTGAGGTTTCAAATGTTCAAGCCAGGCTCTGTCTTTCTTTCTTCCTGATGCCTAAGATCTAAATGTAAAACTCTCAGTTCCTTCCTCAACACCATGTCTGCCTGCATGCTGTTCTGCTTCTTGCTATGATGATAAACGACAAAACTTATGAATAAAAGCAAGCCCCAACTAAATGCTTTCCTTTATAAGACAGGAGTGGTTATGGTGTCTATTCACAGCAATAGAACAGTGACTAAGATACCACTTTATACTGATAGATGGTAGTTAGGTAGGCAGTAGGAAGATGGGTAGGTTAATAAAACGAAGTGCTTTTACATGTATGTGTACATATATGCCACATGTATGTGGATGCTCAAGAAGACCAACTAAAGGCATGAGATCTCTTGGAACTGGATCTGGAATTATCAGCCAACTGGTGTGGATACTGAGAACCAAACATGGAGCCTCTCTGAGAACAGCAAGCACTCTCAACTATTGAAACATCTTTCCAGTCTTCTCCTTTCCCTTCCAACTCTAACACCATTTGTGCTTTGTAGTGAAAGATCAATAAAAAACAGTTAAATGAAAGACGAATTTACAGTACTGACTATTTTAAGATATGATATTTACATGATTAAACATGGTGAATTTCAAATAAAGATATAAATAAGAGTCAATGTTTTGAGCCTGTAGTAAAAAATAAGTAAATGAAATAAAGGGAAAATAGAGCAAAAGACAAATTCAAACTTTAGTTTCCAAAGCTAACAAGAGGCAGAATAACAAAGAAAGGTGACCTACCTTAAAGGCATAGATAGCCTGACAGCAAAAGGCAGAGGAAGATGACAGGTGGGTCCAACGACATTAAGGCTGAACAGCTCCTGAGGCATTGAGTGAGCATCTAAAATAAATGCGATGCTTGATGGGTTTGATATTCTCTGGAAACCTTTGGGAAAACATTTCAAGTAGTTTGCTTTCCAAACCTTTTTCTTGGTAAAGTAAAGAGCGGGAACATGTCACCAGAAGTCCAAGTGACTTGCCTCCCTCGGCGGTTAAGTCAATCTCTATTCATAGAATGGGCATGTTCCTGAGCCTGAGCAATTTATGTTTCTTTTATTCTCGGAACACATATCAGCCTTGCTAGTCTCAGACCGTGTTCTTGACATACTTCAATGTGATATTGTGAAATAAAGAAGCCTTTCTCCCCATGTGCACTCAGGTTTGCATAAGGGAGCTCTCACATCACAAACTACGAATCTAAAGGTTGTGTCCACAGACCCCGGCTTCCATGAGTGAATTCACTACACATTTGCAGTAATGAGACATGAGATCTCCTCCTGTTAATAGTATCTCTCTTGCTAAAGAATTCACAGAATAAAAATAACTAAGGGCAATTTCATACTTTTGAATATTTTTTCACTCACCCCGAAAATTTCCTAATCTATAGTAAGACCCAGGTAGATTATCATGATTTTGCTATTTTTACGATATAACTTCAGCTTACTAGGAATAATTCAAGTCTTTTATCATCTCTACTGGATAGAAATGAAAGATGTTAAAAATAAAAACATCCTTACTGTGTACATGGAGTAGGTTATCACTGCAAAGTCCCGGCTCAGATCTATGAATGACATACAATAAGTACTATAAGAATCCAAAGTGTTTTAATCAGCTTAGAGCACTGTCTTTTTTCTCTCTCATTTTTAAATAAGAATTTTCAAATCTTTGTCTATGTTAAGCATATCTGATAATATTTCTGCTAACTATATTAAATAAGTTCCTAAATATTTCTGCAGACATGGCTCCTGATACTTTTCTTTCACTTCAATTGTGTTTACATTAATTTTTAAGTATTTGAACCTTACGTAGTCTAATGACACTGAAGTATAATAAATGGTTTTGTTTTTATAAAAGTAACCAGATTTCCTCTCTTATCTGAGACTTGGTTAACTGTATACTGTGGAACATCATTAAAACTCATTTCTATTTTAAGAACGAGTTGTTAATTTATATTAAAAGGGAAAAGGTGTCTTTTTTACTATGGAATTTCATAATTCTTAGTACTGACTACCATCTTCACTATGATCATTTGATCATTTTTTTCTCTTTTCCAAAGATGAACCCAACTTGTCAACCACTCTTAACAATTCTTAATCGGTAGACATGATGGACTATGACTCCCAGGACAGATCATAGGAAATCAGTAAGTGATCTGAGCCTTTCAATCTACTATCAGAGACAAAAGATTGTTTTGCATAACTAAGATTTAAAGATGCTGTGTTATCTAGCAGTATATGAGGAATGTTAATACCTCTTTAAATCCATGTTCTCCAATTGGACTCCTCAATTATCACATTGACTATATTTGGTAATATATATTTATGTAAGCATGCATGTATGTATATATATTTATATAAACATGTAATAACAATTAATAAAAAAGAGGCCACAAATTTAAAAGAAAACACGGAAGGGCACATGAGAAGGTTCGGAAGGAGCAAAGAGAAAAGAGAAATGTTATAAATATATTATAATCTCAAAAAGTAAAAAATTATGAAATCACTATCCTCTTCCGTATTTATCTCTTTCCCTCAACTTTCCACTCACGGCATATTGCACATATAGACATAAAACATTTCAAAGTCATTGTCCTGGCTAATAAATACCCTGTACACAGATATAAAAAGATCTAGCTTTATATCCCTATTTTATGCAACGGTAGGCTTTTTTATGGTTTTAAGAGTGTTACTGTGTGCTTTTCCCCACATTTTTTTTCAGAGTTCATGTAATTTCAGCAAAATTTATTGCATCAAAGTTCTTAATAACCAAAAATTCAACAACGAACCTGGATATGAAAGTAATAGTAAACACCTGCAGTTCCACGCTGAAATCCTCTCTGGACTGAGCTCTCTGCTCCTTCCCAGCAAGTTTTTGTGATCTGCTCAATACTCATAAAGCTCAAACTTCTATCAGTCATCTCGTCATTAAAAAAATACTAAGAAAAATATGACCTTATGTTTATCTCAAATGTTAATGTCACGTTTAATTACATAGATAAGAAGTTATATCTGATTCTATGTTCAATATTAAAAATTCTTATCTGAGCCATGCTGATAAAAGGAAATGGCATGGTTTTTGGGTTATGGCATCATGCACATTTAATTAAGACCAATTCTAAGTCCTGTGAGTCAACACTCACCCTTTGGGAAAGAGAAGGAGGTCTGCAAAAGATGGCTCATTTGACATTGAAGAAAATGGCCAATTGCATTGTTTAAAATGATCAAACAAATAAAACTAGTGCCCAGAAGAGGCCAGAGCAGAATATCAATTCTAAAAAAGAAGTCTTGGAGGTTTTTTTGTTTTGTTTTGGTTTTGGTTTGTTTATTTATTTTCTTATTTTTTTCTGGTCCTAGTTTCCTAGGGTTTTTAGATTCATCCTGTTCGGTCATCATCATTTTCTTGTACAAATAACAAAAGCATAGACCTCAAAATCTAGACTCCTTTCTCAATAACCATGCAAATGGGACTGTATTTTTGAAAGGATGGGATGAAGTAAACCACTGCTCACATCTGTAACAGCTTTCAAAATCTGATCTCTGGTCCCAAGGAAAGAGAAAATCGAGGCTCCTTTTAGACAAAGAGGCAGAGCATCCTCCTAACATCACATGCTCTCAAACAGTGCTGGAAATTGTTTGTGTGCCTCAGTCTAGAGTAGTTATCATGACTCCCTCCAATTGCAGAGACAAAACTGATCCCCTTTCCTCTCTATTCTACACCAAGTCTGCAATCAGGACACTGTTGGGATAACTCCACACTTCCCACCTACCCTGACCTAAGGGGAAGGCAGTGATGCCAACACCAAGGCACAGGTGCTCAACTTGAAAGAGTGTGGTCCTCATCATTGGTCTCCATGAAAAATAAAAACAAATTGAAACATTTCTTACTATTTAACTGATTAACCTTTCCACATTCCACACTATATAACACTCAAGGAATCTACTCCTTCTTGTTGGATATATAACAGTATGGAATTTCCAATTGTCTCGGTACAATGAGAAACCCACTTGCCTGTATACACTCAGTCCTGAATATGTGTTTCTCGGCGCCATCTTATCTGCAATAATAAATTACAGTATGTATGTTAGACAGCTAATGCATGAGATAAATATTGTGAAATTTAATATTATTACCATACAACTGTTTCATTGATTTTTGACATTTGGAAAATAAGATCAAGCAAATGTTACTTAATAATTAAAAAAATAAGGCATGAAATTGGATGCTAAAGCTTTTCCATTACTGGGAAAGGAAGAAGTATGCCTGAGGTGCAATCTTTATGAGAGCGTGCGTGCGTGCGGTGTGCATGTGAGGGGGGGGGAGGGAGAGAGAGAGGGAGGGAGAGAGGGAGAGGAGGAGGGAGAGAGGGAGAGAGAGAGGCTGTGATTGTGCACGTCCTTATATAACATTTATATTTTTAACTTTTTAATGTAGGTTAAAGTTGCTTATTTTCTCACTCATCCATGTTAGCTAAATGCATCTGTTCTCACACACCAATGATAATAATTTTAGAGTAGGGAACAAACATGTTTCTGTCATTTTCTCTTTGAATATTAATGTACTAAGCCTATTACTAAATTTAAACAACAGATTTTAGTACATATCGAAAGAATGAAAGTTATGTTTGTATGTCTGCTTATGCAAATTTACATTTAGTCAATAAAATGATGTGTATATATTTATAGATAGAAGGAGGATACATTCAATGAAACATGTTCTTCTAGCCCATCCTAATTCTTTAAACTTATGTCAAAAAAGGAATAAATTTTATACCTTATAGCCAAGGTAATTCATAGCTGGATAAGACAATGTTTCTTGGACTGACTGTGAGTGGTTATCACTTTTCTTGAAAATAAAAAGTAAAAGCTAGTAACAGTCACCTGAAATATTTGAGAAACATCAAGTGTTTACAGACTCTCTGAACATTTAATATAACAATGTGAACTGAGTATCTACAAAAGATGTATATGGCATATAGAGTTCATTTTAGAAAACACTTCTGGGATAGAATGAACGAAGAAAGGTAGACAGACAGACAGCTAGATGATAGATAAAAAGATAATTGTATATCAATAATACACATAAAAATATAAAAATGTATTTCTTCTGAACTGGGAATGTATTTTTGTTTAAAAAATATAAAACATTTGCCTAATATTCTAATATTCTAGATTCAGACTCCACCACCACACACACAATAAATTTTTTGGTTTAAGAGTTGCTTAAACTTACAGGATCACATATTACTTCTCCAACACATATATTAAAAACTTGATAATTCCCAGGTAATTAAATACTTAAAGCATTTAGTGAGTGGCAGAATTTGTGAGTGTCTATATCTATTTAGATAGGATTTCAGGAACTTTCAAAACAACAATATATATAATCTCAGTGCTATTTTAGTATTCGCAGAGATAAGCCTGCATTATCAGTAGACAAAAATGTCCTGTCCTAGTAAACTTCCCTACTCTACACTATCATAGTTTATTAACAATGGAGAACATGTTGTTTAACATCATATTTTCTGGATATTGTTCATGATTAGATATTTAAAAGCATGTAGGGATCATGTGATCACTAAGCAAGTGCGAAAACATGAAGAAAAGTCTATCTAAGATACGTCAAGGACTATTGATGAAAGGAACAATTTCACTAAATTCCAACTTGGTGAAACAAATACTTATGGGGCTTAGTATTTGAACATGGGTGAGGGGTTACTCACAAGACTGTGGATGACACAAATGTAGTACCTGTATCACTTCAAAAATTACCCCTGCATGATTGACATCTCATAAAGCTGTTTGCTCCATCTCTCTACATGATATGAAAGTGTCCCCAAAAGTATTCTCTTCCCAAGAATGATTACTGCTCATATAATGTGTTGTTATTTCGGGCATAAGCTAGCCACGTGGAAGCGGCTGGGGTGTTGGGGACGCAGCCCCGCCGCTGCTATTTCAACAGATGGCTGCCCAACGTGGAGCTAACTGAATCCACAGAAAGTCTGAAAAAGCTTGGGAAAGAGTAAAGCATGTTTGTTTTCTTGGTAGCAGCAGTTTCTTGGGTCTGCTCTGCTTGCTAGAGCTCTCATCTAAGAGAGGCTTCCTGACTCAGCTTCAGCTGCAAAACCCTGCAGCTCATTAAGAGGTCCTGCCACGAAACACTTAAACGGTGTTGACGAAAAGCTGAACGCATGCTTTTCGGTTTTCAGCCGTAGCAGGAAAAAAGCTGTGCCGTTTAAAAATGCCGGCTTTCTGGGCTGTCCTGCCAGGGAAAACTCTGAGTCTTTTATGCAGGCGGTTTGTGCTTTTTGCAAGCACAGGCTGCTGAAGCTCGCTTGCTGGCAAGGACCTTGAAACACTGTAGAGTTGTGGCACTGAAGGCGGCTCTGGCCGGTACCTCAGCCACAAGGTCGGAATGGCAGAAAGCTAAGGAATGGACTGGATCTAGCTGGCAAAGCCACGGCTTTAGTCCTACTGAGATTGCTTGGTAAATTGAAGACTTATATATTCAGAAAAAGAGAGATATACAGTAAAGAGAGATTCAAAGACAAAGAAAATTTCTAAATGATTTACAATGTGTTAAAAATATATGCAAACTAAAAATTAAAGTTCTTAAAAGTAAAAAATAAGGAAGAGAGTAGTTGGGTGTGGTAGTACACGCCTTTAATCCCAGTGCCTAGAAGGCAGAGACAAACAGATCTCTGTGAGTTTAAGGTGTTGTAGGGAACACCTTTAATCCCAGTGCCTGGGAGGCAGAAACAGGCGGATCTCTGAGAGTTCAAGACAGCCTGGTCTACAGAGTTATTCCAGGACAAAGATACAGAGAATATAAAATAAAAATAAACAAAATAGAGGTTAAAATAAAGCGTACAAAGATGGAAAATACACAGAGAATCTTGATACTGTATGCTATTATGCTTTCTTTGAATTGTTTGAATGCTGAGGAAGGAGCAAAAGCTACTAAAAGATATTTGTTTATAAATGTTGCTGAATTAATTCAACATAGATATTTTGGAAATGCCTTGACTTTGCAATTTGGATCTAAGGACATGATACTTTGGAAAGGAGTTTCTTGTTTTGTTTTCACAGAGGATGAGACCCTGTTCATTTCTTCTATCCGAATATGGTATGATGGACCACGCCCTCCTGAAGGGTTGCTGTGAACACCTTCAGAAAATTGCTTCGCTCAACTGCCAAATTAGATGAAACTAGCACACAGGTTATACCATGAAAGACCTAATTAACGACGCCCCCATTCAGCAGGAAGCAGTTTGGAGAGAAAAAACTGCGCCCATGTTCCCAAATATGATTTATAAATGTTCTTTTACATTTAAAGGGGGGATATGATATAGGTATGAATAATTTGCATTAATATGGATGTTGCTTTATTGATAGAGATTTAAGGTCAATTTTGTTATATGTATCTGTATTTCTGATCTTGATTAAGGTATTGTGTTTGTGTAGTTCACTTAAAAATGTAATGCATATAGGCTGTTAATAATCATCGATAATAGTCAAGCTTGTAGTTATGTTAGTTAGATTTTCTAGATATATAGATATATATTTCAGTTAGATTGGCATTCTTCATATCTTTCAAAGACTACGGAATATGCTATTAAATGTTTTAATAACTTAGGGTTTTTCATGACAATGAGACACTCTGCTCCTGGCAGCACTAATTTACTTCAGGAAGAAGATGGGCATCGAAGAGGATCCTTATGGAGATTGATAGCCATTTGGGCAAGAAACTGCTCTTGCCTGGACTATTGCATAAACTGGACACAGAGAACCCGCAGAGAGAGGACTGACGAACTTGCCTAAAGGTGAGATGATCTTTTGGGGTTCCTGATTCATAAAAGAGTCTGCAAGACATTCTTCAGGACAAGCAGATAGTGACTGCCTTTGAAATTTCCTGCTTTGTGGAATGTCTGCTGAAAACTATGGGCCTGTAGGCCGAAGATGGATGCCCCAACGGTACAGAGGAACTTTGGGTGACTGTCCAGGCAGCAAGATGTCTCTGTCATTTCTAGAGTTTGAAACTTGCTTATTTCTTGTTTGCTTAGATAATATTATATCCTTCTGGAGTCTTTGATGCAGTTGAAGAATAGATAGATAATTAAGTTGTTTTCTTTGTTATATGCAATTTTGCTATGTTAAAGTTAAAGCCTTTCCTTTTTGTTTAAACAGAAAAAGGGGAAGTGATGTGGGAGTGTCATATATCAATCTCTTGATTTCATTGGCTAAGCAATAAATACACTGCTTGGTCCTGGTTGGTTAGAACATAGGTGGGTGGAGTAAGCAGAAGAAAATGCTGAGAGGAAGAGGAAGTGAGGTCAGAAAGCATGCAGCTCCGCTCAGCGCCAGATGCCTCAGAGAGAGACACCATGCTCCTGTCTAGCAGGCAGACGGGATAGCTCTGCTCTCTGAGGCCGAGGGATGAAACTCCGACTCAAGATGGATGTAGGCTAGAATCTTCCTGGTAAGCGCACCTCATGGTGCTACTAACATGATTAGAAATGGGTTAGTCCAGGTGCGAGAGTTAGCCTAGAAGAGTCTTGATAGAAATGGGCCAAGCAGTACTTAAATGAATACAGTATGTGTGTTGTTATTTCGGGCATAAGCTAGCCACGTGGAAGCGGCTGGGGTGTTGGGGACGCAGCCCCGCCGCTGCTATTTCAACAATATAACTTTGTGGAGGAGCCCTGTAACTCTTGTAAGATTCAGGAACTTCCAAGTTTCGGGAACTTCCTGAGACTTGTAAGTTGTTTGCTCCATGAGTCTTATAAGCTTCGTTTACTTTCTGAATCTTAATGAGCCTCCTTGCAGGATGAAACGTTTCAATTCAGAGGAAATGATAATACAAGAAACTTCTACCCAAAAGGATCATCCCAGGGAATCATAATAAACTCTCCACAGCTCTTTCTCATAAATTCCAATCTGTAAAATTAGGTCATGAGTAAGAAGAGAAGGAAACAAAAGTGCTAACTCATGTTGATGTTTTTAAGACTTCTAGATTCACTCCTTTCTGCAACATACTGAAAATTTGTGTTATCCCCCAAATTCCTTTTGGGAATCTAACGTCACAAAGTGATGGTGTCATTTTGGAAGTTGATTGTGTCACCATGCTAAAACCTTCATTAGTTTTCTACCATTTAAGAACACAAAGGTAAGAGAGGAATCTGCAAGGCAGAAAGTAGACCATCATCAAACACTGCATAGACCTATGTCTTAATATTTTTTTTTTATTTTATTTTTCTCCATTAACAGCTTCAACTGGGTGTGGGGCAACAGAACCAATCCCAGTACAACCATGGGTGTGGGGTTCCCCATAGTCTCCCCAGGGCGATGGTTCCTGCAATGATCTCTAGGGGGAAACAGCTCCCAACAGATCCCCTCCCCCCTCCCATACAAAGGCAGGCAGCTATCAAGTGGAGAGCACCAGTCAGAGTCAACCATGGTGTCAGAGCAAAGGAGAAGGGACTGAGACAAGGAGAGACCCTCCTCTCGGGTGGTGAAGTAATCCCTCTCTCCTGGGAACAGAGGGGTGCCCGATGACTACTAGGTCGAGTGGGGACCAGGCCTTTTTTCTTTCCCCCTTAGGCGTCCTAGGGTTCCCAGGGCCCTGCCTTAGGTTGGGGGATTATCCTGCCATAAGTCGCCCGTCCTTGGAGCTCTTCAAGTAAAAGGCATCTAGCAGGATTAAAGTAAGCAGATCACAGGGTACCCTGTCTTAGGCCATGTGGAGAGCACCCTCATACCTGAACCATGCCATGTTGAGCCGGTTTCTACAACCTCTGTATGGTGTGCTCTTCAGGCGAGGATCCACATTAACTCCCGTCATTAGGCCCCTGCGTCTGTCATTAATGAAAAGACTCTGAGGAGCTCCTCAAACAAAAGATATAATGATATAGTTTTGGCACCAATAACTCCATCTCCAGATAAGAAGAAAGGGCTTTTTCCCAACCCAGTATTCACCTTTTAGTCTGGCCTATGGTATGACCACATTCCTAAGTGCCTACTCCACATAAAGTTACGTGTGCTGCCTGCCAAAAAAATTAGGGCAGTGTAAAAGGGATCAAAATCCAAAATTTTAAACAAATGTATTAAAACCAAACACTTTACAACGTGTGTCAAACTTTACCCATTATCTATAAGCAGTTACAAATATCATTAGCTCAAATTCAGTGGGAGTACAATGACATACATTGTTGTTATCATATATCACCAGTTCCAGCCTCTGGGCAACAGTCACAGGAACCCCCAATTTTCCCCCTTCTTAAGTGAAGGGAGGTTAATATTTTAATTAAAATTAGTTCTGTGTCCCAAAGTTTAAAGCAGTCTGATGTTTAGTCTGCAACTCAGCTCCAAAGCAGACCAGAGTTCAAGCTGCAGAAGCAGTTTAGCATTTGTGCTCCTGGACAGGTGGGGTAGCCAGGGTGAGGCGAGCTGGTTTCAGGTACATGAAGCACATCCTGGCCCTTATGTCAGCCGGGTCTCCCTGGATTCTGGGGGTGGGTGACACCATGCAGAGTGGTGTAGCTGGTTTTGTCAGCAGGCACTCCTTTCCTTGGGGGTAGGGAAGACCGGACCAAAGATCTCTCCTCAATCACCTCTGGAAGTCTGGAACTCTTCTGTGTCTGCAGCCTCGACATCACGTTCAGAATTCATTTTCTTTCTGTGAAAAAAGCACAAACACATCCTCGACCCCAAATATATATAGGTCGGGTTTTTTTCGTGATGCATTGCAAGGGCTTTTCACCTTGTCTTAGCAAAGGTCAGCTTGGTGTCGACAAGCCAGATCCGTTTGCATCAGGATCTGCTGTCAACTTGTATGAGTTGCTTTGAAGGAGCCTTGTTATGCTCCATAATTTTTATTATAATTAGCCGTATATGCAGTTCCTCCATTGGAAGAGCCAATTGTAAAATTTAGTATAAAATCCTTTAAGGGATTTTTTTGCTATAGCTTTAGCAAAATACAGGTGCATAAATTGTAGCAATGATCTGGGAAAAGACCATTGTTTTTGGCCTTTGAATTTAGCAAAGGCAAATATCCAGGAATCAATCTTAAAAATTATCAATGAGTCTACTGTTTAGTATAAGAAACCTTGATCCTAGTCAAAATTTTGTTAAAACCGTTTTCCAGATTCTATCCTGTCCTTTTATATCAGACAGGCTACTGGTTTAAATTAAGAACTTAATATCTTAACAAGCAAAACTGATAAGATTTAGCCATAAGCCTCATTTTTTATAAAACTGTTGTAGAATAAGTTTTACATTTAATAAACACACTTGCCATATCTGAATTATAATTAATATACTGTATTTGTTGATTATTGTATACTTTATCTGTTGATTTATACTTTACTTGCTTGAGTACCTGTTAGGCAGCTGTTTTAAGCTCTCTATTGGAAACTGTTTTTTGTAAGAATTTTACCTAGCAGCTCAAGGTCTCCTATAAGAATATTGTCACTTGAGCTTTAACCATTGGACATCCAACCCAAAGTTTGTAAGCTATCCTTTTTTTTTTTTTTTTTTTTATATTGGAAAAAAAGAGAAATTTCTGCCTCCTCCCCGCCTCCCATTTCCCTCCCCCTCCTCCCACTCCTCCCCGCCTCCCCCCTCCTCCCCCTCCTTATCCAGACCGAAGTGCAGTCAGGGTTCCCTGCCCTGTGGGAAGTACAAAGACCTCCCCCCTCAATCCTGGTCTAGGAAGGTGAACATCTGAACTGGCTAGGCTCCCCCCAAGCCAGAACATGAAGTAGGATCAAAACCCTGTGCCATTGACCTTGGCTTCTCAGCAGCCCTCATTGGGTTCACCTTCTTATTTAGCTTCTTTAGTATCACAGAATATAGACTCAATGACCACAATTTGTGACTAGAAACCAATTATGAGTGAGTACATCCCATGTTCCTCTTTTTGGGTCTGGGATACCTCACTCAGGATAGTGTTTTCTATTTCCATCCATTTGCATGCAAAATTCGAGAAGTCATTGTTTTTTACTGCTGAGTAGTACTCTAATATGTAAATATTCCACACTTTCTTCATCCATTCTTCCACTGAGGGACATCTAGGTTGTTTCCAGGTTCTGGCTATAACAAACAATGCTGCTATGAACATAGTTGAACAAATGCTTTTGTCATGTGATAGGGTATCTCTTGGGTATATTCCCAAGAGTGGTATTGCTGGGTCCAGAGGTAGGTTGATCCCGACTTTCCTGAGAAACCGCCACACTGATTTCCAAAGTGGTTGCACAAGATTGCATTCCCACCAACAATGGATGAGGGTACCCCTTCCTCCACAACCTCTCCAGCAAAGACTATCATTGGTGTTTTTGATTTTAGCCATTCTGACAGGCGTAAGATGATATCTCAATGTTGTTTTGATTTGCATTTCCCTGATCGCTAAGGAAGTTGAGCATGACCTTAAGTGTCTTTTGGCCATTTGGAATTCTTCTGTTGAGAATTCTCTGTTCAGCTCAGTGCCCCAATTTTTAATTGGGTTATTTAGCATTTTAAAGTTTAGTTTCTTGAGTTCTTTATATATTTTGGAGATCAGGCCCTTGTCTGTTGCTGGGTTGGTGAAGATCTTCTCCCAATCAGTAGGTTGCCTTTTTGTCTTAGTGACAGTATCCTTTGCTTTGCAGAAGCTTCTCAGTTTCAGGAGGTCCCATTTGTTCAATGTTTCCCTTAATGCCTGTGCTTCTGGGGTTAAACATAGGAAGCAATCTCCTGTGCCCAACTGATGTAGGGTACTTCCCACTTTCTCTTCTATCAGGTTCAGTGTGTAAAGATTGATATTGAGGTCTTTGATCCATTTGGACTTGAGTTTTGTGCATGGTGATAGATATGGGTCTATTTTCATTTTTCTACAGGTTGAAATCCAATTGTGCCAGCACCATTTGTTGAAGATGCTTTCTTTCTTCCAATGTATGTTTTTAGCTCCTTTATCAAAAATGAGGTGTTTATAGGTTTGTGGGTTAAAATCCGGGTCTTCTGTACGATTCCATTGATCGAGTTCTCTGTTTTTATGCCAGTACCAGACTGTTTTCATTACTGTAGCTCTGTAATAGAGTTTGAAGTCAGGGATGGTAATGCCTCCAGAAGTTCCTTTATTGTATAAGATTGTTTTGGCTATCCTGGGTTTTTTGTTTTTCCATATAAAGTTGATTATTGTCCTCTCAAGATCTGTGAAGAATTTTGATGGGATTTTGATGGGAATTGCATTGAATCTATAAATTGCTTTTGGTAGAATTGCCATTTTTACTATGTTGATCCTCCCAATCCAAGAGCAGGGGAGGTCCTTCCATTTTCTGGTATCCTCTTCAATTTCTTTCTTCAATGCCTTAAAGTTCTTGTCAAATAAATCTTTCACTTCCTTGGTTAGCGTTACCCCAAGATATTTTATGCTGTTTGTGGCTATCGTGAAAGGTGATGCTTCTCTGATTTCCCTCTCTGTTTCCATATCCTTTGTGTAAAGGAGGGCAACTGATTTTTTGGAGTTGATCTTGTATCCGGCCACATTACTAAACGTGTTTATCAGCTGTAGGAGTTCTTTGGTGGAGTTTTTGGGGTCGCTTATGTACACTATCATATCATCTGCAAATAATGAAAGTTTAACTTCTTCCTTGCCAATTCGAATCCCCTTGATCCCCTTGTGTTGTCTTATTGCTATCGCTAACACTTCAAGCACTATATTGAAGAGGTATGGAGAGAGTGGACAGCCTTGTCTTGTTCCAGATTTCAGTGGGATGGCTTTGAGTTTCTCTCCATTTAATTTGATGTTAGCTGTCGGCTTGGTGTAAATAGCTTTTATTATATTTAGGTACGTCCCTTGTATCCCTAATCTCTCCAAGACTTTAAACATAAAGGGATGTTGAATTTTGTCAAATGCTTTTTCTGCATCTAATGAAATGATCATATGGTTTTTTTCTTTCAGTTTATTTATATGATGGATTACATTGATAGATTTTCGTATGTTGAACCAGCCCTGCATCCCTGGGATGAAGCCTACTTGGTCATAATGGATAATTTTTCTAATGTGTTCTTGGATTCGGTTTGCCAGTATTTTGTTGAGGATTTTTGCGTCGATGTTCATGAGCGAGATTGGCCTGTAATTCTCTTTCTTGGTTGAGTCTTTGTGTGGTTTTGGTATCAGAGTAACTGTAGCTTCATAAAAGGAATTTGGCAACGACTCTTCTGTTTCTATATTGTGAAATACCTTAAGGAGTATAGGTATTAGGTCTTCTTGGAAGTTCTGGTAGAATTCCGCATTGAAACCATCTGGGCCTGGGCTTTTTTTGGTAGGGAGGTTTTTGATAACAGTTTCTAATTCTTCACGACTAACAGGTCTATTTAGATCGTTCACCTGGTCTTGGTTTAGCTTTGCTATATGGTATTTATCTAAAAAAGTGTCCATTTCTTCCACATTTTCCAGTTTTGTGGCATACAGGCTTTTGTAGTACGATCTCAATATTCTCTGAATTTCCTCTGTGTCTGTTGTTATGTCACCCTTTTCATTTCTGATCTTATTAATTTGCATATTCTCTCTCTGCCGTTTGATTAGTTTGGATAGGGGTTTATCGATCTTGTTGATTTTCTCCAGGAACCAGCTTTTTGTTTCATTGATTCTTTGGATAGTTTTCTGTGTTTCTATTTTATTGATTTCTGCCCTCAGTTTGATTATTTCCAGTCTTCTACTCCTCTTAGGAGAGTCTGCTTCTTTTTTTTCTAGAGCTTTCAGGTGGGTTGTTAAGTCTCCAATGTGTGCTTTCTCTGTTTTCTTTAAGTGGGCACTTAGTGCTATGAACTTTCCTCTCAGGACTGCTTTCATAGTGTCCCATAAGTTTGAGTAGGTTGTTTCTTTATTTTCATTGAGTTCAAGGAAGACTTTAATCTCTTTCTTTATTTCTTCCTTGATCCATGTGTGGTTCAGTAGTTGACTGTTCAGTTTCCATGAGTTTGTAGGCTTTCTGGGTGTAGCTTTGTTGTTGAATTCTAACTTTAATCCATGGTGATCTGATAAGACGCAGGAGGTTATGCATATTTTTTTGTACCTGTGGAAGTTTGCTTTGTTACCGAGTATGTGGTCAATTT